>JAWQUS010000009.1:27100000-27700000 GCA_036365455.1 Macrosoma leucophasiata | reverse complement strand
GCCCCACTCTTATACATACACAAGACACACACAAATACCCAGACCCGAAACAAATATCTGTAGGCTATGCAAATATTTGTATTTTTTATCACCGGTGCGGTGCGGGATCTCAACCGCGACCAATTCGAAACAAACGATCTTCTCACACCGCTGGACTAACCGGGTCTCAAAGTGTAATTTATGATCATAAATTTAAAGTAGTGAAATAAGGAAGATTCATTTCCATTCTTTGCGAGTAGCAGAATATTAAATAGTTATAAAAAATAACCTGACTACCTTTGGAATAAAGAAATCCCTAGGCGAACGAATTAACGAATAAAATGAAGAAATCCGTAGGCGAACGAAAGTCGCTGACATAGGCAAGCAGATCTCCAAGCTGAAGTGGCAATGGGCAGGGCACATAGCTCGGAGAACCGATAGCCGGTGGGGCAGAAAGGTTCTCGAGTGGAGACCACGTATCGGCAAGCGCAGCGTAGGGTGTCCACCTGCAAGATCGACCAACGATCTAGTGAAGGCTGCAGGTTCCCGCTGGATGCACGTCGCTTCCGATCGGTCGGCATGGAGGTTATTGGGGGAGGCCTATGTTCAGCAGTAAACGTCCTATGGCTGATATGATAATGATGACCTTTGGAATAAGACACCGCAGCGCTAGCAGTAGTTGCTTGCTACCACTGATTCACTAAGGTCATTTTAATGTATTCGAAATATTTTTTCTTTTCTATGTTTTTCTTTTTAAATTATTTATGAGCGTTCATGTTGAGTGAAGCCAATTATTTAAATAAGTATGATTTTCATAAAGAAGTAAAAATAAGAGAAATTGGTTCACGTTGGTGGCAGTAACGACAGTATGTAAATACTACTAAACCTGAATACTGATATAAATTATTATGAATTTTTGCTCCAAAACATTTTATTGATATTGTCGATTTGAATGTTTTTACTCCATTTGTCAAATAAAAGTTGATCCAAATCCAACTTTATATTCAAGCCACACATGCATTTATGTACGTCTCTTAAAACCGAGGGATATCAAACCAAATGTAAAATTTTCTACACTTCAATTGCATTGGCGGGAAATCCACTTAACCATCTCTTACTAATAAAACCACAACCCTCTGAACTATACAGACAGAAGCAATAAAACATAAAGCATTCGAGTCCCAGAACGTGACGCGCACTCGACAAAAAGGCAAAAAGAATGACGAGAAATAATGCAATCGTATCGGTTTACAGGCCACTAAGACGAGCCGTCGCCTCTGGCGTTTCTTTTATTTACCTCGCTCAAGCTTTGGCCACTTCATGGCGACATGCAACGGATTAACTGTCGCGATTTTTTGTTTGAAATTGCTCGTATTATGGTCTGTGTTTACGCGGTTGCACCAGAAGTAGGGTAATGTTTTTTGAAAAATTGTTTGTCTGTTTGTATATTTTCTCGACCCCTCTGTAGCCAATGCCTAAATTACATAGTCTTTAAATATGGCAGTTTTCAATAATCATGTTTTTATTGATTTGGAAGAACCAGGGGATGAATAAATTCATCTTTTTCTTTCTTTCCAATCATAATTAAAGATATCTTATCAATTGTAATATCTTTATGTAATTTTGTCGCAATAACATATGCGAGTGAATTTAGAAATTAAAGAAAGTGAATTTAGAATGCAAGATGGTTTTACTGCTGGACGGCAAGTTCGTTTCGTCAAATTTTCTTTCCAATTTTTCTTTAATTTCTATATCCTATTAAGTAATCTGTGTTTTGTTTGGAAACAGATTAATACTCTTAATCCTAACTATTTCCATTGTGACACATTTCAATGACACATTTTCGGAACTTAATATAGAATTATCATGACTGTGATCACTCTAATTTACAATTTTTCAAAATTCAATTTTTAATGTTGAGAACGATGCGTTTAATCATGGTAATTCTTAATCTCAGTACAATTAACCTAACCGAGAAAATCTTCCATTCAAAGTGTTTGCAAATCGCGCGTATGTAGCCGAAGCTTAAGTTTGAAGGCTCACGAGTCAAAGGACGCTGTATCGTCTCTCAACTCACTGAATATTTGATCACCGCTCCACGCTCCTAGATATTTAATGGGGCTACCTCGCTGCGACTGCTCTGCAGATTTTTTTTTCAATTCCCACCCATTCATCTTGAATATGTTGAGGCAAATTGAACGTAACAAATTGGTTTGTCTGGATATTTGACATTGAAACTTTTTCGTGTACAAAAATGTGAATAAAATAATGTTATGTTTTCCCATTTTTCTTTTCATCAAAGTTGACATGTTTCGATATTCTCTGGGGAACTCTTGACAATAACTCGCGGGCGACAAGCTTTGGGGAAAAGATAGTTTCACTTTGAAATAGTTTTCACATTTAAGAGTTTTGTTGAAAGATTTATTGTTTATGCGTTTTCTTATTTTATAGTTTAGATGTGACAATGGTGAGTAACCGTTGTTCTGTTAATGAAAGATTATTGTTTTTTTTTGTGTATTCTTATCTTACTGTTTGTAAAAAAAAGTATGGAACATTCTGTTGATACCTATTTTTATTATTAAGTATTTTTGGATCATTATTTATTTTATTTTTGTTTACAATGACATATTAATCAACGTATAAGTTGTTATTCGCTTTAATTTTGTAGTTGTAACTTCACCTATCACAAGCAAATTCTATTATTTTCAAGCAATTAAATAAATTTTTGATTTTTGTAAAGTTTGTCTAACTGTATAATAAAAGCGAACGATTACTCACTTATCACGAAATTTCAGAAACTACATGTATAAGGTTAAAGTCTCAAATATTATATATGGGGTTTAGATCGCAGTTTTTTCGCAGGCATTTTGGGAAATCAGACCCATAACGGTGTGTTTTTGAGGTTGATAGTTTTTATGAAACTTCGTTACTTTAAATAAGTGCTAGAAGTCTCTAATTTTCTATAGGTTTTTTTTGTAAGATCTCTAAGGGTGTGAGTTTTGGTATGCATGAAACATACAGATGGACCGGTTTGTGGGATAATTACCCCTTTCTGTGTTCAACAAATATTAATTGGGTATATTATTCTTAATTCAGTGATTTTATTAGTTACATCAAGTTATTTTACTATGTAAGTATAGATGGCCGTAGTAGTAGTAATTTAAAAAACATTGCACCAAAATAAATCTGAAAAGAGATATTTTCCTTACAACTCCTTTTTTACGGCCCTGTAATTTCCGGCACAGAGGCATAACACCTAATGTCTCAAGAGTGGCAGCGCATCTGCATTTTGACCTCTGGTCATTGTGTGGTTGTCTATAGGCTGCAGTCATCACTTAACATCAATGTGAACTGCATGCTTGTTTGCCACTTTTATTACATTAAAAAAAAAAAAAAAAAATATCTATTCACAGTATGACTTCTATATTTATTAAAAAACCCCTTGCATTTATTGTTCCATTTATAATAAAGAAAAAATAATTTAAACAGATCATGATAAAACGCGATGTCAACATTAATGTGTATAGTTGTAAAAAGTCTGCATTCGACGCGAAAAGTGGCTGCAATTTATTATAATAAAACTTTGTTAATTATTCAATCGCGTAAAAACATGCAAAAACTATTTCATTGTTGTCTTATCTAAAATTGTATTTATGCAGTGCAAAAAGCGAAATTTTAAATAAACCTGAATATGTAGAGTATATTTTAACAGCAACTTTTTCATATTAAATGAGTTTTTTGCTTTATGTCATGAAGTGACAAGCTAGCGTACAGTTTACATTTTTAAGGTTCCGTACCTTAAAAGGAAAAAGGAACCTTTATAGGATCACTCGTGCGTCTGTCTGTCTGTCTGTCCGTCTGTCACAGCCAATTTGCTCCGAAACTACTCTACCGATTGAGTTGAGATTTGATGAATATATGTTAATTGGTGACCCAAAGATGAACACGTCAAGTAAAATAATAAAATTTAAACAAGAGGGCGACTTTCGGGGGGTAAATCAAAAATTAAAAAAAAAATCGTAAACTGTGCCGTGTGACATATCAAATGAAAGAGGTTGTTGTCAGCATCTCAGATATATTTTTTATAATTTTTGTATAAACAAATTTAAAGTTATTTAAGAAAAACGACGAAAATTGACCATTCCCCCTCCCCCTATCCCCGAAACTACTAAACTTACAATTTTGAAAAAAATGTGGAAAACATTCTTTGCCTATAGATTACTGGAAAACCTATAAGAAGTTTGAGTATTCAAATTAAATCGAAAATTCTTAATAATATAACCCCCCCTGTCGGTACCACCGTAACCGCTATGTCCCTGCATTTTAAATCTGTAATATTTTCGAAAATATTTACTTAAATTACGGAACCCTCACCACGCGAGTCGAACTCGCAATTGTCCGGTTTTTTAATGTAATGCAAGTGGCAAACAAGCATGCAGTTCACATTGATGTTAAGTGATGACTGCAGCCTATAGAATCTCACACAAAGAACAAGGTCAAAATGCAGATGCGTTACCACTCCTGAGGTCTAGGGTGTTATGCCTCTGTGCCGGAAATTACGGGGCCGTACATTACCACCTGACCGGAACACGATACTGTTGAACACTACCATTTAGCGGCAAGTATATTAGGTAATGCGGTGTTGCCTACGTCCGCGAGCTCCGTCACTGGAGCTCTACCACCAGTAAAAATTGGTGGTAAGTTATGCAGTAGCCTATAAATATCTTCATGAAATCAGAGATTTCAATGTAGATGCGTTGCCACTCCTGGGGGCCTTAGGTATTATGCCTCTGTTCTGTAAATAACAGGTACATTTTTATTTTAAAGAAAAATGGAAAGAAAAATTTGACTTCAAGCGAGACTCGAACTCGCGGCCTACTGGAAATCTAGTCCAGCAGCACTTCCAATTGAGCTACTGAAGTCCTTGTCGAATCTTTCCTTCACATTTATTGCATTGCTTTATGGTAGCAGCAGCGCCATCTATTGCCAACTATGCTAGTTAGGCAACTATCTAAAAACTTAACTAGTTTATCGGTCAAATTTTTCTTTCCATTTTTCTTTAAAATAAAAATATATTTCACAAGCATGTGTTAATGCGAAATAATATAAAAAACAATTATTAAGGGTAAAAGCGACTTCTTTACGATATTCAATAAACTGAAAAGTCTATTATATCGGTTGCCTAACTAGCATAGTTGGTAATAGATGGCGCTGCTGCTACCATAAAGCAATGCAATAGATGTGAAGGAAAGATTTGACAAATCGGGCAGGGCTTCAGTAGCTCAATTGGAAGAGCGGCTGGACTAGATTCCCAGTAGGCCGCGAGTTCGAGTCTCGCCTGAAGTCAAATTTTTTCTTTGCATTTTTCTTTAAAATAAAATATATTTCACAAGCATGTGTTAATGCGAAATAATATAAAAAACAATTATTAAGGGTAAAAGCGACTTCTTTACGATATTCAATAAACTGAAAAGTCTATTATATCGGTTGCCTAACTAGCATAGTTGGTAATAGATGGCGCTGCTGCTACCATAAAGCAATGCAATAGATGTGAAGGAAAGATTTGACAAATCGGGCAGGGCTTCAGTAGCTCAATTGGAAGAGCGGCTGGACTAGATTCCCAGTAGGTCGCGAGTTCGAGTCTCGCCTGAAGTCAAATTTTTCATTCCATTTTTCTTTAAAATAAAAATATATTTCACAAGCATGTGTTAATGCGAAATAATATAAAACAACAGGTACATTACCAACGTACATACAACGTATGTACAACGGTACATTATCACAGAGACATGACAACTTTAGTCTCAGGGGGCATCTGCATCTTGACTTCTGGTTTTTGTGTAGATGTCTATAGGCTGCAGTCATCACTTAACACCAATGTGAGCTGCATGCTCGTTTGCCACCTTCTTTATATTAAAAAAAAATCCTGATTGGAACACGACAGTGCTGAACACTACCATTTAATGGCAAGTACGGCAAGTTTTTACTGGTGGTAGAGCTTCAGTGACGGAGCTCGCGGGCATAGGCACCACCGCATTACCTTACATACTTGCCGCTAAATGGTAGTGTTCAGCACTATCGTGTTCCGGTCAGGTGGTAATGTATGGCCCTGTAATTTCCGGCACAGAGGCATAACACCTTAGGCCTCAGGAGTGGTAACGCATCTGCATTTTGACCTTGGTCTTCATGTGGGTGTCTATAGGCTGCAGTCATCACTTGAACTGCATGCTTGTTTGCCAAGCCCATTACATAAAAAAAAAAAAAGTAGATTACGCAAACTTCGTCATTTGAGCTCTACATTAAGTAAATATTATCCAAAAAAAATACGCTTACACTCACAGTCCCACACTCGGTATAAACCTGTGTCGTGGGTGCTGTTGTACATACACAACACATACACAACCACAGAGACCCGAAACAAATATCTGTAGGCCATAAAAATTTTTGTCCTGGTGCGGTGATTTAATAATTTCTGCGACTTTCTAACTTTTTTACAATTTTATGACACAAAAGCATATAACTTCGTATTTATGAAAAATATTCATATTAAAACTTTTTTAAGCAGAAATACAAGATTTACTGTATTATCGCGACGAAACACGTCTAAATAAAGCGAAGCTGGAATATTTCATACCTGCACGATTACCTACGTGCGTAGGTAATAGAGGAAAGCAACTCATATTTCTCGCTGAAAGATCTAGGCAGCGATGGATCTAGAATAAATGGGGAGGTTCTGATGTGTTGATATCTAGGATTATTTTCTTTGGTAATGGTCTTATGTGGTTTATTTATTTTTTTTATTGTCGGGATCTGAACACACCGAATTCATAAGAATACAAAGTACTGAGAAGTTCTCGTGAATGGTAAATGACAACTGCAGCCTCCAAAATGAAGTCTACACAAAAACAAGAGCACATGCATGGCCCCGTAATAACTAGCACAGAGATATAACGGCGTAGGTATGAGGGATGGCAACGCATCAGCATTTTGACTCCTGAGTTTTGTGCAGATGTGTAGAGGCTGCAGTCACCACTTATGTCGGGTATATCTATAGGCTACAGTCATCACATAACATCCATGTGAAATGCATGCTTGTTTGTCAAATTACGTCAGATAAAAAAAAAACCAGATTGAGGCTGTGACATTTTATATTGCGTTTTTTATTTTTATTATTAGTTATCAATGGATGCCGTTCACCGACCCTAAATCGGTTAAAAATCAAAATGGGAAAGCAAAATTTGACGCATCGGTGTGCGACTTCGGTAGCTTAGTGGTAAAGTGGCTGGACTGGTGATCCTGAGGTCGCAGATTCGATTCCGGCCCGAAGTAAATTTTTTCTTTCCATTTTTTCTTTAATTTCTAAATTTCACTCGCATGTGTTATTGCGAAAAATAAATAGTACAAAAATCAGGACTGTTATCTTCCACGTGTGTAAGTTACCTACTTATAGTACCAACGTAAAGTCAATAGGTACACTATGTACTATACTGGACGCGAATGCAGACTGTCTGTTTACATGTACGCGTGAATGCATGCATATCCACGTCTACACTTACCGTCTCCAGGAAACACAAGCGTGAAGCTAAAAACATATTTATTAAGTAAAGTTTTCATCGGCATTTTGTTTCAAACAACGTGAAAATCATCATGAAAATCTGAAAAGTTTCTCTTTAGCATATTAAACTGTTGTATTACAACATGTTTAAAAGTTTGTTTTGTAAGGATAAGCACTTTTGAACTTCTCCAATGTTTTGTGTTTTAAAAATTAGCCTAATATGATGAGCATTAAACTTCTCACTTTTCTCAGATATATTTAGTGTTCAGAAACAAGCTAATTTTGTCCTCAGCCTGTCTGTTTGTGTTACAGAGCTTATTGTATGTATGTTATAAAATTTTTACACAACCTGATATTTAAAAAAAGTGGCCAAGTGTGAGTCGGTCTCTAGTTCACGGGCATCCATACAATGTAGAGATTTCCTATACTACCATAAATAAGTACTAAAGACTTCCTAAAGATGCAAAACATTTTTTTTTCAAAATTTTAGGTATAGGTACTAATTTATTTTGGAGATAAGGGGCAGGTAACGAACAATTTAACGCATACTTCCTTTCATCACTTAAGCACTGTTTATTTTAAAAAGATAAATAATTAAGATTTTTAAGATGCTAACAATAAAGCCTTTTTTATAATATGGGTGATAGTATACTTTGACAAACTTTTTTTAGCCTTATTTACTCCCGTCTTCGGAGTAACTATCGATTCGATTCCCTTCAATTTATTTTTTTTTACGTTATTTTGGTCACTGATTTAGGTTTATGAAATTTCAACTGGTTGGTACTGGACCAACTGGTCCAGTACTTTCACGAAAAATTGTCTGTGCCAGACGGACAGACAGACAGATGCACTATTGATAATCCAAGGATTCCGCTATTAATTTATTTTCTAGTAATTGGCCCAAGTCAGTTAACCTGTCAAGGAACGTAAGGCCACCGGCGCCCAGACACAATTGAATTTCAATTGTCATATTTTTCTCGTGTCTGGAGGGTTTAATATACAATTATAGGCACTTACTAAAATCGAATGATGATTTTTTAAATTATAATATATGCATTGGATTACAGAAGGTCGCTGTGTTTAAATTACAATTAAATCAATTTAAAAAATTGAAGGCTTTACTTTGCTCAAGCAAAAAATTACATCCCACCAAAATTGTTATATGTGAAATTGGCAACTCATAAAATATGCATATTAAAAAGTTAAGCCAACTTAAGTCTTCAAGTTGTAACTCTACAGACCACGTATCTAAGTTATGAGGTTCTTATTCCCAGAAGTTTTGTACAACGAGTTTTAGACAACATTAAAATATTTTAGATATTGCTAGTGAAAGTCAAAAGTAGACAAGTTAAATTTTATTTGTAAAAAACTCCTAATCACCTAGTTAAAACTCTGATTTTTTTATGTATTGAAAGTGGCAAACAAGGGTGCAGTTCACATTGATGTTAAGTAATGAATACAGATGACAGAGATGCCTATAGATACCCAAAGACACAAAGACCAAGGTCAAAACGCAGATGCGTTACCACTCCTGAGGACTAAGGTGTTATGCCTCTGTGCCGGAAATTACAGGGCCGTACATTACCACCTGACCGAAACACGATAGTGCTGAACACTACCATTTAGCGGCAAGTATATTCGGTAATGCGGTGGTGCATACGCCCGCGAGCTCCACTGGAGCTCTACCACCAGTAAAATCATACATGCACGTTGATTCTTAAGACTTTTGATCCCACCCTCAGACCAGTAGCATAGCTGACAAAGATGGCATCGGGGGGGGGATGAGCAAAAAAAAGAAGAATGACTACCCATTCTTTGGCACGTCTAAACTTCAAATCAATTTTGGTTATTAAGCGTATCTACTTAGATGATCACTAGAGAGGATGTCTGCCCCAATCTGGTGGTACCCGGTGCTCCCCCCCCCCCCCATAGCTACGCCACTGCCTCAGACAATGAAGTCAGATAAAAATAGATATAACGCATTTACAAAAGCTAGCTTCAAATACACATGTTTGTAAAACATTACTAGGTATCACGGCCTAACATTTTGCTTTCCATAAAAAAATTGAGAACACAACAGCAAATGAGGTGCGTGATATGACGAGCCATTCCCGCTCCGCGCCTTTTAAATATTTCCATTATTTACACATTCCGTGCCACGCTCGTATCCAATGATATGAGTAGGGATGCGACGCACATATATTTTTACAATATCGATACTTTGATATTGATAGAAAATCTCTCACGTTGCACATCCTCGATACAAAAAAATTTTTTTAGACATTTTTCAAACTTCGTTATGCCATGTTAAGTCGATGAAACGAAAAAATGACAGTAAAAAGAGACTGACACATAAATTTATAAGATTTAGGGTACTTCTCCACTTTTTGAATTGGTCGACTCTTTTTACTTCGACGTTAATTTGCGGCGGCCTATCTTCATAGTGCATTTTCCTCGTACAGCTACATAGCTTAGTATTAGTGGATACGGTCTCACATTTTCGTAACACATCTCTGGTGGAAAGGCAGCCTTACGTAGGAGAAAATGAGATAGGAAGCATTATACAGTGTATCTGCGCGCATGCGTTGTACCAAGCTTGAGAAAGTTTCATTTATACCGCGTGTGAATTGCGCATATGTTTAAATATAACGACGGCATCAAATAATCATGCAGTTTCCATTGATGGTAACTGAATACTGTAGCATAAAAACATCTAAAACAGCTGATATTAAACGTATTAAAAATAATTTAAATAAGACTGAGAAGTATATTGCACATCGAGCTTACGAAAGAAACAATCGGCTAGTGCCGACTTCGTAGAGCGTTATCTCTGCTGCACACTGCCTGCGTAAGCACTGATAAACCGATGTATTGGTCAAAACTTGATCGAAATGGTCGACAAACGTCAAATAAGTAAGGTGCGAAATAGATAACGCTCTACAGACACGAAATAAGCCGTCTCATTTCTTGTTCGATACTATAAAAATATCAACTTATCGATACAGAGATGCTTATCTCTAAGATATCTACAACCCTATACATGAGACTGTGTTAATGCCTCCAAATGAAACGTGCACAAACGCGTGAATTGAAGATATGGTAATGTTTGGCTTTTGATTTTGTTTCTGTATTTTACTGATGACAAAAGGGGATCGAGAGGTTATCCCGTTAAGTCAACTTTCCATTTGGTTAGGCAGGGAAAATAAATAACCTGCATCACAAATCACAAGTGGGACTTAGGGTGAGATTCACAGACCGCACTACGTACTTGCTCAAACTAAAGTCGTTTAGTTTCATATTATCTCAAGCGTCAGACCTCTCCATTTATTAAGTCACAATATTTTGTAATAAACCTAATTATTAGGTTTACTTAGGTTATTGTAAATCTGGATGGAGAGGACAATACACATTGGTGAAGTTCCACCTTGTACACTATATCAAAAGTTAGAGAAAAATACGCAGAATCATGGAAAAATACTCAAAAAATAATTTTAATCGTTGTTATTTCGGTAATGTACGGCCCTGTAATTTCAAGCACAGAAACATAACATAACATCTTAGGCCTCTTAGGAGTGGTAACGCATCTGCCTGACCTTGGTCTGTGTGTGGGTGTCTATAAGCTGCAGTCATCACATAACATCAATGTGAACTGCATGCTTGTTTGCCACTTCCATTACCTACATAAAAAAAAAACAATACACCTGTTATATATGACGACCCGGTTAGTCTAGCGGTGTGAAACCATCGTTTGATTCGAAGGGTCGCGGGTTCGATCCCCGCACCGGGACAAATATTTGTATGGGCTACAGATATTTGTTTCGGGTCTGGGTGTTTGTGTATGTGTTGTATGTGTATAACGGCACCTACGACACAGGTGTATACCTACTATGGGGCTGTGAGTGTAAGCGTATTTTTTTTTGTATCTTTTATAGTCCCTTATCACATTTAAAATAATGAAATACAAACGGTTCTTCATTTGAACACTTAACACGTTGTATTTAATCAGCACTCAAATAACTAAACCGGCAGACAAAGGATCGAATGGGCGAACACTCGACCCTTTTCCAATATGGCCGCTTGAATTGGACAAAATGTAATCGCCCACTTAATGAAATACCGATTTGTACCAAACGTGACCCTATTATCAATGTATACGTTTTTTATGGAAATTGGATCTCACTGTTGAATTTAACTTACAATGGGCATCGAACGTTGGAAATGGGTTTTTAAGGATTTCACGGGATCTCACCTGAGTTTTTCCATTTCGCTTTTCTTGGGTGTTTTATTTCTTGATAATGGTGTGTTTGTTAGTGGCTTTAGTGGCGTTGGTGGCGTTGGTGTCATTGGTGGTGGTTGGTGGCGTTAGTGTCATTGGTGGTGGTTGATGGCGTTGGTGGAGTTGGTAGCGTTGGTGGCGTTGGTGGCATTGGTGGATTTGGTGGCGTTAGTCTAATATTGTATACAGAGAAGTATTAATGTAAACCAGGTTTATTTTAGCTATCTATATGTGTTTTTGTATGATCCAAAATTAACCAAAAGTTATATTCAAACAATGCTGCCCAAAGTCACTATTCCACTCAAACGAAGACGCGGGCACACCTGGTATATAATAAGCCATTTATCAAAATACAGGTGCATTATTACTCAGATATTTTGTTTAGTTTAACCTAGGAGCCTTATCAGGTCATTTTACTACTTAGCTGTTAGTCCTTTGCGCTCGTCAATTGCCCAGTGCCACCTCGAGCCAAGCCGCTTCCGAAAGAAACAAAAGTGATCAATGGTTTCGGAAACGGTGCAAGCCCTTCAAATCCCCACTTATAGTAAATGTGAAAAGAACTTTGTCCATCTGTATCGCTTTCACGACCATACTGCTGAGCCGCTTATGATGAAATTTAACACGGATAAGGTATAGAACTGGCGTCAGGACGTGTCGACCCCACCGCCCACTAGGACTTCTTTCGGCTGATGTGATGACTGTAGATATCAGTAGTGGCAACGCATCTACATTTAAATCTATGATTTTATCGCTTACAGTATTCACTTACCATCAATGTGAACTGTATAAATACTTACCACTTCATGACTTAAAAAAAAATAATTCGTATACTTAGCATTCTGGTGGTAGAGTTCCAAGTGTAGGAGGGCGTACATTAGCTAACCTAATGGCAGTGTTCGGCACTATCGTATTCCAGTTAGTTGGTTATGTATAGCCCCGTAATAATCACAGAGACATGACACGTTAGGTCTCAGGGGTGGCAACGCATCTACATTTTGACCTCTGGTTTTTATGTAGATGTCTATAGGCTGCAGTTATCACTTAACATCAATGTGAGCTGCATGCTTGTTTGCTACCTTCCTTCCAAAATAAAGGTGCGAAAGAGATAACGGACCCAAAATAAGCACAGACCTTTTTTCTGAGGTCGATGGCCTAATATTTTATGTTGAATACTGTAAAAAATTATCCTTCATGTAAATACAATAATGAATACATGTTCACTTGTTACTTTCACGACAAACAACTGCCTTCATTTTAATAAACATAGGGCTCAGAGAGCGCTTTTGTAGTTTCCTTTTTTATTTTTATTATTTTTTTTTTTTGTAACCTAAGTGGCCAACAACCATCCAGTTCACATTGATGTTAAATGATGACTGCAGCCTTTCGACAACCACACAATGACCAGCGGTCAAAATGCAGATGCGCTGCCACTCCTGAGACATTAGATGTTATGCCTCTGTGCCGGAAATTACAGGGTCGTACATTACCACCTGACCGGAACACGATAGTGCTGAAGACTATCATTTAGCGGTAAGTATATTAGGTAATGCAGTGATGCCTACGGCCGCAAGCTCCGTCACTGGGGCTCTACTACCAGTTAAAAAAAATCTGAGGTCGATTTGCAATATTTTATGTTGAATACTGTAAAAAATTATAATTATCCTTCATGTAAATACAATAATGAATACATGTTTACTTGTTACTTTCACGACAAACAACTGCCTTCATTTCAATAAACATAGGGCTCAGAGAGCGCTTTTGTAATAGAAATAAACAGATTTACAAAAAAAACTTTTCCATTTTCAATTTGGCTTGAACAAACACTATTAAACTCGTAAAGCTTAAGTTTTGTTACCAATGATAAAAAGAGGCCAAGTGGGAGTCATCCTTGTGTTGACAAAGCTACGTACAATTCAAATATTACGTATGTATCTTCACGCCAGGTCCCTAACGGGGTAGGCAGAGAGGGTATTTAAATATTACGTCTGTGAGGTTAATCTATAAATAAGACACGGAAAAGCAAATGTCAGTTCCATTTTTATGTTTTTTTTAATATCATGGAAGTGGAAAATAAGCATGCAGTTCACATTGATGTTAAGTGATGACTGCAGCCTATAGGTAATGCGGTGGTGCCTACGCCACCGTCACTGGCGCTCTGCCAAAAGTTTAATTGACAGGACTGTTATGATGACCTTGGGACGCAATAATATAAAATACTGGCTGCCCAGACGAAATTCGTATCGCCTAAGTGTTATAAAAAATTGTAAGTCGAAAACATTTAAAAAAAATTGGGGGAGAATAATTATAGACTACAACCGATTCTCATAACTACCAAATATACACAGAAAATTTCATAATGATCGGTCCAGCCATTTCGGAGGAGTATTATTACAAATTTAGAAACACATTTAAAGGAGATCAGCCAAAATGGTACATAGATTGTACATGAACAAATACTTTACATAAAATTAGTGCGCATAGAGCTGTAAATTTTTCAGTATAGTATTATACTGAAAACCACCGGAAAAGTATTTAAAACAGTTTTTGAAAAAATCTGTACTTTTGATTTTTATGATGGCGTAGAAAGGAACGTAACGAAATGTAATGGCGTAGGATATAATTATTGTATCAGAAAGTGTCGATTAATCATATTAAAAAAAATCGGTTACATAATAAATAGAAAAATAAGTGCAAAATTGGCAAATTAAAATGAAATCTAACGTGTACTACGTTAGATTTCATTTTAATTTGCCAACAACCAGATGAGGATTTACTGAAATACATTCATTTAGGTTTTAAAATCAACACAAATGACTAAGTGACCCGATCAATGGATCGATATTCTTAAACATCGATATTTTGTGACAGCCGCCTATGTTGACACATCCTTTTTTGACGCTTTGATATGTCACCTCATGTCTGTCACGTCATAGATGATTGACATCACGTCATTCACTTGGCGTTCTGTGACTTCTCTGTGTTTTGGTTTTGACTACTGACTTGTTTATGTGCTTGTTGAAACGAATTTCGAGTGTTTTGGCGATTTGGAATACGTAGGTAGTGCTAGAGGTTTCTGTTCAAGTCAGTTGATCGTGTTCGTTAGTTTTTCTGTAAACAATTTATTATAATCTGCAAAAGCAGACTGGAGTTTGGCAAAAAAAGTGCTCGGTGTTCAGTGAAAAGCATTCATAGGTAGGTATTTGTGGATACAAGCGTGATTATTTAGTGTACAAATCACTTTCTTAGCGATAATAGCAATCTATAAAGCGTCAATTTTAAATTAGCTCCTATTAGTACGAAAATAAAAAAAAATATGGCGGAAAAACGACTTCATTCTTACAATTTTTAAATTGGTATATCTCATGAACCCCACGCGGCAACGAAGTGAAATATGTTTTAAATAGTAGTATATGTACTAATGCCTGAGGAGGAAAAGTTTTATTGATGTACAATTATGTACCAATGCCCCACACAAAGTGGCGGATCTCCTTTCTAAGTATTTTACGAATGGTGTATTTCATATTTTACCATTTAATTTCTTTAGTTCAGTTTTATACCATAATAACGAGTGTTCTTTTTTCCTCTTGAAGTATGGAACCCTAAAACTTCAGTACAATATCTCATTTGCTCGTCATCTAATTGAAAAAGTTGATCACTCCAGTTCTGCCACCTCGTATAGAATGGACCTCGTCTTAGTAAATGAGTATAGTCGCAAAAACAGCGAAATAAAATGGGGAGTGTAGGGGGCGCATAAAACACAGCGCCCAAATTAACACCGGCTATTCCAGCCAGCGACCGCCATTGTTCGCTAGGGTTGCCACACGTAGCTATTTTTTTACCACCACACATAGCAGGCAGGATTCACTATTCAATGCAATCCTTTTTAAGTACAATAAATATATTTTTGTTTGTTTGTTTGTTTGTTTTTATGTAACCAAAGTGATTGCCATAAGTGATGCCTGCAGCCTATAGACATCTACACAAATACTAGAGTTCAAAATGCAGACCATTATGTATCTCGGTGACCATCAATTTGAAAGTACCACTTTGCAGTACATAGCTGATTTCCTAAGATTAATTATCATGTTACGATAAGATATAAATTTACTTCAAAATGGCTATCAAAATTATGACCTACCTCAGCATGGTCAGCATAAACATCGCAATGTATTGGGGAGTGTAGTGGCGCATAAAACACAGCGCCCAAATTAACACCGGCTATTATAACCAGCGACCGCCAATTCCTGCCACTTTTTATGTTTACACATAAATGCCTATATTGCGTAACAGGTGTCGAAGTAAATGTATACTTGAACACTTTTTGTAGGTAGGTGCTAGTGGTACGCTGTACATTAGTACAGCCCTGTAAATACTAGCAATAGTCTACTCTCTATTAGGCTATTACAGGTCTACTTTCATCTATTAGGGTGCTTTTTGGAACGGAACCCTTAAAAGCATAACTTGCAGTTAGAGAATATATCCAAGAATTCATGTTTTTGTATCTGCTTTCTTGATAATAATGGTGTGACATAATTTGAAGACTAACCCCCTTATTCATAAACGTATTTTAGCTTAAGTGTCGCTCATCTCTCCTTTGTCTTTTTCTATCCTGCACATTTGACAATGCACCTGACAAAGACAAAGCATTCTATAGCTAAAACGTATCTAATGTACGTTTATCAATAAGGGGGCAAGTAAGTATAAGTAACTTTAAATAAAAAAATAGCTTATTATTTTCTCATTAATCGCATAGCGGCATCCCTGATATCTATTTAGCCGGCTCGAGATTGATGACTGTTGTCCACGGTGATATATGTAACGCGTGTGGACCTTACAGCTATGGAAATAGAGGTGAGAATTTATAATGGCTATGACGAATGAGCCGCTTTCAGTGATATTGACAACTATTCGTTGTTTGTTTGACCTCTATAATGTTTTAACACAAAATTATGTGAAAAGTCAAATGTTGAAAAGTACTTTTAGTACAGTTTTAACTACCTAGACATACATCATACACCGTTTATTCACCCCTATCCAACTCTATAAGGACTTTTTACACGATAATCTTATGATAGGGTCGCCTTTTACAACTTTTGTATATTTTTTTTACTGGTGGCAGAGCTCCAGTGACGTATCTCGCGGACGTAGGCACCACCGCATTACCTAATATACTTGCCGCTAAATGGTAGTGTTCAGCACTATCGTGTTCCGGTCAGGTGGTAATGTACGGCCCTGTAATTACCGGCACAGAGGCATAACACCTTAGGCCTCAGGAGTGGTGACGCATCTGCATTTTGATCTTGGTCTTTGTGTAGGGGTGTCTATAGGCGGCAGTCATCGCTTAACATCAATGTGAACTGCATGCTTGTTTGCCACTTCCATTAAATAAATAAAAATAATAACAATAGAGTGTTTGTTGTTTTTGTTGATTCTGACACGGAGTTTAGTTTCTGTGTGCATGAATGAATAAATGTGATAACATATTTGTCGCCACCAAAGCCTCCCCACAATCTCAACGGCGGTAATTTCAACGCACGACGCTGCCGCTCATCTTGCCTTATTGGCCTTATACGAGTACCATACCCTCTTATGACAATGGTTTGACCGCCATTGTTCAGTTGAATATTTTCAATACGAGAATTTTCTCTGCGTATCGCTATCTCTTATCGGTTGCATTAAATTGTATTGAATTTAACATTTTTATTTATATTAGAATTCTGTGAATAATGTGTGTGACACTCCATCCGATGCGTAACAATGCAAGTACACAGATTATAAGAATTTAAAAAATCAGAATATGAATAACCAAGAAATACTCATACGTATATTTTTAACCAAGTTGTAGCACCAATTCTTTTCTTAATTGATACTTAGTTCAAGATTCATGTCTTCAATTTCAACGTACTTTGTAGGATGTCTGACTCTGATTAAGCAACTTTATGTCACTTAAATAGGTATGTAAGTTGAGGCCAATCGGCAAATGATACATTGACCTATCAATTTCTCTATCGGGAGCCATTTATATCGCTCGCTGGATTAACTAGTTAGCGATGTACGACACTGACCGCTTCCTAGTAATTTATGGGTGTACATAAATTATTTCTAGGTATAGCATCATACATTTATGCATTCCTGTAATAGATATGGCTTGGCGGTCCATTGGTTATGGTACGCAGTATAAGTATAGTCTTTGCAATTCACGAATGCGGTGAACGCTTGCTTGTGGTAAAGACGTATCTGTACACGTGTCAATGTGTGTGTGGCGTGTGTGTAAGTGCGAGCGGGGTCGCTCTGTAGTGTGCGTGCACTAACATTATAGTAGGGGAGCCCCATGAGAGGAATTTCGCATTTACTCAAGTGCGAGTCGGACTCGTTTTCATATTTCTACAACTAAATATCTTGGTGTTGTGTTGGATCAGAGGCTTTCCTGGCATGCACACATTGATCTTATTGTTAACAGACTTAGAAATTTTTTTTTTTATGTGGATTTTTAAAGAGCTTCGACATGTTGCTGGACCAGCTGTACTAAATCGGGTTTACATTTCATTAGTACAATCGATCCTCGTGTACTGTATACCAGTTTGGGGTGGTGCAACAAAATCAAAACTTCTAGAGCTAGAAAGAGCTCGAAGATCTTTGCTCAAAGTTATGAATTTTAAACCATTCAAATTTCCCACTGATGAATTATATTCCATCTCTAACGTCCTCTCAGTCAGGAAACTGTACATTCTCCACACGGTATTGAGAAAACACAAGCAATTATTTTTTAATCCAAACTCCTTGAGTAAGAGACGGAAGTACAAAGTAGCTCAGGTACCTAATTTAAATACCACATTTGCCATCAGAGAATTTCATAGCCAATCAGCATATTTATATAATCACATAAATAAAATTCTAAATATTTATCCACTAACCCTCTATCGATGCAATAAGGTTATAACTTATTGGCTAAAGACTATGAATTATGACGAAACGGAATTAATTGTTAAACATTAAACATTAAACACACACACACACACACACACACACGCACGCACGCACGCACGCACAAACGCGCACACACACACACAACACTCACCACACACATCACTACACTCAGCACTCACACAGACCACGAAAGCGCGAGCATTTTTATTTTTCAATTTAAAAAAATACATGTATATTATATATAGATACATGTTAGGTAATAAATATAAGATTTACAGTAATACTTAAACAGTTATGATTTTATTAGTAGATTTTTCGTAGATCTATATATAGTGACTGTGAAGGAAGAGCAGGACCTCCTAACACAGGTATTGTATACTTAAAAGGGGGTCCTGGCCACGGTTTAATGTAAAACTTATGATCTATTTTTATTTTTTTTTAATTTAAAACCAACTCTCACAAAATATAATCACAAAATTAATATTCAGTGTTTGTATACGTTAAAATTGTGCGAACGCCTCGCCCTCGGCAATAATTTAAGTAATTACGTATTGAACGGAGCCTGCAATGCGCAAACCGATATCACTTTTACTTGCCGATGATTTGTGATCGTTTAATTATTCCAAGATGGCCGCTTTTACGTACATTTCAAATAAGTAAACCGTTCCTTCAATAGATTACCCAAAGTTATAAAAATTGAGAACTAGAGAGTTATAAACAAATTTCAGGCCTGATCTGGGAACCCATTTAAATCACACTTCTTTTATCGTTGCATTCAACAATCAAAGCATATATATATATCATAATATTGGACTTGGCTCTCATTTAGCATCTGTTTTGATAGGACTCAAGTTTCTTCTTCCATCTAGCTTGGTGGTTTATTTATTTTAATTCCGTCAAATTTAACACAAACCAATATGTCTTGTTTTTTGCGATAATATCTGTTTTTTACTTTCATGGCAACAATATATTATGATAGCATTCACACCCCGTATCTCTACCGCCAGGAAAAAAACTATAAACTTAATAATGAAAAGCAGTATTTCCCCTGTAGTCTCACAGTAATCAACTTCGTGATTATTTTGTCGGCGGCCGGCATTCAGGTCTCCAGGGGCCTCTGATTCTAGTCTAACGACCATTTCATTACTACAAATGGAATCCTTACTTTTATGTCTGTCCTAAATACGACAGTGGATAGCAACGGAATAATCTTACCTATTACCGTTTGCTGGTAGTTTTCAACTAGGTACTATCTACTGAACTACCTATCAGTTTTTTAACTGCTCGGTATAACTTAGACTGGGAACGTGAAGAACCATCGGAGCTTGCGGGCGCAGGCACCACTACTGTACCTAATCTACTTGCAGCTTGAATGGTAGTGTTCAGCACTATCGTATTGCTGTACGGCCCTGTAATTTATTTTTATATTTTGGTTGTGTTTATTCAGTTTGTCTAAGATTTACTTAAAAGGTTATTACACGACACGGTATTCAGGGTCCGATAGCAAGGGTCAGGGTAGTGTTATAATATTTAGGGAGTTAGGGTCCCTAATTAGGGCGACCGGAGCGGCCCGGTCAGCCTAACGCCGTAACCACACACAATGAAAAAATATGAACAGTATGAAAATTACGTACCAAACGTTCAAAACGGCACACTCAGACAACTATGCGAATCGACGCTCGAGTTGCGAGTGACTCGGAGCAGCAGCCCTGCGAGAACCGCTTAGGGGCCTCGTTGATGCGTATGTTTGTGTGATTGCGCCGTTTCAACGTTTTGTACGTAGTTTCTATACTGTTTTAATTTGTACTGTGACTGAGTTAGGGTCCTTTCGACCAGATAGTGTAATAAGCGGCAACCCGGCGCGAGGCCACGACTACCCTTTCTGCCGGACCCTGAATACCGTGTAGTGTAATGAGGCCATTAGTAGGTAATGCGGTGGTGCCTATGCCCGCGAGCTCCATCACTGGGGCTCTACCACCAGTAAAAATATATGTATCTTCAAGCCTCAGACAACATCTCGGTCTCTTCCAATCTGCCATGCACTGTCTTAATTCGTCTCTATTTTTACACTTATTCCGCTCTCAATCTCATGTACTCGTAGAACAGATTTTTATTACTCGCGGTCCTTTAAATATACTAATAGTAGAGTAATTGTATATCCAAAAGTTGCGATACAATGCATGGGTAATATCAGAGCATTTGGCATGGAATGTAATACAGCCAGACCTACCGTGAGCTGTTGGACTGAGATAACAATCTAGCCTAACTGCCAGTTAAAACTGGCTGCAGTTATCATGAGCTACATTTTTAACGAGTTATAAAAGTAAAGTTGCGGAAAATTAGCATATCATATTTTTTATGTATTTAATGAAAGTAGCAAACAAAAACACATCATTATTAATTAAATTGTAAACCATATCGTGTGACATCTATACATCTATACAAATCAATAAAATTGGAGTGTCTGTTTGTAATATAAAAATATCCGCTCTTTACTAAACGCATATTTTTGTCTGTCTACCTGTCTGTCTGTCTGTTTGTTTCGGATAATCTCGGGAAGGGCTGGAACGATTCTGACGGGACTTTCACTGCAGATCTCTAATAGGGAGTTTTTTAGGCTACTTTTATACTAGTTTAATTTATATGAAAAATAAATAAAATAGCTATAAATAAAATTAAATAAAATAATGAACCTGTCATCGTTAGGATCTGAGAATTTTTTTTTATCATTTTAAATTGAACAGTTTTGAAGTAATTGAAGAAATAATAGCATTTAGAGTAAGTATGTAACACAAGAAATATTTTTTTATCGATACGGAACCCTCAGTGCGTGTTTTTTTTTTGATATCCTCGAAATAGGCAAAGCCGCGGGCGACCCTTAGTCCAAAACAAACATCATTCATTATTTATTCACTCCGGAGAATAAAATCCCTTAAGATGTTTCCTCATAGCGAGCCTTGACACAGTATATTGGCTCCATTTTATATTCCCATGAAAAAGTTCCGCGTGTAACATAGTTTTACCATTGCATCATGAATTCAGGGGTAAATCCCGGCAGGGTATAGTAGGAATATATAAAGTTTGCAAACATCTGGAGTGGTATGAGGCAGAATATAGTCAGAGAGAATTATCCATAAGCTTACGAATAGAAATTCGTTTCTTACTAATCACGTAGGAAAATTTCAAGGTTCGCTAGTGTACTGTGCACTAGAGAAATTGAATCTGCAATAGAACTGTATGTCGCACGTTGGGTATTCTATGAAATTGTTAGCACTCTATATATAGATAATAGGGACGTTTTTCTTGGTAATTCACTATTTATGGTTCTTTAGCGAAAAGAAAACGTACCTACATTTCCATTAATTGTGAATTACAAATAGAAATGCGTATGTTATCATGCAGAATCCTGCAAGAAAATCTGCAACAGACGAAGTGTTTCTGTGTCAAGGCGCTGTATAAAAACTTTATTTGTAATTAACCATAATTGATTATAATGCAGCCCGCCGCAGTTCCAGAAAATTAAAAACAATCACGAAGTCACACAGAATCGAACAGAACATGGTTATAACAGAGAACAGGAAGCCTGGAACTAGCAAACAACTATAACACTAAATAGAAAGCGCATAGAAAAAATTAACAATTATAAAAAGTTTAAAAATTTTAAAAATGTAGGGGTATTCCAACAGCAAATGCCGTATTACATGCTTGAGAGTAGCTTCTCAAATAATGTTGCAGAGAAAATAGCGTCTCCAGATGCACCGAAAATCGAACACTTATTGATTCTGAACAGTAAATGCAACTCTAGCCAAAATATTTCTGACTAGCATCGGACAATTTGAACGTGTTCCCAACACCTTCATCCTCTTAAGTAAAACGGGCGTTTTAAAGGAATGAAATTGCAGCGCCATCTAGATGCTAGTGGTGCATCCACTAAAGAAATTGGATCTGCAATGGAACTGTTGAGTATTCTATGAAATTGTTAGCACTTTCTATATATATAATAGGGACATGTCAGCTATGGGTAATCCTCTATTTCAGTTGCTTTAGCTCAAAGATAACATGTTATTTTTTAAGTTAAAGTGGCAAACCAGCGCAAAGTTTACATTGATGGAAATTATTAATTATTAATAATAATTAGAAAACATGGAATTCAATTGCATTTAAATAAAAAGCTTCGATACAGTTACCATAAAACAGCCTCAACTATTTTCTTCTTATCAATTTTTAATAAATGATACCAGTGTTAACCTTATGTCTATGACTGCGTTATTTCTAAGTCATAAATGGCAACCTGGGTGCTCGTTTTCAAAGTGAACTTTGTAAATACTAGCATAATTTTCTTTTTTGTTATTTTAGCACTGCATAGAGCACAGCAATTGTAGTAGGTTCACTTAGAATAAGAGCCCATTGCTTGTCAATATGGTTTATATTTCTTAGATCTAAACGCTGATTGAGAGATTCAGTCACTGAAAAATGACGCAATAAAGGCTGACAGTTAGCATGTAGGTTTGTTGAAGAATGTAGGGAGCTATAAAACAAAACTTCCCGACATTCCCTTAAGAAAGGAAATTATACACGTACACGATATTTCGTGACCAACCTATATTTTATAAAGTCAAACTATATAAAAAGGTCCTGAATGAAATAAAACTGTTTACACTGTAAGAATAAATAATAATCTTACTACACAGATTTCAGATGTTATCACAATAGTATTTTCACACTGTTGAAGTTGTTTGTGGTTTCTTTATATTGTAAATTAGCACGCGTTGCAACACGTTTATTATTAAAAAGCACGAATATGAAGCACCAAATAGAAGGGTGCTATTGTGGGGCTATATTATTATTTTGTGTGCAGATAATAATTAGAAGTGTAATAAACTTTCATTGATGACGCAGAAACGTCAAAATAAATGTATTCAAAATAGATACATTTTCAAAATTTCTCCATTTCTGTCGATTAACAGAGATCTGTCGCCTCTGTCTCCTGAACGATATGTACTATTGATTTGGAAAGGTTTCGATGTGTGCATTTTTATTTTTAAAAAATTAAATAAAAAAAAATTTTTTTCGAGTTAAGGCTGTGAAAAATACCTATTATTCCTAAACATGTCAAATAATAAATGTACTAAGCTGTTACTAGGCAAATTGTGTGTTGTTGGATGCCTCGAGGCAAATCAAGTTAAACATAAACAATAATTAAGTTTTCATGTTATAGCATAAAAGTCGAAAGAAAAAGAAACAGTTTTAAATTATCTAATAAAGTAATATAATAAACCTGCTTAAAGAATAGAGCGCTACTTTTGTAAACTTCTGTGTAATTATGTATAATGATTCACAAGTGATGTTTATATAGGTATGTATGTATGTGATAAAAGCTAGGCTGTATCATGGTCGTGCAGTTATCAACTTTATAAGCAAAAAATCTGATTATACAAGTATTTATGTCTATAAGTGCAGTATAAAATTCGGACTTAGAACACATCCTTGTGGAACGCCATAAATAATTTAAACATAGCTACATTACATTTATATATAAATTGAATATCATATTACTGAAAGCTCACATATTTGTCATATTATAATGTGGGAAGAGTAACGAATCAAAAGCTTTTGTAAATGATATGTATATGTTTTTGCATGCCGACGTGTGGCAGTGTGCAGCAGAGATAACGCTGTACGAAGTGTTGATACAAACCTATTTTTATGTACCATAGGCACTAAATATATTTTGCAGATTGAAATACGTTAAGAAGGTACTAGTTTAGAAGTTAGGTCTCAAGATTTTATAAGATTCTATGTTATGTTCTTAGGTTCGCGAGCTGCACTCATTGAAATAAAACTAATTGTTCTGTATACTGGTGTGAGTATTCAAGTCGAGAGAGAATCCTGAACACTACAAGACGTTTGGGAAATAGCTAGATGGCTGTAGCTGCACATAATATTTTTCAGACTGCTGTCAGACAAATGCCACCTCAGTTTGCCCGAGACCATGGAAGTTGAAAAGTAGCCGAAACGTTGGATTGATTTCATATAATCCTTTTAGTTTAATATACGCGAGAAAACTGCATTTATTTAATTGAATCTTCTAGTAAAGTTCATGCTTACAAACTGCAGCATTCACGTACAATCAATCAAAACAGAATGTTTATTGACGTGACATAAAAAATAAAACAGAACAAATCTTGCCTCGTTAAATTGAATAATAGCTAATAAATCACGAAACCAATAAAGATTCTCCTAGAGACGAAAGTAGCAGACAACTTATACTCGTCAAACTAATGATAAGGAACTAAAATCTGGCGGAGTGTGAGTGGAGCTCGCGTGTTTATAAAGGATTCCGTAGGCCCGTCTAATTCTTACAAGTATTTTTTACAAGTATATAAAAAACGTTTCAGATTTTTTTTATGTCATTAGGTTGATGGACAAGCAGATGGGCCATCTGATGGAAAGTTGCCGTTGCCTATGATGATGCCTATTTGTAATACCAAGGGAGTTGCCAACGCGCTGCCAGCCTTGAAGGACTCTTTTTACGCTTCTTTTGAAGAACCCAATATTGCCATTAGTTAGCTAGGTATCATTTGTTATGGAAATATATATTTTTTCTTACCTTCTATTTATTGTTGAACCTAGTGGCTAGGTAGCCATAGTGGTATATATTCATTTGCAAAATAAATATAATAAATTTTTATTAATAGACATTGTGTAAAAATATTCAAGAGTTAGACTTAGAAAACGTGTTTCTTGTGAAGACATCGTTTTTAATTTTATTTCAAAAATGCTAGTTTCAGTCTTCATCGTAGTAGGTACATACTTTGTTTAACAAATGAAGTGTCTATCTATAACAGTTTATGAGATAAAGAGTGACATATGGGTAGATAGAGTTTTGTTAATTTTTTAATCCATTGAGTACGTAACCTTAAAAAAGTAGGTATTTAAAACACATAAGTAAAATCGCGATTCCTTATCAAACCATCGTCGGATATTACCGTTTTGCGGTTCGTGTCCCGATGTCACGCGACCGCCGCACGCTATGTCGTGAGCTGCGCTCATCGCGACGTATGAATAATATCTAGTTCTTGTCATTGTTGCCGGCAGCAAGATTATCGCTTAGCCGCAAACTGGTATCTTATTAGGGATATTCTCATTTTACTTTGAGTAGGTATATCTTGTTATAGTGATCATAGTAGCTCATACGTTGTAAATAATCTAGTATCTACTTGTCACGGTTCAAAAGATGCAGACCTGGAACATAAGCATGACGCGGTTAACGTCAGTAATGGCTTCTTCACTTTGGATACGGAACCTTATGAAAGTAGGTATTCAAAACATATAAGTAAATCGCAAATTCATACCAAATGACAGTCGGATATTACCGTTTTGCGGTTGGTGTCCCAATGTCAGGCGACCGCCACACGCTATACTCATCACGACGTAAGATTAATACCAGCTGGTCTAGTTGTTGACACAGTTGCCGGAAGCACGATTATTGCTTACCCGCACACTGGTATCTTATTTAAAAATCTTCTTCATTTTACATTGATGTTTTTTGTTGGAATGATCATATTCACAAACATTTTCTAAATACTGTCTAGTCTTCTACATTTTCTACATTTCAACTCTGCTTATTTATTTCTCACTGCTCTGCAACTGCCTCAGTAGCGTAGTGGTAGCAGGCCACTACTATTACGCTGGAGGTCCTGGGTTCGATTCCCGGGTCGGGGACTATCAGAGATAACGGTTTAAAATCCTTTATCTCTGCTTCTATTGGGATTTTTCCATTTTCTGGAAGTTTCCCAGTACTCCGGAGTTTGGTAATGTGCCCGGAGATGGCAACAGGTTCGCCACCTGTTACATGGGCCAAAACGTAACCGGCGAGTCGTGGGTGTTTGCATGTATGATTAAATGCATGCATTTACCTCTGCCTACCCCTTCGGGGATTACAGGCGTGAAGTTACGTTTTTTTTTTTTTACGTTATTTATTTCTCTAATAGTTTTATTCATTTATTACATTCTTATTATTATTGGACACACCACATATTTAATAGACATTTGACATCCGTGACCATGCATCCAATAGTTCCAGTTGAAAACCAGCGTCAGGCGCCTATATATATGTTATAGGTACCTGATATAATACTGAACTGGATACCTTGTTGGCGTAGCCGTGCGACAAATATACCTACCTAATCATTATCATAAATTTAATATAGTTAATTTAGATGTAATTATGTACTCTTTTAGTTTATTATTTACTTACTTTGTTTCTAGTTTTTATTTAATGTTGTTTTTTTTTTTTTATTGTATACTGTGTGTGTCCTGGCTCAGCGCCAAATAAAATTATCATTTAATTCAATTTTACAAGTTACTTACTATCTTTTGTTATTGCACCTCATCGACAGTTTTATTTAGCCCTAAGGTTGGCTGGTAAAGAATGCCACTAGGCATTAAGTCCGCCTTATGTACATTTGTGTGCACAAAAGTTTAAATAAATAAATATTTTTTTTTTTTTTTTCATTTTCATTTTCCAATAATCTCATAATTACTTACCACGGTTCAAAATATGCAGCCCGGTGATATAAGAATGATCAGGTTATCAGTCATAGATTCTCCACTTTGGATACGGAACCCTAAGAAAGTAGGTACGCAAAACACATAAGTGAATCGCGATTCCATACCAAACGGCCGTCGGATATTACCGTTTTGCGGTTCGTGTCCCAACGTCACGCAACCGTCGCACGCTATGTCGTGCCCTGCGCTCATCGCGTACGAATAATATCTAGTTTTTGCCATTGCCACCGGAAGAGAGTTATTGCTTAACCGCTTTTTGTAGTCCGCTAGTTTACCTGTTTCTAGAGTGGCGTTCAAGTTAGGATTGAGTGATTTTCTCACCTTTACTTTACTTAGTTTACATTGATATTTTTCTCGTTAATTACTACGTTTATTATACGTACACATGCAAACCTCACAATTCGCCAATTTTGTCTCATGTAAGCTTTGAGATTGGCACTGGGAAACTTCCGAAAAAAAATAGAATATAGCAATATCATTTATTATTTAACCTTGGGATTGAATTCAGCGTGCCAGTAGTCGCCAGATTTAGACTCACTAAAATATTTGAGCTATAAATACATATCCTTCCTTCACTTTACATTCATTTCTACTGCTAATCTTAGTTTTCTAAATAAAATATGAATGTTCGGTCTTTCTTTACAAAGTGCTTTTATTTCTACATGCCTAAACATTAAAAAATGTTCGTTCGTGTTCCTTGAATATTCGAAACTATCGGCACATGTCCGTTTTTCATTTTACACACAATATACACCTTCACTGCTACTTACATCTGTATCTGTGTCTTTTACTGGTGGTAGAGCTCCAGAGACGCAGCTCGCGGGCGTAGGCTCCACCGCATTACCCAATATTCTTACAGCTAAATGGTAGTGTTCAGCCCTATAGTGTTCCGGTCAGGTGGTAATAATATACATAGCATATAACGGTAATAGCATATAACGGCCCCGTAATTTCCGGCACAGAGGCATAACACCTAAGACCTCAGGAGTGGTAGCACATCTGCATTTTGACTTTGGTCTGTTTGTGGGTGTCTATAGGCTGCAGTCATCACTTAACATCAATGTGAACTGCATGCTTGTTTGCCACTTCCATTACATAAAAAAAACTTTTATTAAAACTGTCACAATGTCTGTCTCAAACAAATACTATATAAACAATTCGAAATATCAGAATCACGAGCTTCACAAGCACATAAACATAAAGGATTACGGTGTCAATGTTCCAAAAAGATTGAGCTTCACGAAATCTCACAAATATTCCCCTAGAATCACCACCTACGTAACACGAGGGTGGAGAGGGGCCGCAACACGGAAGTAATATTCTCGGTGTTGGTTAAGCAATAATAGCTGTGTATGCTAATAAATGCTTACCCCGCAGTCGTGAGACGGAAGCTTGTGTTTAGTTTAATCAAATGTAGATATATATTGCATCATATGAAGCATTTTGAGCTGAGATTTGACTAAATGAAATCATTTCTCTGTTGATGTGTTAATAAAACTATTTTTTACGGATTTATCTCGCGTATATTAAACTGGAATGATTTTTATAATCATATCGACGTTTCGGCCGCTTTTCAGCTTCCGTGGTCCCGGGCAGACTGCTTCCGTGGTCCCGGGCAGACTGCCCGAAAAATCCGTCAAAAATAGTTTCAATTATCTGTTTTATTGAAAATACCTATATTAGAGGAAAGGACTGATAAAAGGAGAAAAGAATAAAGATAGATACAATTTTTTTATGTAAGTAATTGAAGTGAAAAACAAACATGCAGTTCACATTGATGTTAAGTGATGACTGCAGCCTATAGACATTTACACAAAGACCAAGGTCAATATGCAGATGCATTACCACTCCTGACGCCTAAGGTGTTATACCTTTGTGCCGGAAATTACAGGGCCGTACATAACCACCTGAACGGAACACGATAGTGCTGAACACTACCATTTAGCGGCAAGTATATCAGGTAATACGGTGGTGCCTACACCCGCGAGCTCTATCACTGGAGCACTACCAATATGCTATTCCAAAAATCAAGTCGTACCGTTGAAGCAACAAACACCATAAAATCCACAAGCGCTAAAGTATACGTCATCTAAACAGATGGGATATATACGGGAGCGAATCAAGCAAACATTTTTGATATACGGCCGTCCCTTCCAATGTAGCGGAAATCCTTCTGACCTTCCTACTCTGAATACGAATGTTGCCAACTTGCTAAAGTGCAGGATTCTATCGACTCCGACCGGAATACGTTTTGTTTTTAATGCTAAGCTCCAGAAAACGTGTAAGGCAGGAAATCTACTTGGTGATATGATTTTTCAAATACGTGGTCCTCAGTCTACATACTCTACATCTACTTTATTAGTTACAGTACACAGCAAGAACTATTGAAACATCGAGCCTACGAAATAGATAATTGTCTAGTTTCGAATTCGTAGAGCGTTATCTCTGCTGCACACTGCCTGCGTAAGCACTGATAGACCGGTATTGGTCAAAACTTAATTATAATGGTTGACAAACGTGACATAGATATTTCAAACATTTTGTTGACAAATTGCCTGCTTACGTCCAAAAAAAAATTATGATAGCTTAGAAAGGTGCTCTTAATCTATATATAGAAAAATCAATTGCTGTTAATCTCGCTAAAACTCGAGAACGGCTAGACCGATTTGGCTTATTTTGGTGTTGAATGATTTTTGGAAGTCCAGGGAAGGTTTTTAAAAGCTATGAAAATATGAAAAAATTGAAGGGGAATAGTAAAAAACACAATTTCATTTTCCCATACTAATAGTCCGTATCTATCAAACCTTTGACACATTATTTAATTCTGAGGCAATACGAAGTTTGCCGGATCAGCTAGTTAGAAATAAAATATCTTTAAAGAGTGGTTTGTAAATAAAATATTACAACAGTCTCCTTATAACTAATTTAAAAAGTCCTACAACGTTAAAAAACTCCGCAGCTTACATTAAATATAGCAGTAGTTTAATCACGGGCCGCTATTGCCCATCCTGCCGTTATTTTATTTACTACCAACCGACCGTCATTGTTCGTTTGATTGCGTGCGTGCACTTGCGGGAAAATTTTCCTCAAATAGTAGGCGTTGGGTCGTCACGTCCCAATGCCTAGCGACGTGACCACCTGGGACCTGGACGATATATACAATTAATAAAAGAGGTGAAAGAGTTCGAATGCGGCCGCAGTTTACATTAAATTCAACCCAGTTATATTTACACGAAAGTTGAAAATAATTGTTCAGTGTACATGATAAATCAAAGAGTTAAAGATGGTGTGCGATAAGAGACCGCCATGTTTATGGGTTCAACACACCGTAATAATATTTTCAACGTAACCAGTTTAAATGTTTCACGAATTCTAAATAAAAATACATTATGCAAACTAGATGAAATTCGGCATTATTTGAATTGAAATTTTTATGATATATTTTAACTGTAAGTTTTTTAATCGCTATTTTAATTGACATAATATCTGTCTTACTTTGTGTAATAGTTATTCACTTTAGGTAATTATTGATTCTTATTGACTTTTCGAAAATGGTTGATCCGTAAAATCGGGTTATTCGTCAACTCGACATGGACGACCGGACACACGTGTGTCCAGTTGGTTAAACTTGAAATTGTTATGACTTGTTATTTCGTCGTCTGGACACGACAATATTTTTGCGTGTATCCACATGGTTAAACTTAAAAAAACACTTTTATGTTTTCACCAACTGGACACTATCTCTTTTTTTTGCAAAAAAGGTACAGTCATGTGAATAATCTTCTCGTTTATTACATCCTACTTAATATTTTAAATGCGAAAGTTTGTGAGTATGGATGTTTGTATACTCTTTCAAGAAAAACTACTGGATGGATTTGGATGAAACTTTACAGTAATATAGGTACAGTATATACATTGGAATAACATATAGGGTATAATTTCTAATGATTAAAAGTACACGAAAGTCAAGTAGACGAAGTCGCAAGCAAAACCTAGTACTACATAATAAAAATAAACCGACTCATATTTTTGCTGAAAAGACCTAATGGTTTTTAAATTTTTGTATGTATCAAAATCAAAGAAGTTTTGCCCTTGAAAGATACCCTCCTTTTCTATACAAATTTGCAAAGCTTGTTTGCTTGTTTACTAAATGTAGTTGCAATGAAGTTTGAACGATAATTGTACTCGGAGCTACATGCGGCAAAAATTATGTAGTAAAATATCACATAAAAATTATCAATAAATATGGCATTAAAATTCTAAAATTTATAATTTTACAAATATTAATCATTCTACTTAACTCTGTAACAATAATACTTGTCACTGTTACATAGTATTTCAGTAATAATTGAGCTAGGCACTAGGTATCACAATCATTTTACTAAGACTAAATTCATGTTGCAAAGCCTGTATAAGGGGCTTTTAAAAATCACAACCATGTATTAGTTTCTGGGTGCCACTGCGGTATTTGGCTTTTAATTAAACAAAATCACATTTTATAAGTTTCTACTATTTTATTGGGAAGCAGAGCACAAATAGTAGGAATAATGTTTGTATGATATTTTGTGATGGAATTTCCTAACGCATGTTTTAAATCATCACAGAAGAATCTCTTTGAATGGGCAACAATTTCTCTTATTTTCAACATTTTTCAAACGAGAATACCGTTGCAATCTACATGCTGAAACTGTTCAAGTTCAACTGTATTAGCCATATTATTGAATAATATCCACTGAACGCCCAGTGATGTGTTTTCTTTTCTATACAGTATTTTGTTCACTGCTGGACTAAAACCTCCCCATAAGGAGAGGATGGGATACATACCCTCCCCCCAGCCATAATCGCCACGCTTGGCATGAAAATTGGCGATCGCGGTGGCGGTATTTTCATCGCAGGACGCTGCTGCCCATCTTGCGTTATTGTACTTACCTACTACCGCCCCATTGAAATGGTTTGACCGCCATTGTTCAGTTGACCGATAGTTGGGATATTGGCAACTAAATGAAGTCCTTTGTCTTGAAAAATAATCTGCGTGACTGTACTTTGACATGAATTCGGTTAAAATGTAAACGTGTTGGCAAAACATGATTGTGTTTTATTTAAGTTTAACCATGTGGACACACGCAAAAATACCGTCGTGTCCAGACGACGAAATAACAAGTCATAATAATTTCATATTTAACCAACTGGACATACGTGTGTCCGGTCATTTGTGTCGAGTTGACGAATAATCCGTAAAATCGGATACTCGAAATAAAAATATTTCTTTACTTTTTTATGGATTTTACCCATTATGAAATAGTGTCAGAAAACAGCACGTGGACTGGTAATCGCAGTCGCGATAGTTTAATCGCGGGACGCTGTTACCTATCCCACGTTATTGCATCTACTACCGCCGTATTCGAATGATTTGACCGCCATGTTCTTACTCCTATGAGTTCAATATGCCATCACTTTAACGAAGTCAGTTTAAATGCTTCACCTTCACGAATTCCAAGTAAATACGCAAATAAGATAGAATTTGCGATTGTGGCGGTATTGCATTTTTATAGTTTTTTTTAGATTTGCGCTGTTATAAATACAAAGAAAAAATATCGCGTACATAAATACCTATTATCATTATGTATTTGCCGCAACATGGGAGTGAATTATAAATTGAAAAATTACGTTGTTGTTACGTTGTTTGTATTACAGTAATTTAGCGAGCACAATTACTGGGTCAGTAATTAAAAGTAGTGGAAAGTGGGTCCGAATCAATGTTTTTTTAAATAATATAGCCTATGCCACTGTCTTTTTTTTAATTTTACATGGGATTATGGTTTTATAATAGTAGGCGTTAAAGATTGGTGTGTTGGGTGGATTGATGAAGTTTGTGAATTTACTTTACAATATGATTAAATGTTTTATTTGGATAAAAAATCAAGGGAGATGTGCAAGGACTGTCTGGTGCTCTACATTCTCTGCCTACCCCGTAAGGGACTCGGCAAAAAAAACATACATACCTATTAATTAAAAAAAAAACGCCTACACTCAGCCAGCCCCACATTAGGTATAAACCCGTATCGTGGGTGCCGTTGTACACACAATACATACACAAACACCCAGACCCGACAAAAATATTTGTAGGCCATACAAACATTTGTCCCGGTGCGGCGATCAAACCCGTGACCCTTGGAATCAAACGGTCGTCTCACACCGCTGAACTAACCGGGTTGTCAATTAAGTTTCTTTTAAATATAACACCCAAGTTGCATACGTCTGTATTTAATCCAAAAGTCAAAAGAGGTCGATGGAGCAATTTACATTAAAATTCAACCCCTTTATATTTACACGATGGCTGAAAATAATTGTTTAGTGTAGATGATAAATCAAGGTTTCAAGATGGTGTGCGATAACACACCGCCATGTTTATGAGTTCAACACACTATATTTTCATTGAAGCCACTTAAAATGGCTGACCAATTCCAAGTAAAAAATAATACTGTATGCAAACTGGGTGGAGTGCGACATTAATAAAATATTAAAATTTTAAAATATTCTTGTTTATTTGTGTTCTTGTAAAAAGACAAGAACTAGAAAGACAAAATGAGACACAACAGATTTTTTATGGGTCGCGATTGGTTTATTTAGTGGTATTTTTTTTTTATGTCTGTCGGTTGACAGACAAGCAAACGGGCCACCTGATGGAAAGTGGTCACCGTCGCCTATGAACATTTGCAACACCATGGGAGTTGCCAACGCGCTGCCAGCCCTGAAGGACTCTTTTGACGCCATTTTTGAAGAACCCCATTTTGTAGCAACGAGGGAACACCTCAGAGGGAAGTTCGTTCCACAATTTACACGTTCTGGGCAGGAACGAACGTGAAAACCGTACCGTTGAGCACTGCCAGGTGTCCAGTCGGTGTGGGTGGAACTTCTCTCTTCGGCGGGTAGTACGGTGTAGAAAAAGAGACGGTGGCACCATGTTGAACAGCTCAGCAGAGCACTCACCATTTTGCTCCATCATAATCCCTACTTATATTATAAATGCGAAGTTAACTCTGTCTGTCTGTTTGTCTGTTACCTTTTCACGGCCAAACGACTGGATATCCACGCGGGCGAAGCCGCGGAAAACAGCTAGTAACGTATAGTTTTTTTTTTATAATATAGTGAAGTGGCACACAAACATACAGCTTACATTGATCAACATTGACGTTATACTATAGCCTATAAAGATCTACATAAACCAGAGATTTCAATGTACGTGCGTTGCCACTTCTAAGGCCTAATGTGGTATTAATTGTTTTAAACTTTCACGATTTGTATTCATATTTTTATATTGTAAACGGGACTAAGTCGCCTGGGACTAATGTGGTATGCCTGTGCCGGTAATTACAGGGCCGTACATCACCACCTGTCATTGTACATTACTATATGCCATTTAGCGGTATTAGGTAATGCGGTAGTGTCTACGCTCGCGATTCCCATCACTAGGCCTCTACCACCAGTGAGAACTTACATAACTAACACTTTTCTAACCTTTCGGAAGACTAATCTATAAGAAAAAATGTAACTTCACGCCTGTAATCCCCGAAGGGGTAGGCATAGGTAAATACAGGCATTCAAGCATACATGCAAACACCCACGATTCGCCGGTTACGTATTGGCCCATGTCACAGGTAGCTAGCCTGTTGACATCTCCGGGCACATTACCAAACTTCGAGGTACTGGGAAATCTCCAGAAAATGGAAAAATCTCAATAGAACCAGAGATAAAGGACTTTACACCATAATCTCTGATAACCCCCTACCCGGGAATCGAATCCAAGACCTCAGCGTAGTAGTAGTTGCCTGCTACCACTAGGCTACCGAGGCAGTTAATCTATAAGACTTGTTGAAAACTTTATTTCTATACCTAAAATAAACGTTCATCAATGAAAGAAATAAAAATTTATGCGATTGTAAATTATATAATTTGCCGAAGTTCCTAAAGCAATGTTTTCTTGGAAAACAAAATTTTCAGGCTATAGCCTTGTTTTCTTTGTTATTTCGTTTAGTTTCAGCACAATTGGGTTTCCTTCGAACCTTTACTTCGCAAACAGAAGACCTTTCGACGCTTATGATTACAAACTTTTTATATTTGTTTCCATGATGGCTGAAATAACTTTGGCTATTCGAATTGATTATATTATTGATAAGCGGGAACAAACAGACAGACAGGCAGACAAAAATTGTAAAAAATGTTGTTTTGGTATATGTACCGTGTATACATACATATGCATTTAGTAAAAAGCGGTTATATTTATATTACAAGCAGACACTCCAATTTTATTTATTTGTATGTATAAAATTAAACTTATCAGAGATCTTATAATGAAATGCAAAGAGCGACACGAGTCCACGGTGCCCACCTTCTCCATCACAGCCCTCAAAGTGGTGCCAAACGCCGCCTTGCAGCCGCAGGGCAGAAGAAGCTGCAGCAGAGGGAGAAGCCCCGGTGCTGCATCCGTCGCGCGAATGGTGCGCGCGAAGACCAGTGATGGAAGAAGTAATGTTAACTTATAATATTAAGCTCCTGTTAATATAGTATATATATATATATATATATATATCACAATATTCACAATCTTCTTCTACATCTTTACGATTTGTAGTTAATATCGATAAATTTAAAATAAATACTGTAGCTCTATACTAGGAAAACAGCATAGAGGTTATTTATGGAAAACACAGAGACAAAGTAAAGGGTTATTTAATTTCGCCACTGTTGTTCCGATCGTAAAGAATACAGGCCATGCGTCAACGGGTATTGGATTATAATTTCTGGTGATACTGGAATTGTATTACCAGAAAATAAAAGTATAAGTATATGTTACTGTGAAGGCCCGAACTGTGGTCGTTCCCAAGATTTTCCAGTAAAACCTAAGATCTACCAAACCTCCATAGTAAATTAATGTCCGAACAGTTCTTTATTCGTATTGTGTATGTATCAAATATAGTTTAGGTTGTACAGATTTTTAGTTTAAACTTAAGATCTACCAACTCTCAATGGTAAATTTCCAAACAGTTCTTTATTTTCGAACTTTTACGGCTCGCTACGCGTAAGAGTTCGAAAATAAAGAACTGTTCGGACATTTACCATTGAGAGTTGGTAGATCTTAAGTTTAAACTAAAAATCTTAGGATTCACCACAGGTCGAGCTTTTAGAGTAACATATACTTATATGTATAAAAAATACCATGTGACTGGCATAACATAGTGCAGAACACTATTATTTAAACTGCTGGTAGGATAAACCTCCAAAGCACAATACATATCTACCACAGCAGTTATAAACGCTGCAGGAATGTTACCAACATAGCTGTTCTAGTTAATTCAAAAATTAGTTATAATTAAAAAAAACACTCACGTGCAAGCTATCGAATTCTAAAGAGCCAACGTTGGCGTGAATCCTTGCGGTTATCGCCACCATCTGTAGCGTTCACCAACTTCTACAACTGTCATGCCACCGGTGACAAATTGCTTACGTTTCGTGTGAAACCATTATAAATAATACACATACCTAGTGTTGAACTTTACTTTTCTTGGATAGAGGACAAATATTACGAAGAGTTATGAGTCATAATATACTCGTACGTTTTAACTGTTGGCATATTATAATTTTGAGTTTAAGTCATAGCCCTCTTTTTACGTAATGAAAGTGACAAACAAGCATGCAGTTCACATTGATGTTAAGTGATGACTGACTGATAGACACCCACATAAAGACCAAGGTCAAAATGCAGATGCGTTACCACTTCTGAGGCCTAAGGTGTTAGCGTCTGTGCCAGAAATTACAGGGCCGTACATTAACCACCTGACCGGAACACAAAAATGCTGAACACTACCATTTAGCAGCAAGTATATTAGTTTAATATACGCGAGATAAGTCCGTAAAAATAGTTTTATTTCAATGAGTGTAGCTCGCGAAAACCTAAGAACATATCAAGTATATTAGGTAATGCGGTGGTGCCTACGCCCGCGAGCTCCGTCACTGGAGCTCTACCACCAGTATACGGATGTCTATAGGCTATAACATGCGCGAATTCATAGGTTTTAGTACTTTAGTGTTCTGCGCGGTCTGAAAAAGTAAATTTAGTAAAATTATTTGTAAGAAAATAAAACTGTTTGTTGTCATAAATAAATAAATAAAATAAAATGTGAACTGGACACTTGTTTTCCGCCTTCATTTTATAAAAAACTGGTCAAGTGCGTGTCGGGCTACGCGCAGTGTAGGGCTCCGTAGTTTTTAGCTTTGATTAGTGCAATGCAAAAAATAAATAAATATTTTCTATGAAGTTTTTCAAAAACTTCGATTATTACATTTGGTCGACTATTATTCGCAAACTAGTAAAGCCAACTGAAGTGTGATAGTTTTCCTCATAATTTCGTCATAGGTATGTAGCTACTATTGCCGTAACGTTTGAATTTTCTGACAATCACCGTTTAGTTGGTAGAGGGAGGTGACACTTGTCGGTACTTTAAAGCTTAATGAGTTACGAACGAGGACTATCTCAAGGATATAAATGTTTGGCTAAATGCTGATCTAGCTCCACAAGGTTGATAAATGTATTAATCAAAGTGTATTGTTTATATTATATTGTTAATTTTAAGTTGATATACTTTTTGCATTAGTTTATTATATTTAGTTTTATCTTAGTGATATTCTTGACTATACATTATATATTTTTTATCTTGTTTGACATGTATATCAATTGTTATTCACTTTCTTTTTTCACTTCAAAACTGTTCCAACCTCCTGTCAGCCTACGAAACTGAATACGAAAAAGACCCCTTTTCAACTAATACACTGGCGCTTGGCGAGAATCTAATGAAGAAAATAGGTGAAAGTCGTCTTGAGACATGGATGGATCTCGTGGCCAGCGTTGATTTGACGCACAATAGCAAAAAGGCGTGGAGCACCATTAGAAAACTCACTGACGACCCTCCCATTGCAACCAGTCCAGGCCCAGTAACTGCCAACCAAGTAGCATATCAACTATTACAAAACGGAAAGCCTCCCCATCGCCTCAAAAAGCCAGTAAAATGTTCTTCAAACCATGAGAATTCTGACCTGATAAGTAGAAGTTTCACTCTGCCAGAAATTCAAAAGGGCATTATGGATTTGAAGAAAGTTAAGGCAGCGGGCATAGATGACCTTACGACGGACCAACTTAAGCATTTTGGACCTGTGGCGGTTTCGGCTTTTGGCTCTTTTTAATAACTGCCTAGAATAGCTTAAATTCCCAAAACAATGGAGAAAGTCGGAAGTCATGGCCATATTCAAACCCGGTAAATGCCCTAAGGATCCAAAAAGTTACCGCCCCATTTCACTTCTTTGTCACACATACAAACTCTTCGAAAGACTTCTCCTCAATCGTCTCACAACAGTTCTAGAACCTAATATTATCCTCAACAGGCTGGCTTCCGTCCTGGTAAATCATACACCAACCAAACTTTAAATCTCACTCAGTATATTGAGGATGGTTTTGAAGAGAGAAAATAGCGCGGTTTAGAGCACTGCTCTAAACCGCGCTATTTGGGGGTCACACTAGACAGATCGCTGACCTTTAAACCACACTGTTACGGTATAAAAATGAAAGTGAGAGCGCGAAACAATCTTTTAAAGCGTCTTATCTCGACATCTTGGGGAGCATCCCCAAAGGTACTAAGATCGTCAGGCCTTACCCTTTTCTTCTCTACAGGTGAATATGCATGTCCAGTGTGGCATCGCTCGGCCCATGCTGGAGAGGTAAATGTCGCATTGAATGAAACCTGCAGAATTATGACGGGATGCTTAAAACCAACACCGCTAGATAAACTCTATCCCCTAGCCGGCGTTGCTCCGCCAGAAATCCGCCGACAGGTAGCCTGCGAGATTGAGAAACGCCATCAGGAGAGCGATAATCGTCACCCATTGTTTGGCTGCGTTAAAAGGCAGGCGCGTTTGAAAAGTCGCAAAAGTTTCTTAGGCTGCACTAAAACAATTGTAGGTTTTCCAAATGAGGTGAAGAAGCGACTTTGGAACCAAAAATATCCAGTCCCTTCCTTGTTTACTACGGAACCTCACCAGAACACCGCCATCAAAATTCGCTTGGCATTAACGCGTGGTTTATTTTAATCACACCAAAAACATCGATACTCCATCATCGACAAATAAACAAGTCAAGATAAACAAAATCAGAACGCCTTCAAGGAAATAATGTAAAAGTTTATTGTACAGTTCGTCTCAATTCACTGATTGAATTAAGTCTAGATTAAAGTCTTCACTATTGTTTGTGAACGAAACTTTTGTAGATGTTCCAAGTTCGAAAACAATGTTGATGACATCTGTAATGTAATTGGTTTGGAGTTTTTATATTAAGGATATCGGAATGGATAAGGTTTCATTTGTCGATCAGGATAAATGTTTTGTCTGAGATTTTCCTATTACATTATAAAGTTTAAGGTACATTAACTGAATGAGCGATTGGGAGCACATAAGTATGAGGGTGAAAATTTTCACAAAAGTGGGCGTATGTTTCAGGGTTTCTCAAACCTACCCCTGTTGAAAAGTATCTAGGTGACAGCGAACCCCTCCACAAATTAACCTCCCCCCTCTCTCCAAAGAAAACAATAAGTACCTTAATTGACTATTGAAGGAAACAGTGTTTTTTTTTTCAATAAAAGGTAACAAGTAAAGTGCCAAAAGGTTTTTTTTTTACTCCTGAGGTCTAAGGTATTATGTCTGTGTGCCGGATATAACAGGGCCGTACATTACCACCTGACTGGAACACGATAGTGCAAAACACTACCATTTCGCGGCAAGTAGAACGTCGACGGCGGTGTTCTGGTGATAGTTTTAAGGGTTCCGTAGTAAACAAGGATCCCTTATAGTTTCGTCATCTCCCTCTGTCTGTCAGTCTGTCGGTATGTCTGTCTGTCTGTCTGTCTGTTTGTCTGTTTGTCTGTTTGTCTGTCTCTCCGTCAGCAGTTACCAAACAACAAAGTAAAATGTAATGTATTTTCTTTCCAAAAGCCTTGTTCCAGACATTGTTGAGTAGATACAGCCCGCATTGAAATAAGGCTGCGAGTAATTAAGAAGAAATTCAATTTTAAAAGTTTTTTCTAAACTCCGCACAGTTGTCTGTTCGTTGCATGGAATGAAAAGAATTAGATTCATTTGAACCCTCTTCCTCAACTTTGCTTAGGGTTGTTCGCTTCAAATAGAAGATAATTTCACGCCCCAAAAGAGAAAACAGAGATATTTTTACTGGTGGTAGAGCTCCATTGACGGAGCTCGCGGGCGTAGGCACCACCGCATTAACTAATGTACTTGCCGCTAAATGGTAGTGTTCAGCACTATCGTGTTCCAGTCAGGTGGTAATGTACGGCCCCGTAATTCCCGGTACAGAAGCATAACACATTAGGCCTCAGGAGCGGTAACGCATCTGCATTTTGACCTTGGTCTTTGTGTAGGTGTCTATAAGCATGCTGTTATCACTTAACATCAATGTGAACTGTAAGCAGGTTCACCGCTTTCATTACATTAAAAAAAAGTTTTATCGCGAGATGCTGCTGCTCATCCCGCGTTGTTACTTGCGCGTTGTTGTTTAGTTTTTCAGATGCAGTAGCGGCCTTATTTCTCTATCTATAAAAATAAATAAAATTGGAGTGTCTGTTTGTAATATAAAAATAACCGCTTCTTACTTAATGTATATGTATGTATACACGGTACACATACCAAAACAACATTGTTTACAATTTTTGTCTGTCCGTCTGTCTGTCTGTCTGTATGTTTGTTCCCACTAATATCGGGAACGACTTTACCGATTTAGACGCAACTTTCTCTGGCAGATAGCTTATGTAATAAGGAGTAACTTAGGCTACTTTTATACTAGCTGCGCCCACGACTTCGTCCGGGTAGATACTGAACAATCATAAATTCTCACGCGGACGAAGTCGCGGGCACAGCTAGTTAAAAATAAAAATGGTAGTTCGTTTAAATCAGAGGTTCCCAAACTATTTTTTCTTGTAGACCCTTTACAATTTTTTCTGGTTTCTGTGGACCCCCGTCCTTGCTACATTTATATCAAATTCCCATACTTCCAATTTTTATTCACGGCTAAGTAGACTCCATCGAGTCTCCCATGGACCACTTTGGGAATCACTGTTATGATGTAAGTAAATTGATACTATCAGTGTGTATTGAGATCCATTATCGTGGACCCACATTTTCATTTTATGGACCCCCAAAATTTTTTTTCGCTGACTCAGACCCCTTTGACGTTGTCATAGACCCCCAGGGGTCGAAAGAGACCACTTTGGGAATCACTGGTTTAAATAAATGTGAAACGTAACTTCACGCCTGTAATCCCCGAAGGGGTAGGCAGAGGTAAATGCATGCATTCAAGCATACATGCAAACACCCACGATTCGCCGGTTACGTTTTGGCCCATGTAACAGGTGGCGAGCCTGTTGACATCTCCGGGTATATTACCAAACTTTGAGGTACTGGGAAATTTCCAGAAAATGGAATAATCCCAATAGAACCAGAGATAAAGGCTTTTTCACCATTATCTCTGATAACCCCCTACCCGGGAATCGAACCCAGGACCTCAGCGTAGTAGTAGTGGCCTGCTACCACTAGGCTACCGAGGCAGTTAAATAAATGTGATTCAGTATAACCCGTTTATGCCTGGAAAATGAATGTTTTGACGAGGCGACATCATCATAATATTACACATATGGGTATAAAAATCCAGCATCAAATTGAAATATATTTAATGTGATTGAAATTTGCAGAATCACATTTCGTTGAATTGGTATTTTAAATAAATACTTATAATTGAAAGTCACCATAACTTTGACTTTGATGCAATTTGAGTCCGCGAGGATAGATTGCAAAATATTTGCTTTCCAAAGTTTAAAAGTTAGAGCTTTTAAACTTTGAAAACTTTGGTAGTGAGAAAGTAAAAGTTTAGAGTAAAAGTGAGTCAATAAGAAAATATTATTTTATTTTACTACTGGCAAAGCTAAAAGTATATTCCTTCACCCGTTCCTTATGGGGTTAGGCTAAGAGTAGAGTGCTTTTTTATGTAATGGAAATGGCAAACAAGCAAGCAGTTCACATTGATGCTAAGTGATGCCTGTAGCCTATAGACAGCCACACAAAGATCAAGATCAAAATGCAGATGCGTTACCACTCCTGAGGTGTTATGCCTCTGTGCCGGAAATAACAAGGCCGTACATTACCACCCGACCGGAACACGATAGTGCTGAACACTACCATTTAGCGGCAAGTATATTAGGTAATGCGGTGGTCCTACGCCCACGAGCTCCGTCACTGGAGCTCCACCACCAGTAATATACAATCTTAATAAAAGTACTCGGTAGTCGGTTGACTGTTGGAAGAATTCTCTTCCCGTAGAAAAACAAAATACCGCTAGTGGATAGTGGTCGTCACGTCTCGACACCAGCTCACGGTGTTTGTTCTTTCAAAATTAAAATTTTATCGTTCTGTAGTCCATCTCAGCTTAACTTTAATAACACAACATTTTACACTTTTCTGTGTTCAATACATTTAAATAAAATAATAAATACATAAAATACGCTTACACTCACAGCCCCACAGTAGGTATAAACCTATGTTGTGGGTGCCGTTGTACACACACAACACATATACAAACACCCAGACCCGAAACAAATATCTGTAGGCCATACAAATATTTGCCCCGGTGCGGGGATCGAACCCGCGACCCTTCGAATCAAACGGTCATTTCACACCGCTGGACTAAACGGGTAGTCAAAAGAAATTATTTTCTCTTATTAGATGACGCGCACTATGTGGTTATTCCATTTTTAATTACGCTGGGCCTGCCACAAAAGCATCTCATACGCTCATTATCTATACGAAAACACAGCCACTTAAGCCATAAAAGCACACAAAACACAAACAATGTTACTCTAGCACGGTGTCCGGTTATTTATGAAAGAGCTCATCAACCAGGGGAAATGACACGTTCAAACTACGCGAGTTGTGTGCTTGATCAAAAAGTTATACCGCCCGCGTCAGTTCCTGGGCTTGAGTGCAGAAAACTGACACTGTTTTGGGATGCTGTGGTTAGATGTTTTAATGAAATGCTCTTCTTTATATTAAGTAGATAGCAATAATACTACTGGTGGTAGAGCTCCAGTGACGGAGCTCGCGGGCGTAGGCACCACCGCATTACCTAATATACTTGCCGCTAAATGGTAGTGTTCAGCACTATCGTGTTCCGGTCAGGTGGTAATGTACGGCCCTGTAATTTCCGGCACAGAGGCATAACACCTTAGGCCTCAGGAGTGGTAACGCATCTGCATTTTGATCGTGGTCTTAACATCAATGTGAACTGCATGCTTGTTTGCCACTGCGATTACATAAAAAAAAAAAAAGAATTGTGTAAAGTTTTACTTTGCAGTCTTGTTATACAATTGGCATTATATATACTGGTGGTAAAGTTCCAGTCTAAGGAATTGAGGCCGTAGGCATCATCGTATTACTTGATCTATCTGCCGCTAAATGGTAGTATTTAGCACTATTCTATTTCGTTTAAATTGGTAATGTATGGCCCCGTAAAAACTATCACAGAGACATAATAACTTAGGTCTCAAGGGTGGCAACGCATCTGCATTTTGACTTCTGGTCTTTGTGTAATTGTCTATAGACTGCAGTCATCACCTAACATCCATGTGAACTGCAGGCTTGTTTGCCATAATCATTACATAAAAAAATTACACCATTGTTTATGATAGCCGACCCGGAAATCGAACCCAGAACACCAGCGTAGTAGTGTATAAGTATCAAATATGGGTCGGCGTCCTAGATAGATATATATAGATAGATATATATAGATCATAAATCTCAAATTAAGCATTAGTTTTGATTATATTATTAAACTATATGCTCATTAATAATGGCAACCCATTATACGTCCCACTACTGGGCACGAGTCCCTCCCCTTTTTGGGGGGAGGCCTGGAGCTTACTCCACCACGCTGCTCCAATGCGAATTGGTGGAGGTGGGTGGGTTAGGGCCAACCCACTGTCGGATGTTTTAAAACCGCCCATAAGGCCTCCGACTAGGTTTAACGACTGCTATCTATCGATAGCAACCGGGACCGACGGCTTAACGTGCCCTCCGAAGTACGGAAACGCGCATTTTAATTTTGCCATTAGCGGTCACCTATCACACTACCCGAACGCGCCCGTAGTGCTTATCCGAGTAGATCGCCTATGATCTACACCATCCGCCGGGCCATTTTTTTATGTAATGGGAGTGACAAACAAACATACAGTTCACAATGATGTTAAGTGATGACTGCAGGCTATAGACACCTACACAAAGACCAAGGTCAAACTGCAGATGCGCTACCACTCCTGAGGCCTAAGGTGTTGTGCCTCTTTGCGGGCAATTACAGGGCCGTACATTACCACCTGACCGGAACACGATAGTGCTGAACACTACCATTTAACGGCAAGTATATTAGGTAATGCGGTGATGCCTATGCCCGCGAGCTCCGTCACTGGAGCTCTACCACCAGTAAAAATGCGCGCTTTATCACATATATGATCATTATGTTTTCCAAAATGCAACATATGTTCATTGCAAATATTTATTACAATCTCAATTCTAGTAGCAATGTGAATTCTTAGAAAAGAATTAAATAAATATACGAGTACATATAAGCATCTAGAAATCTGAAGGCGTAAGTGGTGGCTCGTGCCCAATAGAGCCTTCATTGTGATATATCAGCTATCAATGGACTTGTTACGGACGTTTCTAGCCCGGAAGCTCTCCGAGCGCGACTTGTGTGTTATATTTAGAAGTTGAGATGTCGTGTACTTATTTAGAGTTTGAACATGTTTTGTGATATCCATATAAACATATAAAAAAACAGTAAAAATCGAGTGTCAGTAGATTCAAATATATTTTTCCAAAAAACTTTAGGGGACGATTAAAAAAGATTGACAGAAATCGAAAATCAATTTTTGGAATTTTTATCTGTTTTTCTGTCTGTCTATCTGGTAGGTATGTTATAACTTCGAAACTATTCAACGGATTTGAACGCGATTTTTTACAGGTACATTAAATAAGGAGCGTTGTCAAAACTCTTATTACGTGTTTTTTAGCTTTTCGCGAGCTACACATATTAAAATAATTGGTTTTTGCGAATGAATTCAATCCGGCCTATCCATCGCTTTTATGTTACGCTTGTGTCGAAAATTATAACCACCTAACCGGAACACGATAGTGCTGAACATTACCATTTAGCGGCAAGTAGATTAGGTGATGCGGTGGTGCCTACGCCCGCGAGCACCGTCACTGGAGCTCTACTACTAGTAAAATCCAACTTCGGATGAAGTTTTGTCCCGGATTGTACATCTTTTGGCTGAAAAATGTATGATTGATTGACTATAAACAGCAGTAGAGCAACAAAATAGCAGCATCGATCATCGTTCCATCCATGTATGGAAGGATAATGCATTCAATCTCGGAAACCGTTTCCGCATAATGATACCTTATGCATGTGTTTTCCATATTTTTCTCGTATATCTTGAATATTTAATGGTGGTTGATCTCCAGTGATGGAGCTCGCGGACGTAAGCACCACCTCATTACTTAATAGAAATAAATAAAATAAAAAAGCCTTTCATTTCTTGCCCTGATCAAAAAATTTATAAGCTTGCGATTGTTCTAGAAACTTATTATTTCAATTACATTAATTTGGAATACAATTTTACCCTGTTATTTAATTTTTATTAATATTAATAACATATTGTTATACTTAATTATTACATAAAATACTTGCCGCTAAATGGTAGTGTTCAGCACTATCGTGTTCCGGTAAGGTGGTGTACGGCCCTATAATTTCCAACACAGAGGCATAACACCGATTTGAAAACATGAGCTATCTAACACTGAATTTTTTTCATTATTAGATAGCTCATTTATAGGGGAAGGCTTAAGGCTTTGTAACATCACGCTAAAATGAATAGGAGAGGGTAGGTAACATTCCCCCCGTGCAAAGCCGGGGCGGGCCGCTAGTATCTCCATAAAAATAAAGAGATTTCTGTCAACTTCTGTAACTTACCTACATTTTATGCAAATAAATACATGATTACGATTAAATACATGATTATGATAAATAAATATTGCCCCATTAAAATAGTTTTTTAACTCAGTCTGAACTATTTTTAAAACCTTTAACAATGTACATTTGCACATAATTTTGATTTGGAAAAGACATCAACAATCAGTGTACCACAATCAAGTTACTCTTCCACATACAAAATATTCTTTCAAACTTCAATCTCGAACGTTCTTTAAAAAAAACATCAGTGTCTCCACAATCAAAACAATAACAACGGAATCACAGCAATCGCGGCACAAACGACACAAAGACACAAGCCGTGTCCGGCGATAACAAGCGTCAGTTCCAATCAGTCGGCAGCGAGTCGTGTTCGACACGGGGTTCATTGAAGCAAACTGGCTGCCGGTGATCAATGTACGACCACAGTAAAAGAAAAACATACAGTAGGTTAGGTAGGTATCGCCTTTGAAGTTTTTCAAAATACTGTCTTTACCCATACAAATTTTGACGACCCGGTTAGTCCAGTGGTGTGAGATGACCGTTTGATTCGAAGGGTCGCGGGCTCGATCCCCGCACCGGGACAAATATTTGTATGGCCTACAGATATTTGTTTCGGGTCTGGGTGTTTGTGTATGTCTTGTATGTGTATAACGGCACCCACGACACAGGTTTGTACCTACTGTGGGGCTGTGAGTGTAAGCGTATTTTTCTTTGTATTTTTTATACAAACGCAAATTTATTAGGGTTGTCGCATTTTTGGTTTTTATTTAACACGTCGTTCAGGTATAAATAACGAAAGAAAAAATAACAGCTAAAACTATTTAATTGAAAAATCTATACATAAGTCTTGTATATTCAGGATAGCAATAAAATAGGATAAAGTTTACCTGAAGTGTCGTATGTTCTGAAGAAATGGCAAATTAGTTAATTTTAATGGCGCAAGGCATTACGGGGTAGGCAGACAGTGTGGAGCGCAAGACATCACGGTCCTGACAAACCTCAAGTGCCTCATCTACATTACTAAATTAAAATTAATTTAAATTTACGAATCACCTAGCTTTAAAAAACATTATGAAATAAAATCTTAATTTATATCATTCGTTCCAACTAGGAAAACAGGAATCCAAGAAAGTAAAAAAAATATAGTGAATTTATTAAACAGACCTAGTTTCAGTGCAGCCGACGCGCCGCTACCAGAACAACATAAATTGTAAGGCACTCCTATTAAGAATATAATTTCGCACGCGGCAGAAGCAGTCGCGGCAGCGGGCGCGAAAATTTTATTTATTCGTCTGATTCGGCGCTTGTTAGCGACTTTTTACAAAATTCTGAGCCGTCAAGAAGCGCCTAACGAAGCCTTCTTTGTGTTGTGATGGATAGGAAACAGGGTTATCTTGGATATTTGCACGTTGATTGAACGAATTAAGCGTCGTATTCGATATATTCCTCGTTTCGTTTCCCTCGTGGATCATGATTTACCAATGTACCTACTACTTTATGGTAGACTAGCTGTGCCCGTGACTTCGTTCGCGTGATAATTTATAATTGTTCAGTATCTACCCGGACGAAGTCGCGCTATCGTCGAACACATTGTCATGTACGGTCCCATAATTTCCATCACAGACATAGTATAATAGCTAAGAGGAATGGCAACGCATGAACATTGAAATCTTTGGTGTTAAAGTGAATTATAATATGCTAGTTTGCTACATTAATGACAACTATTTTCAATAAAAAAGTATTCAAGTTGACTTTTGACACGGTTTAGGCAGACAAGATCTGTAGAGGTAGTGTTGACAACTCTGTTCAACATTTATTTTTAATCTATATTTATAGATACACAGAAGACAGTATTCTTTCTGAATAATAATCAAGAGTGTTCATGGCAATACCTAATGGGTTCAAGGGTTTTAGGCACAAACAAAGTAATTTTTAGATAATGACATTCACAATCGTTTCGGTCGACCTTTTCGCTAATAAAACGACTACAAACATATAATACGGCTTATAGAAATACTGAGTCCAATTTCACTCGACAATAAAAAATCCTTTTTTCACAATCTCAAAATATCTAACATCGCCAGTAAACCCGCTGAGTGTTAAAGCCCTTTTATCATAAACATTTTTCGATTTCACCAAGAAATTGGTGGAGTGCTGATAAAAAATTTAAGGTTATTATATTCCCGAATAATGTGATTAAGAAGCGCTGACCCGCAGGATATACAGGGTAATGTGGTTACGTAACGTAAGGACACACGTGGGCTTCCAACGTGAGCTGAATTTTGGGGACCACGGAAAGGACAAGCCATAGAGTTTGTTTGTTCAGAGAGGACACTCGACATATTATTGTATTGTTGAATATATCGTTTATGTACTGTGTTTATATGTTTGACTAGCTTTTACTTACTACTTTGTTTGCGTTGAAATCGTAAAATACAATCTTTCGTTCCGTATTTTTCTACATTTATTGTTGATTATTCTAAAAAGCTGAAGAAAATAAGGTTTAAAGGAAATCAGTCGAATTATTCTCATCACAAAATTTTATTTTTCAGATTAAATACAAAAATATTTTGAACAAGAAGGGTTCCTCGTCAATATTAAAAGAAGAAAATCCCTGGGAAATTTCAGCTTTCTTGGTTTTAAGCGGGTTGTCGATGTGTCAGTTAGTGAGTCAGGACCTTTCTTTTTAGACTTAGAAGCGCTAATCCGGGACAAGCCCAGGGTAATGTGGTTACGTAATGTGAGGACACACGAGGGCTCCCAACGTGAGCTGAATTTTGGGGATCGCGGCGAGGACAAGCCATAGAGTATGCTTGTTCAATGAGGCATCTATTGTTCAATTTATCGCAAATTGAAACCTATGCTTTTTTATGTTATGAAAGTGGCAAACAAGCATACAGTTCACATTGATGTTAAATGATGACTGCAGCCTATAGACACCCACACAAAGACCAAGGTAAAAATGCAGATGCGTTACCACTTCTGAGGCCTAAAGTGTTATGCCTCTGTTTCGGAAATTACAGGGCCTTACATTTCCACTTGACCGGAACACGATAGTGCTGAACTCTACCGTTTAACGGCAATTATATAAAAAGAGCTGAAAATGTAATACTGAAATCGTTGTGTTTTCATATTCAACTATTTTTTGTCCACAACTTTGTATACTTTAAATTCGTAATATTCAAGCTTTCATACCTTATTTTTCATCATTTTAACATCTACATTCAGATAATAAAGAATAGAAAACGTATGCTTATTTGCCACTGTCATGACATGACCTAAAAATATAACCCAAAGAATACAATCTCGGATATACTTAATTTCCCAAGCTAATCGCAATCAACAAATTGGAACAAAACCTAGATGTCCTTAATACGCATGAATCCAGCAAATTGGCAAAAGTTATCTTAGTCGTAAGACCACGGAAAACACCCGTGTTATCTAGGAGAAGTCGTAAAGTTGCAGTAAGGTCAACAATAGGGAATCAACGTCGAGCTAAATAAAGTTATTAACGTCTGGCGCGCCGATATTTACTGGTCCGATATGTGAACCGACAGAAACAACATAAAGGACGTTCTTTTTAATAGAACATTGAAATACAGGCGTCTATACCGTAGATTTACTTCTTTTTATTTCTATCTACAGTAATCATACTATAAGTGAAGCGCGCATGGCCCCGCGGCTGGTGTAGATCGCAAGCGATCTACTCGGTAAACGATACGGGCGCGGTCGGGTAGTGATATGTGACCGCTAGTGGCAAATTAAAATGCGCGTTTCCGTGCTTCGGATGGCACGTTAAGCCGTCGGTCCCGGTTGCTATCTATAGACAGCAGTCGTTAAACCTTTTCGGGCCTTATGGCGGTTTGAAAACATCCGACAACGGGTTGGCCACTAACCCTTATCTCCGGAAACCCGCATTGGAGCAGCGTGGTGGAGTAAGCTCCAGGCCTCCTCCCAAGAAGGGGAAAGACTCGTGCCCAGCAGTGGGACGCCATTATTAATCATACTATATAACTGTTAACAAAAATTTAATCGTGGATTATCAATTAATAGACAGATTCCTCTAAATTAACTAAAATACCGCCAAATTATTTAAGTTTCAATAAATTATTATTTAATTATAACTATGTCCGTTTTTCGTACGCCTTTCCCAGGTTGCGTTTAGATTAGGTAATCAAATAATCTCAATAAAATCATTCAATACCAAAATTAGCATTAATTATATACATAGATATCATATTTTTCCGGTTAGCTGTTTATTTTTATTCAATTGTTTTACTGGTGGTCGAGGGCGTAGGCACGACCGCATCACCTAATCAACTTGCCAGAAAAGGTCAAAAACTCCAACACCGAAGCTATACAACCAGTACAAATATTTATTTTATCACTAAAAAAACAGTTTTTCTCACCTCAAAGACACGTTTGCTGGCTTAGCAGAATACCACTTACATTCTGGAAGTTCGTTGAAGGAGCTCGCAAATTTTTCCATCTCCCATAATAAACATCAATTGCGTTGCGAACCTTAAACATAATACCTATGAGGCCCGGCCTGTGGTGTGTGGTGCAAGTGATAAGCGTTTTTACAGTTTAGTTTGTAGGATATACGGCTAACACCGTAAAATCAATCAGTACTATCTAAAGGCATTAACCATGGTATAAAGGTATTAAAGCTAGGCCATGCTATAAGGTATTAAATATGATAACAATCAGTAAAGCCCAGCGATAGCACAAAACTGGTGATACGAGTCACAATAGTCACACTTCCTCATTCTATTCTTCTACAAATTCCTCTAAATCTGACTATAAATAATCGCCCCTAATATGTGGGTCTTATATTATTATTGTTCCTCACCAATCCTTATAACCCTAAATAAGTTTTAATTTAGATGGAAATTTTAAAGCTCAATTTTTCTTAAATAAGCAGAAAATTACAGTTAAAAATAAATCACAGAAATACGTTATACGCTCAGAACCAAATCTAGTCGTGTGTCTGTCCGGTGGACATAATTTTTATTAATCAAATCCGATGAGCGCGCTTTCATCGGTCGTGTATAGAGAGAGCGGATTTGGTCGGCGTGTTACTTCTATAATATTTGTCTATTTTCAAAAGTCCATAATAATTTACCATTACAACTATTCTATATGTATTTAAAAAAAAGAATAAAACTCATCGCTCATAGCTCATAATTTAAAATACGTAGCTGGTTATTTTTATGACATACCAGATCGATGTTTACGAGAGCATAAACTGGTTGAAGTAAGAGCAATCGATAACCGTGGGTTTTACAATGCCCTTTGAACTATATTTATCCGAATGATGATCTTAGTTTACAGCGGTGTTGAGCCATAAATACTGCTATTAAAATCTGTATGCTTGACAAATATGGTGTTTCCAGGATAGCTGACACCACCTTTCGCTTTTATTATCACAGCGTATATTAGAAAGTGTTGGGTCGTAACGATCCCATCGCCCACTAGCGGAATAATTTTACTGGTGGTAGAGCTCCAGTGATGGAGCTCGCGGGCGTAGGCACCACCGCATTACCTAATGTACTTGCCGCTGACTTGTGTTCAGCACCTGCCTACGCCCGCGAACTCCATCATAGGGTGCTCTACCAGCAATAAATTAAAGTGATTAAATTATTTAATCAACTGGCACAATATTCCAATTAAAAATGTATCATTTCGATAATTGAACTCGACAACAATGGGTGAACCAGTAAACCGGTATTACATTAACGATACATCAAAACGGTGACGAATAATGAAAATAATACGAATCGGTAACTTTGTGGTTCGCTCAATAGCGGCCTATCATTTTAATGGGGTTTTTGAATGTATTAATGTTAATCATTATATTGCTTAAAACGTGTTGAAAAGCGAATATTGACTTCACTACAATTGACATGAAAACACATATTGTACAGACTGTATTGTTTAAAAGTCAATTATTATTAATCCGCTTAATAAGATTTTTTTTTTCTGATAATATTTTTGGTTTTTATCGTTTGTCATGAATCAAAAGCTGTTTGGCTTCGATTGAAAGAAAAATCATACATTTGTTTTCTCGTGGGCCGTGATAAGTATTTGTGTATCCATTTTTTTTATGTTTTGGTGGCCAACAAGCACACAATAGTACTGAACACTACCATTTAGTGGCAAGTATCTTAGGTAATGCGGTGGTGCCTACGCCCGCGAACTCCGTCACTGGAGCTCTTCCACTAGTAAAAATCTATTAACTATACTGTGGTAATAAGTTAGGAGGGATGTCAATAGGCTCGCTTCCTTTTCCCTACGAATCCTAGATGTTTAGTGATGATTGTTTCATGTATGCTTGAATGCACTTGCCTCTGCCTACCCCAGAGTAACATGTAATAGACATGTTACTCTGGGGTGTAGGTATATACCTACGTTTACAAAACGAAAAGACATTATGATACAAATACTACGTGAAAAAATGAAGGTTGTTACCAGAATACACCAAAAAAGTAAGTCAGACTAAGTGTCGACGATTACGTAAAAAAAAACAACAAACACACGGTACATTAAAGAATGTTGAGCATTCTTTTATCCGGTAAACCGGTGCAATATGTATGCAGTCAAAACTTGGGGAACACTCAAGATAAATCGTGTGAAGCTCATTCTTTTGAATGTTCATTCTTAGCGGAGCTCCATTTACAAGACGTGTATCGGCAACTGTTGTCCCATTTTTCAAATGTTCGCGTCAAATTTTCGAGAACATAGATAAATGTTTATGAGTAATATTTCGTTGAGTGTGTTTCTGAACTGTTACTACATATTATTGTTTGTGAATGTTACTAAGTATCCATATTTTATGTGTACCTATTTTTTATGCAATGGAAGTGGCAAACAAGCATGCAGTTCACATTGATGTTAAGTGATGACTGCAGCCTATAGAAGGCCCACATGAAGACCAAGGTCAAGATGCAGATGCGTTACCACTCCTGAGGCCTAAGGTGTTATGCCTCTGAATTAAAATTCATGGCACGGCACTGTAATTCCGTAAACTAAAATTTAGGGAATTACAGGGCCGTACATTACCACCTGACCGGAACACGATAGTGCTGAACACTACCATTTAGCGGCAAGTATGTTAGGTAATGCGGAGGTTCCTACGTCCGCGAGCTCCGTCACTGGAGCTCTACCACTAGTTAAAACCTTTACAAATTTAAGTTTTAGGTAGATATTTATTTAGGTTGCTGATAATTTTGATGAGTTTATTTAGAGTTCCTATTATTATGAAAGTTATTTTTACTAATGATAGAGCTTTAGTGACGGTGTTTACGGGCATAGACACCACCGTCACACCGCGGACACTCCGCCAAAATTCCATACAAACGCTAAATTTGGTCTCTTTTACACAGACATCAATCAGTGACGTGTATTTACACGTGCACCTGTGTGCGTAGCACGTAGAACATATCAACCGTCGCCCATAAGAGAGGAGGAGAGTTTTGGCGGGAACCTTGAAAGAGGCGTATGGTGCTCTTATTTTATTTCATTTTCTTGGTGTATTTTTAAGTTATTTTGAATAAAGTTGGTGGCATTTTGTTTGATATAGGTTTATTACAGTGCCCGTGTATAGTGAAATAGAATAACAGTGCAAAAACATGACCTTTCAGGTTGCCTCCAAAACTTCATTGTAAATGTTCTGGTAAAGTAGCCATCGCTTTACTCGAATAACTTGACTGTAACTCACTTGACTGATCATATACTTGATAACTTATATACTTGATACTTACATATTATACTTGATATAATACTAACTTTGACGCTGCTTAAATAAATACGAAGTATCGTTTTACTTGACACTGGCAATATGCGTAATAGCGATGCCATAATAAAAAAAAAAAAAAAAAAAAAAAGAGGGGAGGAGATTGGGTGATGCGGGGAAATCGGGCGGGACGTCGAAGTGTCAATTCTATACGTAGTATTATTACATATTCTCTGCCACCGTATGACTTAATTTTCTAGCCGCTAAATTGTAGTATTGAGCACTGTCGTTTTCCAGTCAGGTGGTAATGTGCGGCCCTCTCTAATCTGTCACAGAGGCATAATGCTTTGGGCTTAGGAATGACAAGGCATGTACATTGAAATCTCTGGTTTCCTGTAGATGTGTATAGGTTTTACTTACTATCAATGTGAACTGTATGCTTGTTTGTCACTTCATGACATAAAAAGGGACCTAAGTAGCCAAATACCGATTGAAGATGTTTTTGTTATTTCGTATTGCATAGATTGTAACATACATTAATAATTATTGGTTTAATGCTAGCCAACATAAATTATCTATATAGTTTAGCTGTAATGCCTATTTTAACTATACTTATAATAAAACTGTAGAAGTGTAAATTCTGTACATTGAAAATATTGAAAAAATAATTACCAGGGGATGTTACTAGATCGATACCGAACACAAATATGTGATTAGAAAAATTTTTGTCTATCTGTCTGTCTGTTTGTTCAAGCATCACAGAAAAACTACCGTTTCGATTGCAATGAAACTTGGTATGATTATATTTTAACCTTTGGCGCACAACACTGGGTACTTTTTATCCCGAAAAAAATGTCTGTTTGTCTGTGTGTTTGTGCACGCTAATATCAGAAACAGCTTATTCGATTTGCGATTTTCACTAATATATTGTGGTAAGTTTTACTTAACATTTACTGTTTGTTTCATGTAAATCGGTTCAGAAATATAAAAGTTACGTTAATTTAAAAAATCATATCGAATATTATTAAACTATTCTCCATCGCTCTTTTTTGGTTAGGGTTCCGTACCTTAAAGGTAATAGTGGAGCCTATTACTAAACCTCCGGTGTCTGTCTGTCTGTCCGTCTGTCCGCCTGTCTGTCACCAGGCTGTATCTCATAAACAGTGATAGCTAGAAAGTTAAAATTTTCACAAATCACGTATTTCTGTTACCGTTATAACGACAAAATTAAATACAAGAAATAACAAAATTGGTGGCGTAAGTGGTGTTGGTGTCGTTGGTGGCGCAGGTGTTGATGGTGACTCTGGTGGTGTTGTTGATGGCGTTAGGGGTGGTGGTGGTGGTTTTTAGTCTCGATGGAGGCATTAGTGGCGTTGGTGACGTTGGTGGTGTTGTGGGTAGTTTTGGAGGCGTTGGTAGCGTAGGTGCTTGGTGATGTTGGTGTTGGTGGTGGCGTTGATGGCGTTGGTGGCGTTTGTGGTGATGGCAGTGGTGGAGGTGGTAGTGGTGACAGTGGTGGTGGTGATGGTGGTGGTGGTGACGATGGTGGTAATGGTGGTGGTAGTGTTGGTGGCATTAGTGGTTAAAAATGCACAACGTTAACGTTCAATTTTTCACATCCGCCATTATAAACCTAAGCACAGACATGTCATATTTTCTGCCACAGATCTACGGTAGAGTCGATCGAATCTATTTACAATTAGAGATTGTAAATAAATAATTGTTCTGAGATGAGAATATGTGAAATACGTGAAAAAGTAATTCGTGAAATAAAATCAATCCCTACTTCCCTACTATATATATTTTTATATATTTTATATTATAAATGCGAAAGTAACTCTGTCTGTCTGTCTGTCTGTCTGTTACCTTTTCACATCTAAACGACTAAACCGATTTTAACGAAATTTGATACAGAGATAGAGCTAACTTTGAGAAAGAACATAGGCTACTTAATTATTTATAAAACGCCAAACACGCGGGCGAAGCCGCGGGCAAAAAGCTAGTTTCGAAATAAAAAACTCAAGTGAATTATATAGATTATAGAAAGAAAAACTCCGATGTATAAAAACTTTTCTAGTGATAGAGTGGATGAAGCATCTAACCTGACGGTGCAGGTAATCTTGGCTGATGTTAGATTTTTTATTTATCTGTACTCGTATCAATATTCCTAGGTTGTGTTTCATACATCATTCTCGTTATATCTCAGTACCGCATCAATATCGCGTCGTGTCCGTGTAATAGGTCTTCGCAGGTCGGGGTCGGGGAGGCGCGGCCAAATTCAACCACCCTGTTTTCTGCCCCCACACTTTATGACGTCATGCCCGTTTTTTATATCTGCGGCTTAGAGCGTGTCCCGATGATGACGTGTTAAGTTTGCCACTAGAGAGTTTTACACTAGGTAACTTTTTTATGTGGCAAACAAGCATGCAGTGCACGTGGATGTTAAGTGATGACTGCAGGCTGCAGTCATCACTTAACATTCACGTGCACTCAACTCAATACCAAAATCAGAGATCAAATTGCAGATGCGCTGCCTTGTTTTATTAAAAGTAAGGTTAAGTTATTAAGCTATTGCATGGCTTCTATCGCGGGCATTGAGCGCGGGGACCGAATTCAGAAATTCCGTAACGAAAAAACCGGACGCTCCGGATTACAAATTTTAAACTCATTTAAAGAAAGTCATGTATAATTTCGCCGTCCGACCTCGTGGGTAGCGTGGCCGAGCGGTCTAGGCGCTGGTTTAAGGCACCAGTATCTTCGGAGGCGTGGGTACGAATCCCACCGCTGCCAAGATTGTTTTGTTCATTTTTTTTTATTGTTTGTTTTTCCATTCAATATTTAAAAAGTGGTAAATATTAATAAAAAATTATTGTTTCATTTTTCTATTTTTTTTTCTTTTATTTGCATTTTATTTTGTTTTGCATAATTTTAGATAATTATGTAAATGCAATAGCTTTACCGCGGCAGTCCCCGAGTGCCACACGTCTTTTATTTTATACTTTTAAAGTGGTCATAAGATCTAATCAACTAAGCAAGATGGCTCATCCTTTTTACACCTCGACAAGTTTTAAAGATTCGTTTTAAAAGGATTTTTCGCGTTTACATTTTCTTCCTACCGTTTTCCTCTTGCCACGAACATCGGAGTATAAGTAGGTAATTCTACAAATAAGTGCCGGAGTTAAGATAATATAACACATTTGGAGTGCTATTTGTTAGCATCATCAATAACACACCGTCTGTATGCACTGATGGATTTCGCGAGTTTGTTTCTTTTACGTTCTTTTTTAAGAGCTTGAGAGGTGAAGTTCTTTCTGGTGTTGGTCCTTTAGTGATACTCGTATATAAAGGAGTTAATGTTTTTGGTATGATATTAAATTATTGCAGAAAATAAAAGTCAAATACCGGGTTAATTGAAATAAGCGCATATTTTTTTTTACTGTTTGTAATAAAAGTGGCAAGCAAGCATGCAGTTCACATTGATGTTAAGTGATGACTGCAGCCTATAGACACTGGTTTCCACTGGTGGTAGAGTTCCCAGTGTAGGAGCTCGAGAGCGTAGGCACCATCAAACTACCTAATCTATCTACCGCTAAATAGTAGTGTTGGGCACTATCGTGTTCCAGTTAGATGGTAATGTATGACCTCGTTATAACTATCACAGAGACATGACACCTTAGGTCTTAGGGGTGGTAACGCAACTGCATTTTAGATTCTGGTTTTTGTGTCGATGTCTTATAGGCTGCAGTCATCAGTCAATGTTCTGACTAATCATCATCCCTCCCTCAGCGCGTGATGCGCAACAGAGGGGGGGGGGTGGTTCGGGGATCGAGGCTTCCTCATTCCCCGGGCCTATCTGCCCCCGAAACGTTGGGGACGTGATCCTTGTAGGGATGCTGGTACACAGGGGAAACTCGCTGTGGTTTTTTTTTGTTTTTTTTTACTCCTTCAGCTATTCCCCAGCAGTCGACAAAGACCAAGCTCAAAATGCAGATGCGTTACCACTCCTCAGGCCTAAGGTGTTATGCCTCTGTGCCGGAAATTACAGGGCCATACATTACCACCTGACCGGATCATCGCTTTCAGGCAGCCTCTCTTCACCAATCCCAACAAAATTTTGTTCTACGACTTTTTAAAATTACCTATTAGTTTTTATAATTGAAGTTTTCCTATATACATTTTTTTTGGCTCTGAACTAGCATATATTTTGAACATAGGCATGCCAAGCACCTTGTTTATGCAAAATATTGCCACGAGCAGCAGGAAGCGGGGTTGCCGGGGTGACGCAGCGGCGGTAATGCTCTTTTGAATAGTCTGTCCCATAGAGCAACTCGGCCCACCAGTCGCGGCGGACTGGAGGGGAGTAACCATAGCGTTTATTACCGATTCGGTGGGAAATACGTGTGACACACACTCACACTACAAAAATCATCTATTACTACGAAACTCACACGTTGACTTTAATAAAATATTCACGAAATCACAATAAAAAAATTCACGCACACATTTAAATATCAGGGCGACAGGCATAGGACCATTTGGTCTTGTACTTTGACAGAGCGGAAAGCCTGCATATGGCTACTCCCCTCCGGCACTCCGGCAGAGAATATGTAATAATACTACTTATGGAATGGACATTTCGACGTCCCGCCCGATTTCCCCGCCTCACCCAAACACACCCTCTCTTATGGGCGACGTTTGGTGTTCTGTACGTGCTACGCACACAGGTGCACGTGTAAATACACGTCACTGATTGATGGCTGTGTAATAGAGACTAAATTAAGCGTTTGTATGGAATTTTGGCGGAGTGTCCGCAGTGTGCCTCCGGTCCGCCGCGGCCGGTGGCCCGTGTTGCTCTATGGTCTGTCCAGATGCGCTTGCCAAGCGTGATTATGGCATATTCTCCCCTAATGACGCACAGAGCTTTTGTGAACGTCTTTGGGGAAGGCTTTGTCCAGCAGTGGACGTCTTTCGGTTTGGAAAGTAGTCAACGTCGCCTATGAACATTTGCAGCACCAGGGGAGTCAACAACGCGCTGCCAGCCCTGAAGGACTCTTTTGACGCCATTTTTGAAGAACCGAGGGAACACCTCAGAGGGATGCTCATTCCACAATTGACACGTTCTGGTCAAAAACGAACGTGAGAACCGCACCGTTGAACATTGCCGGGTGTCCAGTCGGAGAAGGATCGAGAAGGATGCGGAATTTTACAATAACTTTATTTTGAACAAATATCTTGGTGCAATCTTTAGACTTATACCTTTTTGTGCCAATATTTTGACGACCCGGTTAGTCCAGCGGTGTGAGATGACCGTTTGATTCGGAGGGTCGCGAGTTCGATCCCCGCACCGGGACAAATATTTGTATGGCCTACAGGTACTTGTTTCGGGTCTGGGTGTGTGTGTGTATGTGAACAACGGCACCCACGACACAGGTATAAACTTACTGTGGGGCTGTGAGTACACTCACTTATTAAAAGCAGCAATCACAGCGTATTAAAAAAAAACAGGATTAGTGTATTCATTTTTCATTCTTTGTCAGCAATGTTTTAAAGGCGTAAGTATATACTCGTATAATTTAGTTTCATAGGTACTAAGTGACGTTAATAATCGTAATTTAAATTTACTTTAGTTTGCAGATTTCAAAAGGGGAAACAGTAAAAACCACAATTCCATTTTCCCATACAAATAGTCCGTATCTATCAAACCTTTGACACATTATTTCTTTGTGAGGCAATGCGAAGTTTTCCGGGTCAGCTAGTTATATTTCACTTGTATTTTATAAAAGTCGCTTGTAAACTAAATTTGAGATGTTATATTCTTTTTTGTAGCACTAAGAGATGTAGCTCCATTCTATACACCTTTTCCAGGTATGCACGAACTAAAGCAAAATGTAAGCACGATGTATTTTCAATTTACTAAGCTGCGTAACTTGTGAATCGTGTGTGTATTCATGTATACATGAATGCATTCACACCACTACCTGCACCTTCGTAGAAATGTATTTGTGAAAATATCTTTTTAACTTCTTTAAATTGTTACTCTCATTATTTTGTAAACTTGGTTGATAATTTTATACACTTAATGTGTATTGATTTGTAATTGTTACATTAAGTTTCCATTCTCTGTTTATGGAGAGGAATGTTTTTCTTTGTAATGAAGGTGGTAAAAAAACATGCATTTCACATTATTGTTAAGTGATAACTGCAGCCTATAGACTTGGTTTTCACTGGTGGTAGATTTCCAAGTGTAGGAGCGCGAGAGCGTAGGCACCACCAAATTACCTAATATATCTACCGCTAAATGGTAGTGTTCGGAACTATCGTGTTTCAGTTAGATGGTAATGTATGGCTTCGTTATAACTATCACAGAGACACGACACCTTAGGTCTCAGGGGTGGCAACGCAACTGCATTTTAGATTCTGGTTTTTGTGTCGATGTCTTATAGGCTGCAGTCATCAGTCAATGTGCTGACTAATCATCATCCCTCCCTCCGCGCGTGATGCGCAACAGAGGGGGGGGGATGGTTCGGGGATCAAGGCTTCCTCATTCCCCGAGCCTATCTGCCCCCGAAACGTTGGGGGCGTGATCCTTGTAGGGATGCTGGTACACAGGGGAAACTCGCTGTGGTTTTTTTTTACTCCTTCAGCTATTCCCCAGCAGTCAATGTGACACTCAATCTATGTGAACTGTATGCTTGTTGCTACCTTCGTTTCATAAAAAAGACCAGACCAGAGGTCAAAATGTAGATGCGTTACCACCACTGAGACTTTAGTTATTGTAACGGGGCCATACGTATACCATGTTATTCAAGTTGTTTACGGACCTTGACATTTATGCCTCATAGTAATCTAGTCAAGCTTCTACTGGTGGTAGAGCTCCAGTGACGGAGCCTACCGCATTACCTAATATACTTGCCGCTAAATGGTAGTGTTCAGCACTATCGTGTTCCGGTCAGGTGGTAATACGGCCCTGTAATTTCCGGCACAGAGGTATAACACCTTAGGCCTCAGGAGTGGTAACGCATCTGCATTTTGACCTTGGTCTTTGTCTTGGATGTCTATAGGCTGTAGTCATCACTTAACATCAACGTGAACTGCATGCTTGTTTGCCACTTCCATTACATAAAAAAAGCATGTTACCAAGGGAAGAAATGGGATATCATTAGAAAGAAAAAAAAAAGAAAGGAAATAGGCAATCGCCCGAAGCCCGATCCTGCTGACTACGCAGCGGACGTCCGGCATGTGTAGGTAGAATGCTTATTCGGCAACCTAGTTTTAAGTTGTTATTTTAGTTTACTTTATAAATATCTTTTCTATTGTAATTTAGTCTTGTAGTAATAATTTAACATTAAACACCTCTCTTTGTAAATAAACATATTTTTTTAATAATAAATCCTTCCGCCGCAACTTAACTAAATTCATGTACAATTTAGTTTCTTGTTTTTTAACAGTGAATCTAAAATTACTTACATTATATTTTGGAATCGATTAAAAAAAAATGTGATTTTAGTGATCGTCTAAAATCTCAAAATAATCATATTACCTATATACCCGAATACCGTATTGTGAATAAAGTTGTTAGGTAACAACTTATGCGTTTGGATGAGATAATAAAGTGGGGGTCCACTTTAATATCTCATTCAAACGCATCGAGTGTGTCGCGAAATAAACAGGAATATTTAAAATGTGGTTGTCATTAGTGAGTGCAGCGCGCTCGTTAAAAAGTTATGCGAAATTATGCGGCTGTTATGAGTTTTGGTCATTTGCCCGCTTTTGCCCCGCCTACCCCACTGTACGTGAATTACGCTTCTGTCACACTCTCATTATTATATAACCGCTTTGTCATGTCGGCGTATATTTTAGTGGTACCAAAACGTAATAATGTATTTGGAGTACGCGTTGAAAACGGGTTATTATTACATTGTTTATTATTATAAAAGTAATGGAGAAGAGCGCATGGCCCCGCGGCTGGTGTAGATCGTAAGCGATCTACTCGGTTAAGCGATACGGGCGTGGTCAGGTGTGTGATGGGTGACCGCTGGTGGCAAATTAAAATGCGCGTTTTCGTGCTTTGGAGGGCACGTTAAGCCGTCGGTCTTTGTTGCTATCAATAGATAGCAGTCGTTAAACTTTGCCGGAGGCCTTGTTAGCGGTTTGAAAACATCCGACAGCAGGTTGGCCACCAACCCGCATTGGAGCAGCGTGGTGGAGAAAGCTCCAAGCCTCCCCCTAAAAAGGGCTTAGCAGTGGGACGTATAATGGGTTGCCATTATTATTATTTTCAAGGAGAAATGTATTTAAGAAACAATTTAAAAAGGGGACTTCGGTAGCTCTTTTGGTAGAGTGACTAGACAAGTGTTGACGCCCGAAGTCATTTTTTACCTTTCCATGTGTTCTTTACACAAACATTTTGGCAGCGTATGCAAGTAAGTATATGAAGCCCGCGTCCATCCGTGGATGCCAACAGAATCGACAGGAAATTGAATTAATGATGCTTAAAATTTTGCGAAACAATTATGTACTTACTTATATGAAAGAATAAAAGAATTATGGAATATTTCCAAGGAAAGAGATACATGACCTCTTATATTCTCCTTTTGCACGTGGTAACATGGCATAAAGATAGATTTTCTTTCGTTCTCATCTGCACTTTTATTACTTCCATTGCACACAGGCTATACCGTCTCTACAATGGCGAGTGCTCTGTTGAACTGTTCGACATGGTGGCACCGTCTCTTTTCCTACACCGTACTACCCGCCGAAGAGAGAAGTTCCACCCTCACCGACTGGACACCTGGCAATGTTCAACGGTGCGGTTCTCACGTTCGTTTTTACCCAGAACGTGTAAATTGTGGAATGGGCTTCCCTCTGAGGTGTTCCCTTGGTGCTACAATATGGGGTTCTTCAAAAATGGCGTCAAAAGAGTCCTTCAGGGCTGGCAGCGCGTTGGCAACTCCCCTGGTGTTGCAAATGTTCATAGGCGACGGTGACTACTTTCCATCAGATGGCCCGTCTGCTTGTCTGTCAATCCTTTGACATAAAAAAAAATTCAAAATCTATGCGTACTAATATTATAAAGCTATTGCTTGAAGGCGTTAATCTCAGGAACTATAGGTCCGATTTGAAAAATGCCTTCAGTGTTAGATAGCCCATTTATCGAGGAAAGCTTTAAGGGAAGTCGCCAACGCGCTGACAGCCCTGATGGACTCTTCTGACTTATTTTTGAAGAACCCCATATTGTAGCACCGAAGGTACACTTCAGAGGGAAGTTCGATCCACAATTTACACGTTCTGGGCAGAAACGAACGAGAAAACCGCACCGTTGAACACTGCCAGGTTCCAGTCGGTGCGGTTTGCTAGTGTACAATGAATCCCAAAAAAAATATTTATAGTATTTATATATTTTGTAAGTTGACCAATAGTTTTCGTCGCGTATGCATGAAGCGAGTGATGAACCTAGATCATAACAACAACAACGCCGAAAAACAAAAACAATCCACAATAGTAGCCAACGAGGGGATTTTAGAATTTACTCCATCGCGTCAGATAAAAATATAGGAGATACCTTAAGTAAAGTCACAAGAAAACTTTGTCCACAATTCAAACATAACACTTAAAAACAAAACCAATTCGCTATAATTATAATAAATATAGAGAGAGAGGGAATATTTCCTAAGACAACCTTTTTATTCGTCCGTGAAGTAACTTTGTTAAGAGCAGAACAGGTGTTTCCCATCGTTACCTTTATTGTTCGAGCCCTTTTATATAACCGAATTGAAAGAAGGCTGTTGAACATCACAAGTACTCGCATCAACAAGGCACGGTTGTTGAGGAAATTAAGCTTGGCTCTACAAATATAATTAATTGACGGTTCTTCGAAATACTCTTCAATGTTAGTATAGAATACAGAGAAAAGCTTTTTGATATTTACTTGGATAATAGTGGGGTAAATAGAATTCAATTTATAGGGTTCCGTAGCCTACCTCCGCCCTCCTCCGCTATTCGTGGGTTCGCAGTTTTGGCTAGAGACTCTTTATTTTGAAAACTGTAATTTTACACAAGTACACGAACAACAAGTGCGATCACCAAAGAAATATTTAGCTTTAGTGCCGTTTTTTGTTAATGTTAAATTAAAGTGCCTCCTCCCCCAGCTAAACAGTGGCACACCGCGGACAAAATCAAAATTCCGTACAAACGCTTAATTTGGTCTCTATTACACAGACATCAATCAGTGACGTGTAATTGCACGCGTGTGCGAAGCACGTAAAGAATACCAAACGTCTCCCATAAGAGGGGAGGAAGTTGGGTGAGGAGGGGAAATCGGGCGGGACGTCGAAGAGTCCATCCTATACGTAGTATACATATTCTCTGTCAGTGGTCTCTTTGTGTGTAAAAAAATAAAGTGATAGTATTTGTAATGAAGTTAAAAAGCAAACTGTATAGCTAAGAAGAATTTACAATGTAGAAATTAATTTTGCGTTTTTTTTCGCGTATACAACACACCCAACTTCTTGTACCCGACGTTTCGGTCGCTTTCCAGGTACCGTGGCCGCGGGCAGACTAAAATCACAATCACAAAATAAAAGCAAAACATTTAAGTTAACTAAAAGATTTAGTACAAATTCAATTGAACACAATCACGAGATAAATTTTCATACAAAAAGAACAAAGGTATAAATATCTCACCGGGTCACTGAAAATAGGGGAGAGACATTAAACGAGTTAAATCGGTAATGAAAACTACCAAATTAATCTTTCCACTCGGCATCCGACGTAAAAACAAATTAGTTAACGAGTAGGTATCTCGAATGGAATCGATTATCGATGGGAAGTGAACTGGCGGCAGTTTTTATTAACTCGGACAGCTCAATCGGGTGGTTAATGGAATTGTGCTGGCGTCAACTGGTTATGTAACGGTATTGTTTGCTCTTTAGTGAGTTGACATGTGTGACACGCAGTGGAGATTGGATTGTTTTTGCCGCAAATCAGTTTTTGTGACGTTTATGTAGCAAACTACCATTTCTCATTAGGCGTGTTCACACAGAGCGAGCAGCCTCGTATTGCATCCGCGCGAGGCTGCTCGCTCTGTGTAAACGCGTCCGACACTAGATGGTTGGGGCGCTCGGTCACGCGCGCTTACCGAGGCCCGTCCACATAGAGCGAGCAGCCTTGCGAGGCAATTGCCGCGCGAGGCAGCTCGCTTATTGATGGTTCATAAGTTAGATTACCCGACTAGAAATTTTGCACAGCTTAAGAAATAAACAATCATCTAGTTTAGTAGGCTTCGTAGAGCGTTAGCTCTACTGCCTACGTGAGCACTAATAGTCCGGTATTGTTCAAAACTACATCCAAATGGTCAACCAATCTCACGTAGGCTATATGCGAAAGAGATAACGATCTACAGAGCCGTAATTATCCATTGCCTCTTGCCTGGTCGATGTGTAATATATCGTGCTGCGTATTGTAACTTAAATCTTGATTCACTTGTGAATGTGATATGTAAGGTTATCCCTTATTTTCAAAACCAGTTTGGTAAAATTTATTAACACAAAGATCAACCAGAGACCATTTTCCTGCTACTTTAACCAATTTAATATTGAACCCGACCAAACACGAAGAGGATATTCCAATATCGCGATTATATTTGTTCAGCTAACTGCGAACTGTATCCGACGATGTATCAATATTGGAAGATGTAGATCTATCGGAGTCATACACTCATTGAATTACATCTTGTTTGAGAGGGATACGTTTGGACTCACTAATATTGAATACGCTCGGTTCGTCTGTCTGTCGTTAATTAATATACACACTGAGATGCTTTTGCATGTTTGCTTTACGCTTGGATGCAAAATATTTTATATACACTCGTATTATTGCCGCATGTGTATGAATAGCGTTTGTATTTACGCTTGGATATACTGAAAGATGGCTTGGAGAGTAAAATATGTAACGTAATTAACATAGAATAGAATAGAATAGAATCATTTATTGCAGGCAACTAGGGCCCATAGCATACTATAAACATATACAAAGTAAGAAATAAAATTATATTAATACTATACATTATAAAAAAAAAACTTTTACTGGTGGTAGAGCTCCAGTGACGGAGCTCGCGGGCGTAGGCACCACCGCATTACCTATACTTGCCGCCAAATGGTAGTGTTCAGCACTATTGTGTTCCGGTCAGGTGGTAATGTACTGCCCTGTATTTTCTGGCACAGAGGCATAACACCTTAGGCCTCATGAGTGGCAACGCATCTGCATTTTGGCCTCTGGTCATTGTGTAAGTGTCTGTAGGCTGCAGTCATCACTCAACATCAATGTGAACTGCATGCTTGTTTGCCACTACCATTACATAAAAAAAAATAATCTTAAACACTAACACCCAATCACTGGTTTATTTCTGAGGCGTAGGTCTCGCCTCCCAAAATTTACGGAACACTACGCCTTTGGGCCAGAAATCAGGACTGAGAAACATCTGCAGATGTTTGGTAGGTACACGTAGCTTAAAAGATTTGAATCCCGTGGGTCGGCTTGACTGCAAGGCTTCAATCTCTCCTTGTATTTGTCCCTCAATTTGTTGACATCTGATGATTAATTAAACATAACTTCTGTTCGTTTATACAGTCATCTTCGTATGTCTGGTTATGTTTCTTGAATCCATTATAAAAGGCATTTGACAAAGACACAAAACAAATTGACATTCTTTCGGTACGTTACTGAACTCCGCAGTACAGTATACAGATTTATATTCGAATTTCAATTTGCTATATTAAGAGCTCACGCAGACAGAGAGCCGTCTGGAGTTCAGAGTTCTGCGTTATTAATAATGTACCGAGTCTATACAACAACGCACATTGCGGGCAGTCAGACCGCGGCGGTCAAAGCGGAACGTCACGTTCTAAGAGTTTTTTTTCCCGCCGAGACAGAGACCGCTCGAACGCCGCGATGTCTCGTCCGCGAGGTTGGTAACACAGAAAAAAAAATTGAATTGGTTAGGGAAAGGAGTTTATTATATGATTTAAATGATGTAGATTATAAAGAAGAATTGAGCGGTCAACGGTCACTAGAACGCGGAACTCTGACCGCTCTCTGTCTGCATGGGCTCTAAGCGTTACAAAAGGCGTACTACTGATTCATCATATCAGCCGAAACATATCCACTGCTGGACCAGAGCCTCCCCATAAGAAGGTTATGCCCCTCTCTACCTGGTTATGGGATCACAGTTGCGTAAGTTATATCGCAGGACGCTGCTGCCCGTCTTGCGTTATTGCACTTAATACCGCCCATCAGAACGGTTTGACCGCCATTTTTCGGTTGACTGACTACACTAGAAGAAGAAACTTCTGCCGCAAGTAGGCGGTGGGGTTGTCACGTCCCGATGCCAGCAATTAAGCCAAGATAATAATTAAATAGTTTAAAAGTACTACGATTAGTTATGATATATAATTTTTAATTAATTGACAATTATAGGATTAAAACACTAGGGCTCGTTGGCAGATTAGAACAAAATGGGTGAGTTTAATCAAAGAACAAAGATCCTCAACAGAGGAGGGATCCTTAAATTAAAAACAGTTTTATATTTCACGAATCTTCAAGTAAACTATCCCAACCCCAGTATATCAGTATTCAGCTGCGGTAAATAACACTACATTGTTTACTGCGCACTAGGCATTTAGGTAGTCGGGCTACATACCTTGTCAAATCTAGATTTGCTTTGTGGGAATATAAGGAGGAACGTAACTGTACCTCAGTATTCCTCGAAGGGATAGACAGAGGTAAATTCTTGCATTGAAACATGGGCCGACGAGGTGGACTGGCGGATTAGATTAGATAGCGGCTAGATTCATCTCTACACAATATTTTCGGCTCTCCGACCCTGCCCACTGCCACTTGAGTTTCGCTATTCGGTGGACTATGGGTCTTATGCGGATCTCTTAATTTGTAATTCGATTTCGCGGGGAAACTCAGAGCATAGCTCTCTCTTGCTCTCTGTGTGACTTTAAGACTTCTTATAGGCTTATAGTAAAGTGTTTATACACAGTATAAAGAACTACTATCGTAAATAAACAAACACACGACCAAACAAAAAAATAATTATTGTACGTCAATACAAATACCTATATATTTTTCAGTAGTTCAATTTCCAATTTTTTATCATACATTGAAAGTTATAAATAAATGTGTTATATACAATAGGTAAAATCGTTGATTTTTCCTTATTAAACAACATCGGATACGAACTCGTTTACTCAAATTATTGATATACGCAAGCCCAATCATCATTTAATTTACCACATATAATATACCACAAAACATTGATTTATATTCATACTTACATACATTTCCCACCGCAGCTAACTCACCATAAATTAAATTCAGTTTTAGTTAAATTTTAAGTAACATCGTGGTAATCCAGCAAGCTGCAGCGGAAATAATAATTAAAATGGTGGACTGACGTAGCATCGCGAGATAAATACTCCTACGTTATTTATTTCTAGTGTACGGAACCGTGAAATTTAATTTATACATGTCCTTCTTTATTACAATTAGAATTGGATTCATGAATTATTTTTTTTTGTTTTGTTGAAGATTTCGCCGTGGAAACCTTATAATTTGAGGGACATGATACTGTGCATGTATGTATATTTATAGTATCTGTATATTTATAAGATGATAGGTATAAATAGGTATGTATATTCACGCCAGGTCCCTAACGGGGTAGGCAGAGAGTGAGGAACGCCAGATGTCCCGGTCCTGACACACCTCCCGTGCTTTATCTACATTATACAAAATCCTTTACCTCTGGTTCCATTGAGATTTTTTCATTTTGTGGAAGTTTCCCAGGACCTTAGAGCTTGGTAATGTGCCCGGAGATGTCAATAGGTTCGCCACCTATTACATGCACCAAAACGTAACCGACGACCGGGTGCTTGCATCTATACTTGAATGCATGCACCTCTGCCTAAGGATTACAGGCGCGAAGTTACGTTGAATTGAATAAAATTATTAGTGTCCTGGAGGAGTGAGCAATCCTAGCAGCCCGTGTACTTTTATCGCCGATGACCATACGTCTAATATCGTATACAGAGAATCAATACTCGTACTGTAAAGTAGATTTTTTTAGCTACCCAAATGTGTTTATGGTCCAAAATTAACTAAAAGTTATATCCAAAAGCGCTGCCCAAAGTCCCAAAGTCACTATTCCACGCGAAAAAAGTCGCGGGCACAGCTAGTCTATATATATAAAAATCAATTGCTGTTCGTTAGTCTCGCTAAAACTCGAGAACGGCACTACTGATTTGGTTAATTTTAGTTTTGAATCATTTCTGGCAGCCCAGGGATGGTTTGAAAGGTAAGGAAATATGAAGAAATTGAAGGATATATATATATAATAGTAAAAACCACAATTTGATTTTCCCAAACAAAAAGTCCGTATCAAACCTTTGACACATCATTTCATTCTGAGGAAATACGAAGTTTGCCGAGTCAGCGAGTTCGTAATAAATATGTGAAAAAAATTGGTGTTTTAAAAATAGTGTGTTTCAAAAAGACAATAAACAACAACCAGTAACTTAAATAATCCAAATATTCAAAGTGCAAAAGCCTCTCGATCAATTTAACAAAACAAAAGAAGTTACACTCAAAAAAAGATTGCAAAGATAAATGAACATAATAACCTCATTCCAACGCAAGGTTTCATCTCAATCCGGTAACCTGTACAAAACATGATGGATAACTGGCAGAGCTCATTGTGAACTGGCTCATCTTTTGTAAACAAAAGAACTGCGGCGCAACACCAACGCAAGATGAGCCGCCATGTTACCGCAGATATATTTTTTACCGCAAAAATTTCACAAGTCCGTAAAATAGCTGCGCGATTAACGTAATATGAGATTCCTGTGATAGCTGACCGGGTTTATTTCAGTTGTCATGGAGTCAGCGGTTTGAGTTCGGTACTGCTGACCGCTGATGTGACGACTGACGTCGAGTTTGTCAGTTATTTTCGAATTTCAGAACTGCGGTTTGGTTTGTCACTGCAATATGAGTTCTTCACTGTTAATAGAAGGCTGCTTTACCACCAAAGTGGATCGCTTTGATTCTAATTAAAGTTTTTCTAAAAAAGTTTTTTACTGGTGCTAGAGCTCCAGTGACGGAACTCGCGGGCGTAGGCACCACCGCATTACCTAATATAATATACTTGCCGCTAAACGGTAGTGTTCAGCACTATCGTGTTCTGGTCAGGTGGTAATGTACGGCCCTGTAATTTCCGGCACAGAGGCCTAACACCTTAGGCCTCAGGAGTGGTAAAGCATCTGCATTTTGACCTTGGTCTTTGTGTGGGTGTCTATAAGCTGCAGTCATCACTTAACATCAATGTGAACTGCATACTTGGTTATCACTTCCATTACATGAAAAAAAAACTTCACGCCTGTATTCTTCGAAAGGATAGACAAAGGATTCATGCATACTTGTAAACAAACACGCATGATTCGCCAATTCGTATATCCCATGTAATAAGTTTAATATGGATAGTGATAATTATAATCTGCCCATTCTTAGGGTGCTTTTCCATCAGAGATGTGCTATGCTACGTTGCTATGGATGCGTTTGTTACCCACCAATCATATAAATTGGGGCATATAGCTCAGCACTGGTGAAAACGGATTCATTATTATGTTTTTTATATGGAAGGATATGTATAATGGATGCGTGCTATGGATGCATGCTATGGATGCATGCTATGGGCCATGGGCCATCGCGAGTAGTGTAGCTCTGTGCAGAGCAGAGTACCTGTACCTACAGTATGCCGCGCATTACAGCTTCTCGTACAGCTACATAGCTTAGTATTGATGGAAGCGAGCAAATATTTTCGTAGCGTAGATTTCACATATTTACAGCATAGCTGCATAGCACATCTGTGGTGGAGAAGCACCCTCATTACTTACTTAAGTGACATGGAAGCGATTGACTTTAGTAAGAGCCCGAGCGATCAATTATTTAGATTAGGCAGTCGATTTGGGTCGTGACCGTTAACGTACTACCACATTAAATAATTAATGAATTTACCACTTGCAGCGGAAATTGTGTTTGGGCCTATCAGGTTTACGTGTATACGCAGTTCGTGCATACTTCATCTGGAATACAGGCTACATTTGACCTCAATATTAAAATCTTGCAATTTATATCGCCAACAGAAGGTAATAAGTACTCGTAAGATAAGATTGCATGTGATGCATGTGACAAGAAATGTGCCTCTTACGACTTTCATGGGATAAAATTGAGAAAAAAGTGTACAGATAATTACTTTAGTTTTTTTTTGTAATCTAAATTTATTTAGGAGGCTTTTGTCCACTGGAGGATATGTCGGCCCCATCATGTCCTAATCTACAATATACACTTATTCATTGATAAAGACACTTATTTATGTAATGATATAATACTTAATAATGATATTGCTGCATCACTAAACGGTTGTCCTAATAAAGCTGTTATTGCTCCTATTTCATACTTATTGATTTTATATATTTCCATAAATAATTCTCTTTCTCTTACAAGTTTTACACATTCTACGAGTATATGATGGACATCGTCCCTCGTACCACAAACATCACAGTTGGGAGAAGATTACTTTGGTAAATTAGTTGATATTAGAGCCAACGGGAATTATAGATATCTTCACAAAGAGTACAGATATCTTTGTTCATTCTTTTCGTAGTAACTAACAAAGATATTTGCTCTTCTTGGCCGAATTAACTACACTGTTCATTACTCAACCAGGAGACAAGTAATAGCTACCCCATAATATAAATAATGCAATGCAAATTATTTTATTTCTCCTTACCTAACCTTTATTTCAAACTTGTAGTTCGTAACGTTTATCTAACACAGGGCCCATCAGAATATCAGCGTTGCGGCATTTGCCGCGACATCTAGCTGAGATGGCTGCCATTTTTCTTGGCTTCACATAACCATACCCTTAATATTAGTTTGTCTCATTATTTTCTCTTATCTGTATGTAAACGTTGTGTGAGACCAAGGAAATAAATACTTTTCTTTCTTTCTTTCTTTCAATGCGATGCTGTCTATGCCATCCAAGCACTTCTATTAAATCTCTACCTACGGTAATCTTTGCTCTGTAGTTTCAATGAAACCACCGCGTTATGTACATCAAATCAAAACTCCGGCAAATCAGTAAACTTCAAAAACTTCCGAAAAACTAGTTATGCGATAGTTAAGGTAAATACTAACCGAATATTCTACTTTCCAAAGCGAAAAAGTGAGAAATAAAAACGAAGAACCGAGTTCGTGACCCAATTTCCTAACAGTTCGAGTCGGAATAAATAAAAAAAAAACATTACATCAAACACCTGCATCGGGATTGCAAATTGGATCGTAAGTAGGTAGGGTAAACGTCCATATTGTCGGCATAGTAAGATTGAATCAGGTATTCTCTCGATCTCGCACTAACCGATACTGAAAGAATTTCTGCGAAGAAAATTGGAATGCAGTCACATGCAAATGTTGGTGTGAGCTGGATAAATATCTGCGCTTTTGTGGAAACCTTAACATTGCACGTGTCTTTATATGCGATGAAAAATACGAGTATTTTCAATGTAAATGTGTTATTTCAGTTTACACAAAAATACCGACTTTAAAACTAAATATTTGCATCAGTAGGTAAGTGAAAAATAATGGAATATAGATTTAATCTAAGAGAGGAAAGAACTTAATATTTTTAATCAACACATGTAATTTTGAAGTCGGGCCTTAGAGATATTTATTTATGTAATTAGTGGCTTACACAACCGTCAAACTGGAATTTCCATATTTTTGTTTAAATTATTCTTTGACTAAATCACAGTTAAGAATAAAACACATATTTTTTTTAACATAATTATGGTTGCGAACCAGTATACAGATCACATGGATGTTAAGTGATGACTTACTTACAATAGATATTGAAGTTACTGTCGACATTTACACAAAAACGAGGGGTTCAAATACAAATGCGTTGCCAATTCTTAACAATACATTATCGTCTAGAAAGCCATAGTGCTGAATACTACCATTTAGTGGTAGATACATAAGATAAATGCAATGGTGCCTATGCCTTGGTGCCCTACACTGGAGCTTTACTACCAATAAAAAGATAGGTATAAACAAACAATCGAAACTACAACTTTTTCGGCCACTTTCGGAAATTTCCACCTCTTGACACGTGACGTCACGCGATACCAGAGTGTTGTAATCATAACAAACAAACACCGGGTGTTGTAACGAACGGCTGAGGCTTTAGTGACCAAAAACGCGATCGGCGGATATCTATATACATAAAAATCAATTGCTGTCCGTTAGTCTCGCTAATACTCAAGAACGGGTAGACCGATTTGGCTAATTTTGGTTTTGAATGCTTTTTGGAAGTCCAGGGAAGGTTTAAAAGGTAAGAAAATATGAAGAAATTGAAGAGAAATAGTAAAAACCACAATTTAATTTTTCCATACAAATTACATTTATTTGTTTTTATATTATTTCGCATTAACACATGCTTGTGAAATATATTTTATTTTGAAAGAAAAATGGAAGGAAAAAATTGACTTCTGGCGAGACTCGAACTCGCGACCTACTGGAAATCTAGTCCAGCTGGACTAGATTCCCAGTAGGTAGGTACAAGCATGTGTTAATGCGAAATAATATAAAAACAAATATTAAGGGTAAAAGCGACTTCTTTACGATATTCAATAAACTGAGAAGTCTATTATATCGGTTGCCTAACTAGCATAGTTGGTAATAGATGGCGCTGCTGCTACCATAAAGCAATGCAATAGATGTGAAGGAAAGATTTGACAAATCGGGCAGGGCTTCAGTAGCTCAATTGGAAGAGCGGCTGGACTAGATTCCCAGTAGGTCGCGAGTTCGAGTCTCGCCTGAAGTCAAATTTTTCTTTCCATTTTTCTTTAAAAATAAAATATATTTCACAAGCATGTGTTAATGCGAAATAATATAAAAACAATTATTAAGGGTAAAAGCGACTTCTTTACGATATTCAATAAACTGAAAAGTCTATTATATCGGTTGCCTAACTAGCATAGTTGGTAATAGATGGCGCTGTTGCTACCATAAAGCAATGCAATAAATGTGAAGGAAAGATTTGACAAATCGGGCAGGGCTTCAGTAGCTCAATTGGAAGAGCGGCTGGACTAGATTCCCAGTAGGTCGCGAGTTCGAGTCTCGCCTGAAGTCAATTCTTTCTTTCCATTTTTCTTTAAAAATAAAATTACATTTATTAAAAAACTGCTTATCACATACAACTCCATACATTTTTCCGCCTGTCGCACCTTTCGTCACTCAGTCTATAACTTGTTTTGACGTCATTTGACACCCACTTGATCATTTTGTGTATTTTGTGTAATGTCTTGAAAATTGAGTTTTATAAGAACAAATTCTTACGAACAGATTTTCAGGAATTCGTAGAATTAATTACAGAGTTCTCTTATGTTTAGGCTGACAATTAAGTACAAATATAATAGAGCTTGTACAAGATAGATATTTAAAAAAATGTTTTTTCCTAGTCAAAAGTGGTGGCATATGTGTGTGATAAAAAAATTAAGAGAAAAAAAAATATAAAAAATCTCTGATTCTACTGGTTTTTTTTTCATTTTCTGGAAGTTTCCGACTTCCTCCTTGTTTGGTAATGTGCCAGATGTCAACAGGATGGCCACCTGTTACATGCGTCAAAACGTAACCGGCGAATACAAGATGTTTGCATGAATGTCTGAATCCATGCATTTACCTATGCCTGTACTTCGGCGATTACGTTAAAAAAAATTAAAATTTACTTTTCAGTTTTATTAAGAAAACATCAAATTATAGTCGAGAAATATTTTGATATAACACGCAACATTTTTAACATAACATATTTCCAACGGGTTCCCGCAATAAACTGTAGACCAAAGTACAAAAAACATTAATCTAAAACATTACACAAATATATTGGCAGCCAAATTTTTCCGTCCGTTTTTTTTCCGTGTATTATTTTCCGTCCATTATTTTCATTTCCATCTTTAACACCAAAAAAATCAGCGCAATTTCACCATTACTTTCAATTTCGGACATAACGAGCCTTTCGAAACACTTTTCGCTTGTCACTTAACAAATATCAGCATTCGCAAATGAAGCGAAAATATAATTTAATAATAAAAAAGGCCAAGTGCGTGTCGGACGTGTAATGTAGGGTTCCGTTTTTGAACGGTTTTTTTAAATCGATTGATTATTTTTTCCTAAAGTTGTAAGACTGACTTAGCTGTTTCAATTATTCTTTTTATCTTCATTTTACGAGTACAGGGCTAATTTAAATAAGCATCACCTCTTGCAGGCTCTTTACATCAATCCCAAAAACATTGGATTTTGTTCTACGACTTTCTAAAATTAATAGTTTTTAAAATTTATGCTTTCCCATTCAACATTTTCTTTTTGACTCTGAATTGGCATTTACTTTGAGCGTAGATGTGCCACGCACCTGGCCTTATCGTACGCACCTTATTGTATTTACTATCCATTACAATTTTTCTTTTATTTTGACTTGTATATCAATGGTGGTAGAGGCACGCGGGCGTAGGCACCACCGCATTACCTAAAATACTTGCCGCTAAATGGTAGTGTCAGCACTATCGAGTTCCGGTCAGGTGGTAATGTACGGCCCTGTAATTTCCGGCACAGAGGCACAATACCTTACGCCTCAGAAGTGGTAACGCATCTGCATTTTGACCTCTGGTCTTTGTGTAGGTGTTAAAAGGCTGCAGTCATCACTTAACATCAATGTAAACTGCATGCTTGTTTGCCACTTTTATTAAATAAAAAAAAATATTTTTTTTGTCACCCTAAATGAAAAATAAAAATTCTGATTCTCGAGGTGAGATTGTCATTTCCTATTACACATTTGTGTAGAATCACAGGTTTATAGAACAAACATCTGTTGAAAAAATCTCTGATCTGCGGACAGAAAAAAATGATTAAGAGTTACAATCCGGGTCCTGGTAGGCTGTGGAACCCTAAAATCATAGTGATTTTATATATTGGAGAGTGAAATATCAGCGGTATGGGTAGGAGGGGGATGCAAATTATCTTATTACAACACGCAGTCAACTGAAAAAAAATGCAGCGCAATACGAATTACATGGACAATTGGAGTCGCCTGAAAAGTAATGATATAGCTTGAACGTAATAGAATTCTATATTCAGTAATATTCTGCGTGAAAAATATGTTGACTAATAATGACGCTTACTACGCTTGAACGTAATCGAATTCTATAGTCAGTAATATTCTGCGTGAAGAATAAAATTCGATTCTTCCACTAAAGTTAGTATTTTTTTACATAATGATGGCAAACAAGCTGTTCACATTGATGGTAAGTGAATACAGCTTATAGATACTGATGGCACACCCCGGACACTCGGCTAAAATTCCATACAAACGCTTATTCTGGTTACCTATTACACAGACATCAATCAGTACACGTGCTTTATCTTTAAACTTATTTAAAGGTAAGGCACGTATTTAATCATTGTTTTATATTATTTCGCATTAACACGTGCTTGTGAAATATAGTTTTTTAAAGAAAAATGGAAAGAAAATTTGACTTCAGGCGAGACCCGAACTCGCGGCCACTGGGAATCTAGTCCAGCCGCTCTTCCAACTGAGCTACTGAAGTCCTGCCCGATTTGTCAAATCTTTCCTTCACATTTATTGCATTGCTTTATGGTAGCAGTAGCGCCATCTATTGCCAAACTATGCTAGTTAGGCAACCGATATAATAGACTTTGCAGTTTATTGAATATCGTAAAGTCGGCGAGTCGACGCCCGTCGAGACCCGACGTTTCGGTCGCTTTCCAGCTACCGTGTCAGCCCGTTACCACGGTAGCTGGAAAGCGACCGAAACGTCGGGTGTATGAAGAAGTTTGGGAGTGTTGTATACGCGAGAAAATCCGCAAGTTTAATTTCTACAAAATAATGATTATGTTCACTTTACTGCTGAACCGTAATTAATTCATGTTACTTCCTTTCTTTAATAAAATGTTGTCTTGATAAGCACGTAACATAAAAGGCGTATGATTATGCAATTTATTCAAGGTTAAGTCCCAGTGGTAGAGCACAGCTGGACACCACTCTATTAGGACTGGCACACAACTTACTTTAGTATTAACAAAACTGTTATATGATTTTACTGATAGAGTTTCAGTGTAGGCATTCGAGGGCGTAGGCACTACCGCATTACCTAATCTATCTGCCGCCAAATGGTGGCGTGTTAAGCTCTATCGTATTCCAATTCGATGGTAATGTATGGCCCCGTAATAACTATCACAGAGATATAAGAACTAAGGTCTCAGGGGTGCCAATGCATCTACATTTCAAAATTCAAATATTTTTTTTCAAATTTGTCTACTAGGACACTTTTGCATCATCGGGTTATAAGCTACCTAGAGAGAATGACTTATAATAAATATCCAATAGGTATTAATAAATACCAATTTAATAATAATATTTAACCGATACGTGAATCATATATAATCAAGAACTCCGCTACCCAACAAACTCAGCGTGTTGCTCTTTTGTCAAAACCTTAGATTTAGTACAAATATTATTAAATAGAATAAAGATAATGGGAACGTCCATGGCATATTAATATTTGCATATAAACACATACGCAAATACCCATCAACAGCTTAATATCGTGATAGAAAATAACACCCGCAAATCAACAATCAGCACCCGTCCACGAGTATGACGCATGTGGCAGCCATTGCTCTCCTCGACCATTTTGAAGGGAAGTGAGCAATCCGTCACACGACGCCGACGAATTTTGACGTCAGGTCTCTGTGTATGTGTCTACAGGCTGCAGTCATCACAACTTCAATGTGAACTGCAAGCTTGTTTGCTACCTTCTTTATCTAATATATAAAATTCTCGTGTCACAGTTTTCGTTGCCATACTCCTCCGAAACGGCTGGACAGATTCTCATGAAATTTCATCATGTGAGCATATTGGGTGGGTCTGAGAATCGGCCAACATCTATTTTTCATAACATTTTTGGACATTTTTTTTTTATTTTCTAGGGCGATACGAAGTTAGCCGGGACAGCTAGTCTTTATATAAAATAAACTGTAGCAAACGATAAACTATAGTCTATCCAAAACAAGTGATAAAAAGTTAAACGAGCTAGGCCCAAGGGAACGACTGCTTACAATAAATATTAAATGAACTCGTCGTCATATTTTTTTCAAAGTCGCTACAATTTTCTTTTATATATAACAAGGAAAACAGGCGTAATTGTATGAGTACCGTGTTGCTATGGTATTTTATCTTGTTATTTAGTATATCGTTTTTATAGATTGTGATCGATTGATCGAAATCTTTTACAAATGTATTTAGCTATAATAAGTTTGATTTCATCCTACTGGACTTTTTATTATGGAAAGAAGAAAAAAAAATATCGTGGTGGTGTTGGTGGTGGTGTTAATGCTGTTAATGGCTTTGGTGGTGTTGGTGGCATTGGCGGTATTTGTGGCGTTAATGGCGTTAGTGGCGTTGGTGTCGTTGGTGTCGTTGGTGTCGTTGGTGGCGTTGGTGGCGTTGGTAGTGTTGAGAACATTCGTAGCCTTTGTACCGTTGGTGGCCTTAATGGCGTTGGTGGCGTTGGTGGTGTTGAGGACATTCGTAGCCTTTGTACCGTTGGTGGCCTTAAGGGCGTTGGTGGTGTTGAGGACATTCGTGGCCTTTGTACCGTTGGTGGCCTTAATGGCGTTGGTGACGTTGGTTGTGTTGGTGGTGAAAGATAGAAGTTAATCATTTGAAAGATATACACTTTTATAATGGTGAAATTTAATGGTTAATTTATATAAATTTAAGTTTATATTCAAAAGAGCTGTACTGAGTTTCTTCAGTGGCGGAGTTCTTCTCAGTATTGACTGCCCTTGGAATTCTGCCAAGTGATTTGATAACCTTTTTAAGTGATAACCTTTATTATGACTTTATTTGAAATGGAGAAATGGAGGAATTTGTAAATAATTGATGCTTTCCATATTATACAAAATTGTCCAGTGTCTATCGTAATTTATTATGTGTTTTTGATTATTATTAGTGGTTATTCACTCTAGGTTAGTTTAAAAAAAAATGACGATGTCAAAGTGCTCTCCAGGAGCCTAATATATGAAATAAATGAATAAACTAAATATTCACGTCGCACGTAGCTACGTAGCGCATAGAGCTACGGCGTAGCGTGTTGGTCTACGGAGCGAGACTCTACCCGAGCGTAAATATATATATATGAAGAAGAATAGCTACTTAAACACTATGAACATAACGCTCGGGTAGAGTCTCGCTCCGTAGACCAACACACTACGCCGTAGCTCTATATATATATATATATATATATATATATATATATATATATATATATATATTTATATAAAAAAAGATCCTTTGGAGCTTTCATAAAATATACTAATATTATTATGAACATTGATTGAAACCACAGGACGTACATATACAAATTTCATCCAAACTTGTGCCAATATTTGATCTAAACCAAGATGTTTATAATTCGTCAAGGGCTTATTTAATTTCTTTAACGACCCATTTGGTCCAGCGGCATAAGGTGACGCTTTGCACATATTTTTTTATCACCCAATTTCCTGAAAGCAGTTTATTAATGCTGTCAAGCGTTTGTGGGACTTTACCAGTGTTACTCTAGAGCAGTGATTCCCAAAGTGGTGCATATCGAGTCTCCCATAGACCCCCCGGGGTCCATGGGAGACTCGATGGGGTCTATGTATATGCGTAAATAAAAATGAGATATATGGGAAAGTGATATAAATGTTAGCAAGGGGGTCCACCAAAACCAGAAAAAAATTGAAAGGGGTCTACAAGAAAAACAGTTTGGGAACTTCTGCTCTAGACGTTTGAATTATGTCCAGAATTGCCAATATACTCGCTATGCTACTATAAGGAATATAACGCTACTGAAGAAATGTTTGAATGTATGCTTCAATGCATGGCATCAACCTCTATTTATCTTTACGCCGCAGAGTTCACCTCTGCACACCCCGCAGAGTCTGCAGAGAGCGGAGAGGTGCAAATTTCTTTTTAAAAAAGAATAATTAGACGTACGTCACTCGCAAGCAAAACATGATTGAACAATTGATACTTCCAACTGAAACCAGCTAAAAACTGCATAAAAAGCGATACCATCAAACCAATTCCATCCAATTTATCCACTGACAACCCCGCCATTAAATTCACGTGTGGTTTTAATAAAAAACGGTGACGTCACCGTTGCATGAGCATGCATCGTCGCGTGACGACCGCGTTAAATAATGTGAAGGCATGGCACAGGATTTATGAAGGTGATTGCACGCGATATGCATGCGATCGTCGGCATGCGATGTGTATGCCGGTTATGGTTTTATAAAAAGTCAGATCCATAAATGTTAAGTCGACTTTTCTAGAGACTTTGTTTGCGATGTTGACAAAATAGTACCTTGTCTGAGTTTACGACGTCTGTTTCTATTTTCATTTGATTTTTATCGGATTGAGTAAAGTTTTTAAGATTTACTGGGTTTGCCTCCGACTGTTATTGCTAGCTTAAAAATACACGGATGGATAGCTCAATCCCTACTTCCCTACTAATATTATACACGTCCAAACGACGGAACCGATTTTAATGAAATTTGGTACAGAGATAGAGCTGACTTTGAGAAAGAGCACAGGCTTAGTTATTTATAAAACGACATTCACGCGGGCGAAGCTGCGGGCAACAGCTAGCGAGATATAAAACTGTGATTAACGCATTTGCATTTTGACTTTTATTTTTCGTGTAGATGTCTGAGGCTGCAGTTCTTTGTGTGTAATGACTATGGCAAAACTTCAAAACCATTTCTCCTAAAATTACAAAGGAAAATAACTTCTCACGATAAGCCCTTTAAATTGGTTGTTAGTAATTTGTATATTTATTTCGAAGACTTTTTAATATAATTCAAATTAATCCATATTCATATTAATCCATCATTATCCCCTAATAATGGCGTTTGTATTAGAAAATAATACAAAACGAAATACCACGGGCATGAGCAAATTTCAACTCTATATATTGAAAACAAATAGGTTTTGACAGGTGAACCAACAGACAGATTCACGAGTTATATTGTAAGGGTTTGGATTTTGATCCACTATACCATAAAATATCATTAACGGAGCTGCAACAGGACCAGAAACCAAACTGGGTGGTTATATCAGCAAAAAGGCTAACAAAACTTGGAGCTCTTCCGTCAACCTCTATTGCAAGTTAACATTCACTTAACCAATATGAAGTTAACGAGTAAACTCGACCGCTGAAGGGAATATTCGCAGGGAATAGTGGCGCTCATAAAATATATTACTGGATGGAAATGAACGGTTTTTACGGTGCCGTTCCTCAAGCGAAGTGGTGGCTGTAAAGGCTGAATACATTACCATTTTACCACCATCACCATCGCGCGGTTGTCGCTTACCTGTGGAAGATAAAAATTATGTTATTAGCAATTTTATTTTAATATTTATGATACTGGAGCTGGTATTTTTTATGACATGAACTGGCGAACAAGCATATAGTTTACATTGATGGTGAGTGTTGTTTCCTATAAACATCTACATGGTGGTAGAGCTCCAGTGATGGAGCTCGCGGGCGTAGGCACCGCCGCATTACCTGATTTACTTGCCGCTAAGTGATAGTGTTCAGCACTATCGTGTTCCGGTCAGGTGGTAATGTACGGCCCTGTAATTTCCGGCACAGAGCCATAACACCTTAGGCCTCAGGAGTGGTAACGCATTTGCATTTTGACCTTGGTCTTTGTGTGGGTGTCTATAGGCTGCAGTCATCACTTAACATCAATGTGAACTGCATGCTTGTTTGCCACTTCAATTAAATAAAAAAAAAAAAAAAACAAACCTGAGATTTCAATTTAGATGCGTAGCCACTTAGAGCCCAACTCTAAGGTTTTATGCCTCTGTGCCGAAAATTACAAGGCCGTGCATTACCACCTGACCACAACACGATAGTTCTGAACACTAGCTGCAAGTAGGTTAGGTATTGCAGTAGTGCCTACACACGGGTGCTCCATCACTGCAGCTCTACCATCAGTGGTTTTCAACGTAATTTCCGGCACAGAGGCATAACACCTTAGGCCTCAGGAGTGGTAACGCATCTGCATTTTGACCGTGGTCTTTGTGTGTCTATAGGCTGCAGTCATCACTTAACATCAATGTGAACTGCATGCTTGTTTGCCACTTCCATTATATAAAAAATATATATAACGATGCGGAGAATGAATCTGCATCCCTCAGATTAAGCGATATTAGCACACCGGTCTTACCAACAGTGTCATCAAAATACCATATCTATACAAATAAATAAAATTGAAGTGTCTGTTTGTAATATAAAAATAACCGCTTTTTACTAAATGCATACGTACCTATGTATATATAAAAAAATACGATTTTTGTCTGTCTGTCTGTTTGTTTCCGCTAATCTTGGGAACGGCTGGACTAATTTTGACGGGACTTTCACTGGCAGATAGCTGATGTGATAAGGAGTAACTTAGGCTACTTTTATCTCCATACATCCATCCATACATACATACCTACATACAAATAAGTAGAATTGGAGTGTATCCGACTTTGACGGGACTTCCACGGGTATGCAGCTGATGTAATAAGGAATAACTTAGGATACTTTTATCTCCATACATACATACATACATACATACATACATACATATATACATACATACCTACATACAAACAAATAGAATTTGAGTGTCTCCGATTTTGACGGGACTTTCACTGGCAGATAGCTGATGTGATAAGGATTAACTTAGGCTACTTTTATCTCCATACAACCATACATAAATACAAATAAATAGAATTTGAGTGTCTCCAATTTTGACGGGACATTCACTGGCAGATAGCTGATGTGATAAGGAGTAACTTAGGCTACTTTTATCTCCATACAACCATAAATAAATACAAATAAATGGAATTTGAGTGTCTCCAATTTTGACGGGACATTCACTGGCAGATAGCTGATGTGATAAGGAGTAACTTAGGCTACTTTTATCTCCATACAACCATACGTAAATACAAATAAATAGAATTTGAGTGTCTCCAATTTTGACGGGACATTCACTGGCAGATAGCTGATGTGATAAGGAGTAACTTAGGCTACTTTTATCTCCATACAACCATACGTAAATACAAATAAATAGAATTTGAGTGTCTCCAATTTTGACGAGACATTCACGGGCAGATAGCTGATGTGATAAGGAGTAACTTAGGCTACTTGTATCTCCATACAACAAAACATAAATACAAATAAATAGAATTTGAGTGTTTCCAATTTTGACGAGACATTCACTGGCAGATAGCGTGGACGAAGTCGCGGGCACAGCTAGTTGACTATAACTGGACATGGTAGTAAGGTATCTTGTTACTATCCAATTACATCCATATCGCCAGCGGCTGGTAAGTTCACGCACAACGTACGGCTGATGTACTTAGATGTGTGATTCGACGGGATTAAATTCTGTGGGCATACGTGCGGTTTAATGTTGTTAACCAGACCTCATAACTACTGATATTGGAGCTATAGCAGAGAATGTGCAATAATACTAAGACGCTAGACATGGTATTAATTTGGGCATGTGTGGCCTTTTCAGAGGAAGGTCCAAAGCATGATTAACAAATATTATTCGAACTGTATTTAAAGCTCTATTTAATGTATTATATTTAAAAAAATCATTTTAATAGAGTTTTAAGTGGTCTCGTAATTTTTTTTTTAAGTAACTACCTTATAACTTTTTGCTATTCGTGTTCTTACAACGTTAAAAAAACGTAACTTCACGCCTGTAATCCCAGAGGTAAATGCATGCATTCAAGCATACATGCAAACACCACGATAAACTAACACTAAGTAATGGATGTTAGGTGAATTATGATCTAAGTAATGGATTTTAGGTGAATTATGATCGAGTGGCAATAGAACTTATTCCATAGTTCCACTTCAGAACATGTAGCCATAGTAGGTGGTAGAGCTCCAGTGACGGAGCTCGCGGGCGTAGGCACCACCGCATTACGTAATATACTTGCCGTTAAATGGTAGTATTCAGCACTATCGTGTTACGGTCAGGTGGTAATATACGGCCCTGTAATTTCCGGCACAGAGGCATAACACCTTAGGCCTCAGGAGTGGCAACCCATCTGCATTTTGACCTCGGTCTTTGTGTGGGTGTCTATAGGCTGCAGTCATCACTTAGCATAAATGTGAACTGCATGCTTGTTGGCCACTTGCGGCACATTGCAACCGCGCGAAGGCGCGGTGGGTGGCTTGTATAAGTAACATTTCTAAAAATAGTCATTTGTAAATTTCTATTTGCTAATATGTCGTACGTAAATACTTTAACCCTTTTGAACATACTTCTTCGTTCCTCTCTTTCTATTTCCTTTAATTTCAACAATTTACAAAGGGTTTGATGCAAAAATAATTATGAAAACTGTCATAATGAAATAAGTAGCCACTGTTTAAATAACAGAATAACAACCATTTAAAACAATCCGAAACAAATAAATTTTATCAATAACTGAATAATCTACAGAACAGGAATAGTACCAGTAGCAACCAATAATAATTCAGCTAGCATACCACCCATTACTAAGCCAGGCAATATCTTGTATGATATTGTAGATCGTTAGCTGAATTACTGACACTGGCGGCAGTCAGCCATCATTCAACACTTGGATTACAAAGACCTGTTTAATTAAGAGACAAGTTAAATTGGAAATTTCCATTAGGCCCACTTAGCGGGGTTAGAGTCTAAAGTTAAATTATACCAAGTACAGGTTCGGGTGCGGGCAAATCAAATTAAAGTTGTAATTCCGCTGGGTGTTTGTTGGGTTGCGGATTTTAAAGATGGTGATCTGTTTCGGAGCTTAGAAACTCACATAATAATCATATAGAGATCAGAGAGAACATCGTAAGACATGATAAGAAAGCATGAGATATGATAATTTACTAAACGTTACCTCATCATCATCATCATTTCAGCCAAAAAACGTCCACTGCTGAACAAAGGCCTCCCCAAAGAATGCCACAACGAACGGTCCCGGGCCGCCCTCATCCAGCGATTGCCCGCGACCTTCACCAGGTCGTCGGTCCACCTCGTGGGGGGCCTGCCTGCCTACGCTTCGTTTTCCGGTACGTGGTCGCCACTCTAGAACTCTTCTGCCCCAACGGCCGTCAGTTCTGCGAGCTATGTGCCCTGCCCACTGCCACTTCAGTTTCGCTATTCGGTGGGCTATGTCGGTTACTTTGGTTCTCATTCGAATCTCCTCATTTCTGATTCGATCTTGCAGAGAAACTCCGAGAATAGCCCTCTCCATTGCTCTCTGAGTGACCTTGAGCCTTCTTATGAGGCCCATAGTGAGCGACCACGTTTCGGTTCCGTATGTCATCACTGGCAACACACACTGGTCAAAGACCTTCTTCTTCAGAACATTACCTCACCACGCTATAATTTATACTACGTACTATAATTAACTTCATACCTGTAATCCCCAAAGGATTAGACACAGGTTTATGCATGCAATCAAGCATACACACGTGCATTATTACTAGTGGTAGAGTTCCAGTGCACGAGCACGAGAGCGTAGGCACTACCGCTTTACCTATCTGCCGCCAAATGATAGTGTTCAGCACTATCGTGTTCCGGTTAGACTGTAATGTATGGCCTCGTAATAACTATCACAGAGACATAAAAACTAAGATCTCAGGGCAACGTAACTATATTTTGACCTCCGGTAGTATGGGTGTCTATAGGCGACAATCAACACTTAACATCAATGTAAACTGCATGCTTGTTTGCCACCTTCATAACATTAAAAAAAACATGCAAACACCCTCGTTTCGCCGGTTGCGTTTTGGCCAACAGGTGGCGCGCCTGTTAACATCTCCGGCCACATTACCAAACTCCAACGTCTGTACGTTGGAAACTTGTACAGGAAACTTCTGGAAAATGGGAAAATCAAGCCTCTAACCCGGGAATTTAGACCTCAGGGTAGCAGTAGTAGCCTGCTACGACTAGGCTAATGAGGCAGTACAGCCTCAGTAGTCTACATCACTTGGAAAGTATATTTTCCTCCATAATCATAAACAAATAAAAAATCCAACATAAATTGAATTCTGCTTCATTCATTAAAATTTCTAATCAACACAGTGAAAAATTATAACATATTTCTATGCTGGTTTAGAAATAATAACGTTACGAACATTACCGGGGTATTTGCCTTTAACACGCGGTTACGGGTAACCACGCCGACTATTAAGTATAGCGTCGATAGTTATCGTCACAATTAATGCAACGACACGGATTTACTGGTACATGACACGCGATTCACCATGGGTAATAAAAATTAAAAAATCTAGCCTGATGAGAGTCGGACTTACGCACGAAGGGTTCCGTGCCATCATTATGCATACTTCTTTTGGCGCAATTAGAAAAAAATATGACAGTGAATTTTGACACTGACAGATAAAAGCGACATTCTGAAGTGAGTGCTAACCAAAGGTGCTAACTGCTAAACAGTTAACAGCAAGTCCATTTAATTTCCGGTATAGAGGCATAACACTATAGGCCTCAGGAATGGTAACGCATTTGCATTTCGACGTTGGTCTTGTTTGCCACTTTCACGACATATAAAAAAACCGTTTGGCGTCACTAATATTAAGCAAAGGTTTTTTTTGTATGGACTCCATTTGGTTTGAGGACGTTCCATATACACTTTGCAACTGATAAGTGGTATATAGCAGCCGGGTCAACTAGTCTATTATAAAACTGGAGTTAGCATGTTAGCTTAGTTACCCGACAATCATTCATGTGAAGTGATTGTTTGCTATCTCATCTCATAAAAGTAAAAAAAAAGAAAATGTAATTTAGCAATATTTAGATTACACGAAGACTGATGGTAGACGAGGCACGAGAGGTTTGTCAGAACCGGGATGTCTGGCGCTCTACACTCTCTGCCTACCCCGTTAGGGACCTGGCGTGAAGATACATACATACATACATACTGATGGTAGAGTTCCAGTGTCGGAGCTTGTGGACGTACATATTATGTAATCTATCAAGTGGTAGTGTTCAGTACTATCGTATCAAGTGGTAGTGTTCAGTACTATCGTGTTCCAGTTGGATGGTAAAGTATGGCCCCATAATAAACATCTCAATAATGAGACTCAGGGGTGGAAACGTAATTTCATTTTGACCTCCGGTTTGTGTAGGGACGGCTGCATTATTATTTTACCATCAACTTAGCACTGTACGCTTATTTGCCACCATTATAGAATAAAAAGTCTTTACGCGTCTTTTAGGCGTCATACGCATTATGCGGATAGCTGCAATGCGGCTAGCCGTACGGCTGACCGCAGGATGCGGTTGCAAATGCGGCCAGCCGGATCACAGTCAGCCGCCTTTGCAACCGCAACGTGCGAAGAACCGTTGCGATTTGCGGTCATATCGATCCATTTCAAAAATGGAGCTATTAACTACATTTACACACATTACGTAAAGAAAAAGGGTACCAAATAGGTCGAGTTCTGTCTGATGGTGGGATCAAAAGTCTTAGGAATCGGCGTGCATGTATGAAGAGAATGATGAATGTAGACGAGGCACGAGAGGTTTGTCAGAACCGGGTTATCTGGCGCTCTACACTCTCTGCCTACCCCGTTAGGGACCTGGCGTGAAGATACATACATACGTAAAGAAAAAAATACAAAGAAAGAAGTTTTCGGTATCGAATTCCATTTTACCAGACCTATCACGTGCACACCCTCACTCAATGGCTCAATTTATGTAATATGTACTTATACTACCTAGTGAGTAAGTTTAGTTGTAAATTATTGTAAAGGGTACGATGGGGTTGACATATCCTTTGGATAAAAATCCCTTTAAATATAGATTTTAAAAAAAGAAGATACGTCGCTTCTTGTCAGCTCAGCATAGCAACTACATAACCTTAAAATATTGCCCTACTTCTGGTACAAGTAAATCGCGTTCCTTCTCTTTCACTCCTATAGCTAACAGTAAAGAAAATAAACTTTTATCGATAATTTAACGAAGCTCTAAGAATACGAACCCTCTTCAACTTTTGTAATTATTAGAAAGGTATTTTAAAATGAAATGTGAAACTCTAGAAAGGACCGAATGTGGTTAGACCTGCGAGAAAGGTTTCACTGGTGGTAGAGTTCCAGTGTACGAGCTCGAGGGCGTAGGCACCATCGCACTACCTTATCTATCTGCCGCCAAATGGTAGTGTTTAGCACTATCGTGTTTCGGTTAGATGCCCGCTTGATAACTAACACAGAGACAAAACAACTAATGTATCAGAAGTGGCAACGCATCTGTATTTTGACCTCTGGTCTGTGTGTGGTCACCAAACATCAATATAAACTGCATGCTTGTTTTTTTTATATCTTATGTAAGTGGTAAACAAGCATGCAGTTCAGATTGATGTTTAGTGATCACTGCATCCTATAGACACCCACACAAAGACCAAGGTCAGATGCACATACGTTACCACTCCTGAGGCCTAAGGTGTCATGCCTCTGTGCCGGAAATTACAGAGCCGTACAAACCAAATTCATGACATAAAAAAATATATTTTTTTAAACACATTAGAGGCCAAAAAGTCAAGTGCGTCCAGTCGACCTCAAGACCCAAATGGGTTGCCGTATTAAAAAACAATTCGTCGAAAAAAATAGCTTGAATAATTTTTAGCAGATGTAACTAATGGGTTTATAATGGCGGCATGGGGTTATGTTGGCCTCTTGTGTCTGCTGAAATATTCTGTGACAGGATAAGGGAAAATGTGTGGTAACATGATCATTAATGATTTCAAATCGCTCATGGATCTTCAATGGTGGTAGAGCTCCAGTGACTGAGCTCGCGTGCGTAGGCACCACCGCATTACCGTCAGGTGGTAATGTACGACCCTGTAATTTCCGGCACAGAGGCATAACACCTTAGGCCTCAGGAGGGGAAACGCATATGCATTTTGACCTCTGGTCATTGTGTGGGTGTCTATAGGCTGCAGTCGTCGCTTAACATCAATGTGAATTGCATGTTTGTTTGCCAGTTTAATTACACAAAAACAAAATACGATTATGTTTTGGTGATGGTAATGCTCCAGAGACGGAGCTCGCTGGCGTAGGCACCACCGCATTACCTAATATACTTGCCGCTAAATGGTAGTGTTCAGCACTATCGTGTTCCGGTCAGGTGGTAATGTACGGCCCCTGTAATTTCCGGCACAGAGGCATAACACATTGTGCCTCAGAAGTGGTAACGCATCTGCATTTTGAACTCCGGTTTTTGTGTAGATATAGAGAGGTTTAGACAATGGGTTGCAGTATTAACTTACCATCATTGTGGATGGAATGCTTGTTTGCCATAATTACTAGGTGAAACAGATACTTTTAACTATGGCGCTCAACACTCTCTGCCTACCCCGTAATGGACTTGGCGTGAAGATACATATATGCATATTGTTAAAAATGCTAAAGGTACAAAATCTTTATGTCACAAATACAATGATTTTTTTCTAAAAATATAATGAAATAGTTTAAAAAATTATATTTTGTTAGGTATTAGAAATACTTAATTTTGTTGTCATCTCCAAGAAGGTTCACTTAAATTTAAAAGAAGCTTGCAATATGTTCATAGGAAAAAATGGAACATGACCTTTGAATTTTGAATTAAAAGAGAATCGATTCCTGAAAAAAGTGAAACTACGAGTAGGTATGTCTCACTTGTGATATGGGTCACCTGCCTCTCACCGCGCCATTCGTTTAAACTTGTCTAGTCTAAATTAATTATGTATTCAACGGTATGTTTTAAAAGTCTATACAGGTATTTCATGATGTTTCAAGGTCAATATTTTAAGTATGAATTGAACAATTCCTTACAAAAATATCACACTAAAGAATATTGTAGAAAAGTATCATTTCATAAAATGACTTACCACTTTGCCATCAAAATACATATTCAATTTGGTTCAAGAGAAATTTCCTAGATAAACAAAATTTACCTAAACTTTACCTTGCGGGGCTTACACCGGTTTATTTGAATGAGAGATTATAAGATAACATTTGATAAAGATATCTTGCTGTGCATTTATATTCACTTGAAAGGTTAAACGGCGCGATACAGCGACGTTACGTAAGATGTTTTTGTCAAGAGGGATAAACGTAAATATTATATTTACATAATGAAAACAGAATCACGTTGACAAGCACCATGTTTATACGTATGTGGTATGTTCATACTTTTTTTTTTTTTTAAAGAAAAATGGAAAGAAAAATTTGACTTCAGGCGAGACTCCAACTCGCGACCTACTGGGAATCTAGTCCAGCCGCTCTTCCAATTGAGCTACTGAAGTCCTGCCCGATTTGACAAATCTTTCCTTTGCATTTGCATTGCATTGCATTGCATTTGCTATTGCATTGCATAGTTGGTAATAGATGGCGCTGCTGCTACCATAAAGCAATGCAATAGATGTGAAGGAAAGATTTGACAAATCGGGCAGGACTTCAGTAGCTCAATTGGAAGAGCGGCTGGACTAGATTCCCAGTAGGTCGCGAGTTCGAGTCTCGCCTGAAGTCAAATTGTTCTTTCCATTTTTCTTTAAAAATAAAATATGTTTCACAAGCATGTGTTAATGCGAAATAATATAAAAAAACAATGTTCATACTTCATTGCACAGATGCGTATACCATTGATTTATCACACCCGCCATGTTTGCTGAAGGTTGCCGAGAAGTTTGACACCGGAAATACTTCTTAAAGCTGCAAGAGCAGCTCGAGGTTGCCATGTTTTGGAATTATGACTGAAGTAACAGGATTCCAAACTTATAGTTAACTAGGTAATGAACTGATTATATAAAATTATTATTTGTTCATAAATGAATATACTCGTAGTTAGAAAAACCACCTATACAATTAGTCAGTCTTCAAGCTGATAAAATTGGATCAATATAGGTCTATTTTTTGGATACTACATAGAAAAAAATAGATGTCTGGCATTAAATAAATAATATAATTCTCTTCCCTTGGAAGTTAAAAAAATATAGATTAAAAAAGACAGATTAAAAATAAAGTTCATAATTAAAACATAATTGCTCAAAAATATTTTACAAGGGCTTTAGAATATAACAAAAGTTTTTTATATTGTGAATTACCACCTATTTGTTACAGATCGTAATATTAAATTTGGTTCGCGAGAAATTTCTGAGGTAAACAAAATTAAAATTTACTCAAACTTTACCTTGCGGGGCTCAGACACCGGTTTATTTGCATGAGAGATTATAAGATAACATCTGATAAATATCTCTTGTTGTATATTTATATTCACTTGAAAGGCTAAAGGGCGAAATACGGAGGCTTTATGTAAGATGTTTTGGCACAGGGGATAAACAAACTGTTTTGTTTACTAATAAAAACCGGCCCAGTGGAAGTCGGACTAGCGTTCATTGGGTTGTTTATAATTTGGCGATTTCCTATATTACCTTAAATATCACAGGTTTCTCATAATCTATAAGAAACTCTATAATCTATAGGTAAAATACGATTTTCCATATTTTGTTTTTCATTTTAGGCTTAGTAGTTTCCGAGAAATTAATTGAGTGGACATATTTCACCTATTGAAATAAAACTAGTTTTCGGATTAATCTCGCGTGTATTAAACTAAAATGATTATTTAAAATCGAACCCGACGATTCGGTCGCTTTTCAAATTTCACGGTCTCGGGTAGACTGAGGTGACATTTGTCTGACAGCAGTTTGAAAAATTAGTAGGTGCAGCTACCTCCATCTATTTCGCAAACGTCTTGCGTAGCGTTCAGGATTAAAATTAGGTAGGATTAAAGTTACTAATTGTATCTTGAGGTCTTACAGACTGTTGCGGTTGGGCTTTTATTCTACTAAGTATTGGATCCCACGTTGGTGACAATCGCCAACCAATATCCAATACTCAGTACCGCAATAACTAACACAGAGACATAACAATTTAAGTCTCAGGGGTGTCAACGCATCTGCATTTGGACCTCTGGTTTTTAGGTTAATGTCTATAGACTGCAGTCATCACTAAACATCAATATGAGCTGCGTGCTTGTTTGCCTCCTTTCTTACATTAATCAACACAAGTTGTCTGTGCATACAACACGACTGCATAGGGTGAGTAATTCTATAATACATGTGCAACTATTATAAAACGTATGATTATCTTAATGACACCACACCATGGGATTGAAGCGATTGCTGCCAGGCTATTTCGAAAACCTGTACTTTGGATTTACAGACTGTATTAGGTTTAAGTTTAAATTTAAAAGAGCTGTACTGAGTTTCTTCAGTGGCGGAGTTCTTCTCAGTATTGGTTGCACTTGGAATTCTGCCAAGTGAATATCCTTTATTAGGACGACCAAATTCATTCTTTCTCAGTTTCTTTTGAAATAGGGAAATGGAGGAATTTGTAAATAATTGATGCTTTCCTTGCTTATTATACAAAATTGTTTAGTTTCTATTTAATTTATGATGTGTTTTTGATTATTATAAGTGGTTATTCACTCTAGGTTAGTTTTAAAAAAATTACAATGTTAAAGTGCTCTACAGGAGCCTAATTATATGAAATAAATGAAAAAACTGAATAATAATAGTAGATATCTACCTTTATTCTAACCTAAAATCTTTATTCAAAATACAAATATTAAAACACGAAAAATATTGAAATCACGAATGGATTCCTTAAATCTTTTTGATACTTTATTAAAATAACGTAGCAAGTTGAACGCCGACCCAGATATGAAACAAAGCTCTCTGAAATAGTGAAATTTCATATAAAATTCAGAACAATGTGAATAGTGTAGTGTATGTATGAGCGAGTGTCTTATGGGATGAGCGGATTGAGAGGGCTTACGGCACTTACAAGGGGAAATGGTGAAATTATAATTGTTCGGCTTATACCCTGTACCACACGATTAGAAGTTTAATAATGGCAACCCATTATACGTCCCACTACTGGGCACGAGTCTCTCCCCTTTTTTGGGGGGGAGGCCTGGAGCTTACTCCACCACGCTGCTCCAATGCGGATTGGTGGAGGTGGGTGGGTTAGTGGCCAACCCACTGTCGGATGTTTTCAAACCGCCCATAAGGCCTCCGACAAGGTTTAACGACTGCTATCCATCGATAGCAACCGGGACCGACGGCTTAACGTGCCCTCCGAAGCACGGAAACGCGCATTTTAATTTGCCACTAGCGGTCACCCATCACACTACCCGACCGCGCCCGTAGTGCTTAACCGAGCAGATCGCTTACGATCTACACCAGCCGCTGGGCCATGCGCGCTTCATTAGATTAGAAGTTTAATTCTTGCAAATTACGAGTGTGCTCTTGGTTGTAGTTAAATGGCATGATGTGTACACGTACGGTGTGTCAGGCTAAACTTTTCAAAGATAAAGTGAGGAGAGAATGGTAAAAGAGGATGCTACTGTTCCATACATTTCTGGGCCCAGGTGTTAACACTGTACAAATGATGTCATTTTGAAATGACTATAAAATGAATAATTTGAAATTCGGGCATATTTTGAATAACAAGTAGTTGAAGTATTTATGATGAAGTAAAAGTTGGGTCAGATAGCTCATTTTTTATGTTATGTAAGGGGCAAACAAGCATGCAGTTCACATTGATGTTAAGTGATGACTGCAGCCTATAGACACCTACACAAAGACCAAGGTAAAAATGCAGATGCGTTATCACTCCTGAGGCCTAAGGTGTTATGCCTCTGTGCTGGAAATTACAGGGCCGTACATTACCACCTGACCGAAACACGATAATGCTGAATACTAACATTTTTTAGCGGCTAGTATATTAGGTAATGCGGTAGTGCCTACGCCAGCGAGCTCCGTCACTGGAGCTCTACCACCAGTAAATAATATAGATTGTTAACAATTTTACAAAATGGACTGTGTAATGGGTTAACAAGTAACGATTTTGCAGGCCCATAATTACCCGACTCCTTTATGCCAATGTTCTTAAATAACTTCAAACAGTTTATTAGTAAATATATGTTAAAAGCCTTGTTGAAAAGATACGTTTTGTAAAAAAAAAAAGTAAATATATCCTACAGAACAAAATCTTATTTGTATAAAATTACTAACGTAACGTAAAAAAAATCCACTAAAATTGGCTGAAAGACATAAATTTCAATGGGTACATAAAAATATTATATACTAGCGGCCCGCCCCAGCTTCGCATGGTTGCGATTTTACCTACATTACTTTACTACTATCGTAATAAAATATAGCCTATAGCACTCATTATTAAAGTAGCTTTCTGATTGTGAAAGAATTTCCATAATCGCTTCTCTATATTAAGTATAGATTTATCGAGAAGCATTTTACATCCTGCCTCTAAAAACAACAAGCAAGAAAAACTTAATTTTTTCGCAGCGGAAAAGTCGTTTTTATCAACTTGTAAGTTGTAACATTGCCAAATGTGTGAAAGCAGTGAAAATATTCCCCTGAATTCTTCAAATCGTTAGGCAATATGTAAATGCCATTCGAAATCAACACGTTTTGGGTTAGGGGGGCGATTTGTACAAATGCTGGGTCCACAGATATGTGCGACCTGTTTAAGAATGTGATTGAGTGGGGATAGCGGAGCGTTTTGTGAGGCGGCACGAATTACCAAAAACATATACGGAGGTATTCTATCATAGGGAGTATAAAATATTACAACTATCACGAAATCATTTTTCATTGGTGGTTGAGCTCCAGTGACGGAGATCGCGGGCGTGGGCACCACCGCATTACCTTAAATACTTGCCGCTAAATGGTTCAGCACTATCATGTTCCGGTCAGGTGGTAATGTACGGCCCTGTAATATCCGGCACAGAGGCATAACACCTAAGGCCTCAGGAGTGGTAAGGCATCTGCATTTTGACCTCTGGTCATTGTGTGGGTGTCTATAGGCTGCAGTCGTCACTAAACACCAATGTGAACTGCATGCTAGTTTGCCACTTTCATTTCGTAAAAAAAAACATCGATGGTAGACAGTAGTTAATCAAATAAAAAAACACGCTTAACAGCTCGCGAAAACAATAAATCTAACCTGCAAACAGCAAATGCGGCGTCTATTCAAGAATGTAAGTTAACTCAAATCAGACAGTAAATTACAATCAAAAGTACACCTTTGTGATAGCGTTTCTAGCCGAAGCATATTTTGTTCAGTCTTAGTAGTAACATTGCAATTTTAAACGTACCCCTTCCCGCACCGCTTTAAGCTCCACTTTCAATCACTCGCTTACCTACTTCAACAGTCAGGAAAGTACCCGCGAAGTAGTAGTACTTTAAAAATAAAGCTAAGAACACAGAACACACGTTGAAATCTAACTTATAAACTCATAGCATTGTAACATCTCTTGAATGAATGATTGAATGAATTAATGAATGATTAATAGAAATTACTAAGAGATTAAATGAATAAATGAATGAATGATTGAATGAATTATTGAATGAATGAATGAACGCTTTATTTATTTGCAAGAATTATAGTGCATGTGATGATGTTACAAGAGATTACAATTTTTCTTCATATTTCACCATTATACTGGCATGCAAATTACAAAATACATAACGAAATATTATTATTAGTCATAATAATATTATTAAACAACTTAACACATTATGTATATATTACACTCTTTGAAAACAGAGAAGCATAATTACGGCATTTAATTTTCTTTTGTTATCACGATGAATAGTAGGAAACAGACCAGTAGCTATTTTTTAATCTTTGTATATAAATAGCAACGATAATAACGTTGCCACGATAATTACTAAAAACTTCTACTATCATGTATCTTAAGCGCTCCGCTAATCGCTCGCTTATCCATCGCAGCCACAATCTACGTCCGTAAAGTACCTCGCGACCGGGGCAATATCGGGGTAATGCGAAACCGATGGCGGTCGTCACGCGTTAAAGTTAACGTTATCGGATATGAAGGGTAACAGAACGTTGACACGGTAACGTTATTTGGTATCGGTACGTTTTCTTTACATACTGATCGCTGTATATTACCTGAGTTATTGGTGTCAATAGCCCACTATGGTGATATGTTTTTGTTATGCTAGGATTTTCTTTATGATCTAGACAGTATGCAAGTACTGCAGATCGTATTTTTGTTTTTTTTTATTTAAGGAAGGTGGCAAATAAGCACGCAACTCACATTGATGTTAAGTGACGACTGCAACCTATAGACATATACACAATATAATAACCAGTGATAATTGCATGCGTATATGCCAACTCCCACGATTTGCCGGAGGCTATTGACATCTCAGGGCACATAACTAAACTTCGAGGTACTGAGAAATTGCCAGAAAATGGAAAATATCAGTACAACCAGATAAAGATAGAGGTAAAGTATTTTGCACCCTTTATCTCTGATATCCCCCTACCCGGGAATTGAACCTAGGACTATAGTGGGGAGTAGTACAAGTGGCCTGCTACCACTAGGCTACTGAGGCAGTTTTAATCGTACCTATTATACCCACTTTGTACTGGCGACTACTAAATAACTGTTACAACGCGAATATACGTTTCAACCAACCCAAAAAATTACGCTCCCACACTAACCTTCACCGCAAAAATAAAAACATTACTGAACATTCCAGTTTTTGTTTGTGTTATTATTTACATTTTATTCTACAATGATCTTTATGTATTTTATTCTTTACGAATTATTGAGTTATTTTTTAGGCGAAGTAAACAAGGCCGTCTGTATTACCAATTAAGCTCTACTTGTGTTTGCAGTCGTAGTTTATTTAATACTTACAAGCAACTTACCCTGACTTCGCATAGGTGATCTAATGTATGTATGTATCTGAAAGCCAAGATAGGCAGGCCAGGGTAGGCAGAGAGTGTACAAAAGCCGGATATCCCCGTCCTTACACACATTTTATGCTTCTTCTACATCCATAATTCTAAAGTTTTCAAACCGCCCATAAGGCCTCCGACAAGGTTTAACGACTGCTATCCATCGATAGCAACCGGGACCGACGGCTTAACGTGCCCTCCGAAGCACGGAAACGCGCATTTAATTTGCCACTGGCGGTCACCCATCACACTACCCGACCGCGCCCGTAGTCCTTAACCGAGCAGATCGCTTACGATCTACACCAGCCGCTGGGCCATGCGCGCCTCAAAAAAAAAATACATTTGGTCGACTATTACTCGCAAGCTTGTAAAGTCAACTTAAGTGTGACAGTTTTCCTTTTAATTTGAAAGAAGAAAGAAAGAAAGAAAATATAATAGGTTGGGGAAAAAGTCTTTTCGCATTACAGTATGTATGAACTTTTAATAAAATCTATTTGGCTGTAGTATTTGTATCTGGCTGGTTTTGGTATCATTGAAAGTTAAAATTTTAAAGAACATAATTCCAAATTCAAATTAGGCAAATGTGTGATTTTCATTTGTTTTTCGTACTGCCAAGATGAGTCTAATGAAGAAATTCGATACATTTTAAAATTTTACTACAAAAAAAGTAAAAATTCAACGCAAGCCGCGAAATAAATTTGCGATGTTTATGGACCTAGTGCAGTGTCTGTGAGAGTAGCACAAATTTGGTTTAAGCGTTTTCAATCCAGAAATTTTGATGTCAAAGATGCACCTCGCTCTGGTCGCCCTATTACGGATAAAATGGATGCCATTTTTGAAAAAGTGGAGCAAGATCGACATATCAGTAGTTACAACGTAGCTGAAGAACTGAGAATTGATCACAAAACAGTTTTGCCGCATTTGAAAAAAGCTAGGTACAAAAAAAAGCTCGATATTTGGGTACCTCACGAGCTCACTGAAAGAAACCTAATGAACTGTGTACTCATTTGTGATTCTTTATTACGACGTAATGAAACCGAATCATTTTTGAAGAAGCTGATAACTGGTGATGAAAAGTGGATCACGTACGACAAGAACGTGCGAAAAAGGTCGTGGTCAAAGGCCGGTCAGGCTTCATAGACTGTGGCGAAACCCGGGTTAACTCGCAATAAGGTGATGTTGTGTGTGTGGTGGGATTGGAAGGGCATTATTCATTATGAGCTATTACCACCAGGCAGAACTATCGATTCTGAACTCTACTGCGAACAACTGATGAGATTAAAGCAAGAAGTTGAGAGAAAGCGGCCGGAATTGATTAACAGAAGGGGTGTGGTGTTTCATCATGATAACGCTAGACCTTACACATCTATAGCCACTCAGCAAAAAATAAGAGAATTTGGCTGGGAGGTGTTTATGCATCCGCCGTATAGTCCTGACCTTGCACCTTAAGATTTCCACCTGTTTCGGTCTCTTCAGAATTCTTTATGCAATGTTAGGTTAACATCACGAGAGGACTGCCAAATCCACTTGTCGCGGTATTTTGATGAGAAGTCCCAAAATTTTAATAGCAATGGGATCATGTACTACCACCTACAAGATGGCAAAAGGTTATCGAACAAAATGGTACATACATACTTTAGTTAAATTTAAATAAACTATATTAAAAAATGTTTTGAATTATCTTAAAAAATGCGAAGAAACTTTTTCCCCATATTTATAATAATTTCGTCATATGTAGCTACTATAGCCGTAACGTTTGAATTTCTAACAACAACCGTTTAGTTGAGGGTGGGAACACTTAACTCTAACGAAAATTGGCACTTTAAAGCTTAATAAGTCTCGAACAGTTAACTAAATCGAAAAATAATGTTAGCACACCCCTTACATTTTTAAAAGACCTATCTAATGATACCTTACACATAGAAAAAAAAATAAAAAATATCCACACGTATGTAACGTGTGGATATATTTTTTATTTTTTTTTGTAGGGGAGGTACCCTAAATAAAAAAAATTGACATGTTTTTGCTCTAGCAATTTGTCGGCGCAATAAAGATGTATACTTGTGCCAAATTTCAAGTCTCTAATACTAATCGTTTTTGCACTAAACCGCGGACGAACAGACAGACAGACAGACGGACGGACATGACGAAACTATAAGGGTTCCTTGTTTACTACGGGACCCTAAAAAGTACCTAATTATTTTGTACAACATCTAAGACATATTAAAAAACACCCAAGCACCGATTTTATTTCAAGCCTCACCAGTTTACCCAGATTAGAAAGTGCTATGTAAAAATACAAACAAGGGGCAGTGTGACGAGGGCAATCAGACCTTATCCGAGGCTCCGACCTCAATTGTGGCGACACGCTAAAAGAGGCTCTATTGTGGACACACCAAGGGACCTTGAGATCAATAGGTACGTAGTGTCAGGTCGCCGAGGTCGGGATCTATTTTAAACCGATAGTAGCCGAAAAAACTATTTTAGAAATATTGACGTGGTAGAAAATCAGGAATATAGGTATTTATATCTGCAAAGTCTATCATATCGGTTGTATAGCAATTAATTAGTTATCAATGAATGTCGTTCATCGACCCTAAATCGGTTAAAATCAAAAACGGAAAGCATAATTTGACGCATCGGTGTGGGACTTCGGTAGCTAAGTGGTAAAGCGGCTGGACTGGTTATCCTGAGGTCGCAGGTTCGATTCATGTCCGAAGTCAAATTTTTCTTTCCGTTTTTTCTTTAATTTCTTAAGTTCAATCGCATGTTTTATTGCGAAAAATAAATAGCATTTATATCTGTTAGAGATTGCATTTGTTTTTTGTTGATTTGACTGCCATTTCGGTTTACTGACTGCAATAGTGTGGAGGAATTTTCTTTCACTGGCGAGCGGTAGTGTTGATAAGCCAATATCTAGAGCAAAAGTTGCAACGCCCCTAATCACATATATATAATAATAATAATAATGGCAACCCATTATACGTCCCACTGCTGGGCACGAGTCTCTCCCCTTTTTTGGGGGGAGGCCTGGACCTTACTCCACCACGCTGCTCCAATGCGGATTGGTGGAGGTGGGTGGGTTAGTGGCCAACCCACTGTCGGATGTTTTCAAACCGCCCATAAGGCCTCCGAAAGGTTTAACGACTGCTATCCATCGATAGCAACCGGGACCGACGGCTTAACGTGCCCTCCGAAGCACGGAAACGCGCATTTAATTTGCCACTAGCGGTCACCCATCACACTACCCGACCGCGCCCGTAGTGCTTAACCGAGCAGATCGCTTACGATCTACACCAGCCGCTGGGCCATGCGCGCTTCATTCTAATCACATATTATTATTTTATTTTATTTTCTTGAGGAGAACAAACAGTCATATATGCTTACATACAATCTAACTAAAACTTCTAAAGACCATTTAGAAGTGCTCGCATTTGGACAACTAAAGAATTGCTTGTTTCATAACACTGTTACCTAAAAGAATTAAAATAACAATAACAAAATAGTAAGCAAAAATTGACGAGAATCTAGTGTGACTTAATTAACACGCTCACTGCCCTGAAAAAAGGCATGCTCCGATGGTTCGGGCATATAGAAAGAATGTCGAATGAGCGAATGACTCAACAGATATACAATGTGAATGTGGATGGTTGCAGAGGCCCAGGAAGACCAAGGCTGACCTACCATGACCAAATAGGTCGAGTTCTGTCTGATGGTGGGGTCAAAAGTCTTAGGAATCGGCGTGCATGTATGAAGAGAATGGTGAAGGTAGACGAGGCACGAGAGGTTTGTCTGAACTGGGATATCTGGCGCTCTACACTCTCTGCCTACCCCGTTAGGGACCTTGCGTGAAGATACATACATACATACATACTGCCCTCAAGCATATACTTAAATTATAACCTAACACTATCTTACACTACACTAATCCGTTAACGTTATGACTTATGTATCCCCCACTTAGCCGAGGACCATAGGATAGGCAGGTGAGAAAACTGCTTAAAGTTGAATATTTGCATTTAGCTCTACCTATCATTTCCGTGAATAAAAGCGTATGTTAATGCAAGTCACGTAATTTTCAACAAACGGCTACCTGGCAACTCAGTCATCGAACTGAAGATTTTTCAATATCTACTGTGTTTTATTTTTTATACCTGCACCTAATTACCAAAACTGATTTTGTGGAAATACTCAGTGCCCGGATCCAATCGTTCCCTTTAAATTAAAGGCATATTAAACTTCACTATATGTCTTGCGTTACTGCTCGGACGCCATTTCTTTCTAGAAAGGAGGCTGCTTATTACATTTACGATCCGGTTAGTCCAGCATGTAGTCCTAAAGTGCAGCTCGCGTAAACCTAAGAACAAGACAAATCATAAAAAAGCAAAGAAATCTGATGCCCTGTTATCATAGAGCAACACGAACCACCGGCCGCTGCGGACCGGAGGTGAGTACCCAAATGCAGGCTTTCCCCTGTGTCAAAGTACAAGCACAATTGACCATACGCCTGTCGCCAAGATGTTTAAATTAATGTGTGCGTGAAATTGTTTATGTATTTTGTTAAAGTCAAGGTGTGAGTTTCGTAGTAATAGACGATTTTTGTTGTGTGTGTGTGTGTTATACAAATTCTCCACCACAAAAAATGACAGAATGTTTTGCATCGATAATAAACGCTGGCTACCTGGTCGGCCGGTGACCCGTGTTGCTCTATGCCTTTTTTTTTTTTTTATGTAATTGAAGGGGCAAACAAGCATGCAGTTCACATTGATGTTAAGTGATGACTGCAGCCTATAGACACCTACACAAAGACCAAGGTCAAAATGCAAATGCGTTACCACTCCTGAGGACTAAGGTGTTATGCCTCTGTACCGGAAATTCCAGGGCCGTACATACCTGACCGCAATACGATAGTGCTGAACACTACCATTTAGCGGTAGGTAGATTGAGATTGGAGACGTAGATTTGCATTCGAGACAAGCCTCAGTGGTTTTTAGTAATGCCTTGATAAACAACAATTTGTCCATTTTATTTAAAAAAAAAGTATATTAGGTAATGCGGTGGTACCTACGCCCGCGAACTCCGTCACTGGAGCTCCACCACCAGCAAAAAGTTTTAGTTGCCTCTTACGATAGGCAGAGGATAACCCAGTCCTTTTAGTGATTCTACAGGTGTATCATGCACTTGTATCTCTGATATCCTCCAACCCGAGAATCAAATCCAGAACCACATTTTAGCAATTAACAACATCGCAAATCTTCAAACAAATCGCTCTACACTGAAAATAGAATGAATTATTCAAACAAACACGTAGTTGAATTAGTTTCAGATAACTTTATTAAGGTACACATGTAAAATGTGCGTGCTATGAAAATTTGATTACAATGTTCTCAACGTTACACGTATTTCTGTAGAATCGGGCACGAGCCTCTGGGGAATGTTTTCTAACTGTATTATACACTGAGTTACACAAAATAGGTTACCCAAATTATCACCTCACTCAAGTTTTCACCTGGCATGGTTACCACAAACAATATCTCCATGGACTAAAATCACACTCTCGGACAAATGCCCCTGTGATGATACTTCAACTCAAAGCATCCACCATCTGCTAACCGATTGTCCTCGCTACAGTAACGCTCGCTTTACTCACATAAACACATGCAATATGCTCAATATAGACCCATTCAAATTAGAAAGCATCCTACTAAAAGAAATTACAAGAAACTCATTCAATCACTTCAATAAACACATTTTTAACAGTTCAACAATACATGATATATCATCACATACATATACACCTGAACTCAAAATACATACCTAATCCACTCTATACTCACCTTTCATCTTGATATTGACTTAAGTCGCCCGTAAACCGTAGCGAGGACTTCTGTCAAGTCATCCACAACAATACTTACTCCTCTTGTATAAATATACAAAGGAGGTGAAAAAAAAAAACAAAACTGTATTATAAATGTTTCGTTATCATATTATTAAAAATTCTTACTGGTGGTAGAGCTCCAGTGACGGTGCTCGCGGGCGTAGGCACCACCGCATTACCTAATATACTTGCCGTTAAATGGTAGTGTTCAGCACTATCGTGCTCCGGTTAGGTGGTAATGTACGGCTCTGTAATTTCCGGCACAGAGGCATAACACCTAATGCCTCAGGAGTGGCAGCGCATTTGCATTTTGACCTCTGGTCATTGTGTGGGTGTCTATAGGCTGCAGTCATCACTTAACATCAATGTGAACTGCACGCTTGTTTGTCACTTTTATAACATAAAAAAAAAAAATCTTAACGATGCAATACGTAACTACGGCGGTGGCAAACCAGGCTCAAAAGACTGGAATGTACGCCGTACTCGTCAAACATTGGAGCTGACTGTCAAGTGTCAGATTCGAAACCAAACGTTCACTTGTCATCGTCGTCGCGCGCGCATCGCACATATCGCTGATTTGACGACCCGGTTGGTCCAGCGGTGTGAGATGACCGTTTGATTCGAAGGGTCGCGGGTTCGATCCCCGCACCGGGACAAATATTTGAATGGCCTACAGATATTTGTTTCGGGTCTGGGTGTTTGTGTATGTGTTGTATGTGTACAACGGTACCCACGACACAGGTTTATACCTAATGTGGGGCTGTGAGTGTTAGCGTATTTTTTTTTTTAATTTCGACTTTCTACCTACGACACGAACCCCTGTATAAGCTGGTGGAGGATCGTCGAGTGCAGTCAGCAGTCCAAGGTACGCGTGTGCATTGTATTTGCTGCTGCCTATTTACGAAAGCATCGTTAAATCGTCTGACTACCTGTCTGTCCCCTGTAGTGACCAGCCACCTCGGTGCGGGTTCCTACAATAAATGAGGGCAATCTCAATAAAAATAACATGATAGTAATTATATTTTTCAGTAGTAGTAGGGGAGCCCAGGATGCTATTTTTTGTATTAACTCGAGCGCGTCAGATTAAGATATGGGAGATACCTTGAACCCGATGATTACCTTCACTAAATTTGTTTTTAAAAAGGTTTGTACATAGGGCAGTGCCCGAAGAGTAGCCCTTAAAATAAAATCCAAAAGGTCGCTACGACCTTACTCATCTTCCGAATCCTCTGAATTTTGGATAGGAGTGTTGTTTGGGTACATTTTACACCCTCTCAGAATATCTGACACGCTCTTGACCCAAGAGGTTGATGACACGCCCTTTTAAAAAAAAATCATTCTGTCACAGATGAAGGTGAAAAATTACTCAAGTGTGACAGATACTTAGAGAGGATGTAAAGTGAACCCAATCAAAGCTCCCATCCAAAATTCTAACGATTTGGATGCAAGGCAAGCTCGAGGCGGAAGCCCTGAGGGTTCGACTCTTGATGGAAATCTTAGATATGGTGGAGGTACTGAACGGGGTGCAAGGTACTTTTTATATCTTAATCTGACGCGCTGGAGTAAATTCAAAAATGCCCTCTTGCGCTTCCCCTACTAAGTTCTAGTGACGGGGCGTACGTATCAAAAATCTCGTAAAGAGGTCGCTTAACCCTTAGTAATTGTTTTTTTTTTTTATGTACTGGAGGTGACAAACAAGCATGCAGGTCATATTGATGATAAACGATGACTGCAGCCTACAAACAACAAACATGCAAAATGCAGATGCTTCGCCACCCCCACCCTAGCTATCATGTCTCTGTGATAGTTATTACGGGGCCATACATTACTATCTAAGAAACCAGAGGTTCCCAAACTATTTTTCTTGTAGACCCCTTTCAATTTTTTTCTGGTTTCGGTGGACCCCCTTGCTAACATTTATATCACTTTCCCATATATCGCATTTTTATATACGCATATACATAGACCCCATCGAGTCTCCCATAGACCCCAGGGGGGCTATATGGACCACTTTGGGAATCACTGGTCTAAACGGAACACGATAATACTGAACTCTACCATTTGGTAGCAGATAAATTAGGTAATGCGGCGGTGCCTTCGCCCTCAAGCTTCTACATCGGAATTCTACCACCAGTAAAGTACCACCAGCGTTTTAATTTTATTTAATTTTTTGGAAGTAAGTGAAATATTTTTAAACAAAGAAAAAAGATTCCGACGATTTAATAACCTTTTCCTTTTTTCGAAGTCGGTTAAAAATTTAAAGAAAAAATTAACGGCAGGCGGGACTCGAACCGGCGACTACAGTCACCTCTAGTCCAGCCGCTCTCCCAACTAAGTTAGCAAAGTCAACAGTAATGTGCTATTAATGTCTACAAGGCTCTTATTTCCATGAACATTTGGTAGCAAGAATAAGTAGCGTTTGTTTTCTAGGTTCAGCCAGACCCTTTTCAATGTCAACGTATAATTTGAGAGATGTGCCTCTAGTCTTGACAGTAATCAATGAATTTATTGTTGTACAATATTACGCCTGCCTTAGATAGATGATAGACTGGAAAACAGTACATTTCTTGAATGTAGAATAGCGAGATAAGGGACAGAACAAAGGTATGGAAATATATTTTGTGCATAGCAATACCTTTACAGAAACGGTCCGAAGGAAAAACGAAGAATAAAAATGAATCTTGACAGAAATAATTTGAATCATAATTATTTGTTACTAGCCATGCCCGCGACTTCGTTTGCGTGAGATTGTTCAGTATCTACCCCGACAAAGTTGTGGGCGCAGCTAGTATAAAAGTAGCCTAAGTTACTCCTTATTCCATCCGCTATCTGCCAGTGAAAGTACCGTCAAAATTGGTCCAGCCGTTCCCAAGTTTAGCCCCGCCAAACAGACAGACAGATAGACAGACAGACAGACAGACAGACGGACAGACAGACAGACAAAAATTGTAAAAAATGTTGTTACCACGGTTCATATACCAATATATGTACCGTGTATACATACATATGCATTAAGTAAAAAGCGGTTATTTTAATAATACAAACAGACACTCCAATTTTATTTATTTGTATAGATTTATAATGTTTTCGGCCTTGAAAGTTTCGAGAGCCTTACATGGTAGAAAATATATTTGCGGATTTTATAGGCATTTAATCGCAGTCACAGAACGCTGATGCTCATTCTGTACTTTTTTTATGAAGTGAAGTTGGCAAACAAGCTTGCAGTTTACATTGATGTTAATTGATGACCGCAGCCTTTATACACCCACACAAGGACCAAAGGTCAAAATGCATAAGCGTTGCCACCCCTGAGACCTTAATAGTTATGTCTCAGTGATAGTTATTACGGGTACATTACATTAGTTATTGCGGAGGTGCCTATGCCCGCGAGCTTCGTCACCAGAGTTCTACCACCAGTAAATGGTAATCGCGGTGGCGGTAGTTTCATCGCAGGACGCTGCTGCCCATCTTGCGTTATTGCACTTACTACCGCCCCATTGGAATGGATTGACCGCCTCTGTTCAGATGATTGACTATATTAGCGGAAGAAATCTCTTCCAGTTGAAGAAAATTCTACCGCTAGCGCCCACTGTGGAGGCGTCATATCCCAACGCCATCAATAAGTTTAAATATCCAGACATATTTGTGAATTTGACAGAATAACTTGAGATCACTTCTCACAAAGGATATTTTCCTACACCAAACTCGAATAGTTCACGTTACAGCCGCTGTGCAATTCTTTAGAAACTATTTCAGTGCTCCCACAATACAGCCGAGACTCCCCAAAATTCTGACCTAACTTTAAAACCTAGATTTTCATGTTCACTGGATTTGCTTTAACGCTTTTCTTTGGTACCTATATCACAACAATACTTATTGAAACATTTCTTTTTTTCTCTTATCTTTGATTTAGTAGTTTTCTTGAACTCTGCCTAATTCAGAATTTAAGAGCCAGGTCGGCCTATTAAGTAACGCGATCGACATTAACTTCATTTGAACTATGCTGTACATTACTGGTTAGACGTAACATGGTAATAAAGAACATTTAAGGAAAACAGTAATATACTGTATGTAGAGAGGTTAATATGAAAAACGACTGTTCCAGTTGAAGGTTCGATTTATTGTCCGTTAATATAATTGTTTAACATACATAGGTACAATATTAGGAGAGTGTGTGCATGTATGACGTCGTACACACTACACCTCCCCTGTATTTGAGAAAAAAAAATATGAAATATTTTTTTTTTTTGCATAAAAATTAAACAAACAATTCATTCATCATTAATCAAAAATGTATATAAATATACTCATTACTTATTTTTAACACAATTCAACATTGCAATATTGTATTTATTTCAGTTTTGAATCACACATTTAGAAATCGGTTTGTAAATGCCATACAACTTTTTTTTTAAATAAACTTAAATCACAATGCTTTGTTGACGAGTTGACGAGATTATTACTAGAAAAAAAAAAATATAATAGAATTATTTATCTGATGTACATTTATGTCTACAATACATATATTAGGTATATTATTACAACTTTAATCAAAAATATTTCAGTTACTCAAAATAAAAAAATATTTATATAATGCGTCCTCTTTTTTTTTTAAATTCTGTTAGCCTTCAACCCAAAAATTTAAATTATCTCTTATCAACAAATCTTATTCATTTTCTTACTTTACGCTTCAAATCATTTTCATTCCCTACTTTCTTTTCACATTCTATTGACTTCTATAATCCTTATCACTCTTCTATCTACATATCAACTTTTCCTTGGAAAGATACATATTTTTCTTTTGGTACATCGACCTATTATTACAACATTACAGAATACAAGTATACTTTATGTGTACACATCTCATTCACATTTCATTATTCTTCTACATAACATCTTACTCTTACAGGCAGTTTTTTTTTAACACGTCATCATAAATAGTGTCCAAGTATCTTCACGAATGGTAGCTCGACCGAGACATGATCAGTAAACAAGGATTCCGTGCCTGTCTTGTATTCTGGTGTATCTTCCTAATATTTACTTACTTTACACCAATTCGTTTAACAGTGCAACTCGGCTCCTTGTTAAATACGAATAGCGCAAATAAATCATCACTTACCTTAACCATTCCTTTCAATAATCCATTCAATACCCTTACATTTTAAAAACTCTGCTACACAAATTGAAAACATCAGCCCATAAAAATTACAATAACAATCAGGTGATCAGTCTGATGGGTCATCATAAGTCATACAGCCATCAGAAATCCCAGCATCTAATACTTTTCAAAAACACTCATTACTTTAAACATCTGTAAATCAGCTATCTCAAGTCTTTCAAAATCCACTTTTTAACAAAATCTACCCATTTACATGCCTTGACAACAAAATCATTCTATTCGAAACCAACTCACTTCGCTCATTCAAACAATCTTTAAATATCTGTTTTAATTAAGTATCTACTTCTTCCCTTCATCTGATTAATGTATACAATGTGGTCAAAATATTCATTTTAACAATAATAATAATCGCCAAAATACATGGGACATTGCAAAGTTATCTCAATTTAGTGTATAAAAAAAATTATTTCAAGAATTTTAAAACTGCATAGAAACACTGCCTAGTGACACAAGTTCGCATCCTGCAATATGAGATGTAATAACAGACGCGTGATGGAATGCGGCGTCTCTACCTACTTACTGTCTTTGTACGCAAATGACAATGATTTGATATAATACAATATGATCTATTTATAGACTTTATATAAATTGTACTATAGGAAATCTTTACCTATTTAAGTCACATTCGTTAAAAACCAATACTCAAAAACAAAAGAATCGATACAAAAAAAACCATATTTCATTACAATATAACAATACATAAATAAAATCCCTTAAAACATTAATTGACAGCGCTTTTAAACAGTACACGGTGAAAATAAATACAAGACATGTATAAAATTTAGCAAAATTAAAATAAGATCTAAATATATCTCGTCAACAAGCCGATTAATTCTAAATATGAGTAAAAATAAAATAGTAACTTACAGTGATAAGTACCCAAATAAACATTTCTTTTTTTTTTTCTACAATATAAAACCTTTACAATTTTTTTTCAATAATTAGGTATGTAACACTAAGAATATCCCCATTAATACAATAGTAATTTATTCAATCAAATATATGTGTGAGCTAAATACGTATTTCTTACTTTTATGTCAGCACTGAAAATATGTGTACTTAGGTAAAATTCAAGCAAGAAATATTTTTCTTAAATACCTATATTTTGGATGCTTATCACTTACAATCATATAAAATCCTCATAATAAGTAATAGTTACCCCATCATAATAAGAAAAATGACAACAAAATGCATAAAATTACATACAAAAACATTTCAAATCTAAGGAAAATTTAGAAAAAAAAATACACGAAGAAAGATACATCCATTAAATTGTATTCTGAACTTCTTGAGATGTGGTCACAGTCACACCGTGTAGGCCAACTTAGCACCTTCACGCTTCAAAATCCTCTTATATTTTCCAGAAATTATTGGTGACTCCTCTGGTCATCATGACTCCTTCTGTTTTTCTTACGACTCCTCTGGTCATCACGTCTCCTTCTGTTTTTTCTTACGACTCTACTGGTCATCATGTCTTCTGTTTTTTCTTACGACAAAAATCGTCATGTAGCATCCGCATCTCAGATGAATTCAAAAGGTCTTACTAGTACATCTTCGATTAAAAAAAACTGATTGTCATCACATCTTCTTCATATTATGTATTTTCTCGTTTTTTGTTGTCACTTTTTCCATATTTAATATTATATAATCATATTAATATATTAATTAATATACAAATTATATATAAACTGCCACTTGTGCGCCGGTACCACCCGAAGGCGGCACTGGCAGGGTCGCCATGTAGAGAGGTTAATATGAAAAACGACTGTTCCAGTTGAAGGTTCGATTTATTGTCCGTTAATATAATTGTTTAACATACATAGGTACAATATTAGGAGAGTGTGTGCATGTATGACGTCGTACACACTACAGTATGTTTCCTATCAAACGCCGCCAAATTAAAATCTTAATATTAACGATCGTAATAACTGTCATAGAGACATAACAACTTAGATTTCAGGGATAGCAACGCATCTGCATTTTGGCCTGTAGTTTTAGTGTATATGTAGGCTGCAGTCATCACTTAACATCAATGTGAACTGCTTGCTTGTTTGCCAACTTCAAAATATAAAATTTTGCTTCTTTGTATTACGAGCCTCATTTGACTAAAGTTTTGGACAAAAAAACATTTTGCATGGTTTTATTCTACCACTTTATCGGTGTAATTAAAGTGTATACTTGTGCCAAATTTCAAGTCTCTAGTATCAATCGTTTTTGCGCTAAACCGCGGACGGACAGACAGAAAACAGAGGTCAATATGCAATTGCTTTGCCACCCCTAGAATCCAAGTGGTTTCACCTCTTTGCTAAAAATGACATAAAACGATACTTCTTAGTACAAGTGCAGTCGCGCGGCTTTTTTGTCTCGCTAACTATTTGCAGAGTTTCTCGCTTGGACTCTGACACAGTTGCTCGCCAATAAGCCCGGCAGCTTGTTAGCAACTTGAAGTAGTACTGCGACAGCCCTTGTAATGTGCCCAGTTTCATGTACTGCTCGAGTATACTTTAAATAATGTTATGTAAGTACTTTAATATTTAATAGAAATGTGTATAAAGCAATTCAGCTTTAGAAACTTGTTGTTTGTAATGTAAACTAGGTCATATCAAAATAGCAGCGTTCCAGCAGCTAATGCAGCGATTCACTTAGATTAGTGGCTGTTATTTGCTTGAGATAACCATTATAATTATTGATTAGCTACCTACATAAGTCATTACAATATTTTGTTTGAACATTTTGTCTGCCCAAAATTAAAATTATTACCAATTTAATTTCTTTTTAGTACAAGCCGCATTTTTACTACCATTTCGAATGGAATACTACTAAAAACTACATTACTATGTGTAATAAAACAGAACTGACTTTGAGTTTCAACTCATAGTGGATCATTTTTAACGTAATTATTGTCGAAACAGGTATACCGTTCATTTAGATTTTTCGTGATTATTGCAGCATAGGCAAAAATACCAGAGGTGAAAATGGAAATGCGTTGCCACCCCCGAGGTCTCAGTGGTTTCTCTTCTATGACAGAAGTAACTTTTTTTTTTCATTTATTTAAACATACAATAACTTATAAGGTTACTTCTTAGTACAAGCGCAGTCGTGGGGCTACTTTTTTGGCTGTGTGCAGGTAAAGTATTATTTTCTTGTTTTTCAGTTTTAGTAAATTACTGTGTATAATTAGACAGTGATGACATTGTGATTCAATACAGAGTAGAAACATATTTTTACTAGCTGTCCCAGCGACTTCATCCACGTGAGAATTTATGATTGTTCAGTATCAACCAGGACGAAGTCGAAGGCGAAGCTAGTATAAAAGTAGCCTAAGTTATTCCTTATTACATCAGCTATCTGCTAGTGAAAGACCCGTCAAAATCGGTCCCGCTATTCCCAAGAGTAGCCCCGCCAAATAGACAGACAGACAGACAAAAATTGTAAAAAATGTTGTTTTGGTATATGTATCGTGTATACATACATATACATTTAGAAAAAAGCGGTTATTTTAATATTACAAACAGACACTCCAATTTCATTTATTTGTATAGATGTAATAGTGATACAAACAAGAATGCTGTACACGTGAATGTTATGTGGCTATTGTAGCATAAATATAAAAATATGCTTTGCTATCCCTAAGATCTAAGTGGTTTCACTTCTATTATAAAAGTTACAAATAAGCATACTTCTTAGTACAAGCGCAGTCGTGCAGCTAATTTGTCGCCCTAACTATTTGCAGTGTTGCTCGCTCGGACTCTCACACAGTTGCTCGCCAATAAGCCCCGGCAACTTGTTAGCAACTTGGAGTTGCGGTGAAGCTGCGACGGCCCTTGTAATGTGTCCGGCACCGTGTACTGCTAATTCTTGAAGTGTATTTGAAACGGTATCTCATTAGGTATGTACGAGTATATCTGAAATTCTTTCCTGAATATTTGTTTTGGTGCAGCCGGTTAACAATATTTTAAAGTAGTTTTTAAGTTAATTTTGTCGCTGAGTGGTGTTTATTTTCCCTATTTAAAGTGAGAGCAAGAGGCCGTAATTATTTGAATGAATAACGGAATTATAAGTCATGGTTTGTTTTTAACTTTTTTATTGAGGTATTGGTAGTGTTTGGTTACTCAATACTGTATTATCCGTAGTAAATAAATTATGTGGAAAAAAATACGGAAAAAAAAATATCGTTTACTTAATTCTTAATTTAATATTGTAGCTTTATAGCTTCATGTCTTTTCAGATATTTCATCATCGTCATATCAGCAAAAAGATGTCCACTACCGAATCAAAGCCCTCCCCATAAAGGGGATTATTATCCAATAATCGCCACGCTTGGCATGAGGATTGGTGATCGCAGTAGCGGTAGTTTTATCGCAGGAAGCTGTTGTCCATCCCTCGTCATCATAGATTGACTGACTGCATTAGATGAAATTGAAATGCGCGTTTTTGTGCTTCGATGGGAACGTTAAGCCATCGGACATCGGCCATCGGTCGGTAGCAGTTGTTAAACCTAGCAAGGGTTGCCATTATATTTACATTCTAAGAAGAACCCTTATTACATCACATGTACCGTATCAACATGTTCTATGTAAACTAATATAAATTTCCAATGTAGGAGTTTGATAGATAGCCGGGTCGTCATTAACTCGGCGTGCGGACGCGGGTGACAGGATGGCGCCTGTAATTAGATAACAGCTGGCCGTGAAGAGCGGTCTTGTTGCCACTTTGTTCACTTAAATATAAAGGGTAAGTGTATCATATAGCCTACGAAGAAACATTCAATGATTGTAGAGTTCCAGTGTAGCAGCTCGCGGGCATAGGCACCACCGCATTACCTAATCTTTTTTCCGCTAAATAGTAGTGTTCAGCACTAACATGTTGCGGTCAGATACTTATTTACGGCAATGTAATGTTTTTTTAATTGTAACTTCACGCCTGTAATCCCAAAGGGGATAAAAATAACAGGCGGCGAGCCTGTTGACATATCCGGGGCACATTACCAAACATCGAGGTTCTGCGAAATTTCCAGAAAATTGAAAAATCCCAATAGAACTTGAGATAAAGGACTTTACACCATTATTTCTGACGAACTGTGCCTGCGACTTTGTTCGCGTGGAATAGTGACTTTGGGACTTTGGGCAGCGCTTTTGGATATACATTTTAGGTAGCTAAAAAATCTACTTTATAGTACTGCTTCTCTGTACACGATATTAGACGTATGACCATCGGGGATAAAACCGCACAGGCTGGATTGCAAAAAATTGCTAATTAAATGTTTAAACGCTCAGTCGTGTAAGTACCAACCTACAAACGTCCATCCTACGCTGAACCGTATTTTCGAATTTTAAACTTCAATGCATATTTATTTTTTATAGACAATTATTATAAAGTTTCAGTCAATTAGTGCTACTGACAGAGAATGAAAGATGAAAGATAGATTTACGCACTCCGTAAGCGGCGGCAGATATGAAAAATTTAACACTAACGTTGTGCCTTTTTAACCAATAATGCCACCAACACCACCACTATCACCACCATCGTCACCACCTCTACCGTCACCGTCACCACTACCACCTCCACCACCGCCACCACCACAAACGCCACCAACGTCATCAACGCTACCACCAACACCAACATCACCAAACATCTACGCCACCAACGACACTAATGACACCAATGACACCAACGACACCATCACCACCTCCACATCCACTACCAACACCACCAATGCCAGCAACGCCACTAACGCCACCATCATCATCATAACCAACATCCGAAAGACGTCCATCCGTCTCCGTTGGACACAGCCTTTCCCGAAGATGCTCATAACAGTGTTCAGCGTCAAAGGGAAAGAATGTGCCATAATTGCCACGCTTGGCATGGTGATCATAGCGGCGATTGATTTATACCGTAATACAACATTAGACCTAAAAATTCTAAGTAAAAAATTTAAGCGTCTACTTGCTACCGCTATTAATATCGAGCAAAACATACACGAAAAAAAAACACGTTTATTGTATGCCCCCTTGGACCTCTTTAACATTTTCATTTTCTTATTTTTTGTAATTAATTTTGTCTTTATAGCGGAATTAGAAAAACATAATTTGTGAAAATTTTAGCTTTCTAGCTATCACTATTTATGAGATACAGGCTGGTGACAGGTAACAGACAGACGGACGGACGGACAGACAGACAGACAGCGGAGGATTAGTAATCCGTAGGGTCCGTTTTTACCTTTTAGGTACGAAACCCCCTAAAAGATAAAAACTAAAAACTAAGAAACAGAGAAGAAGCGCGCATGGCCCAGCGGCTGGTGTAGATCGTAAGCGATCTGCTCGGTTAAGCACTACGGGCGCGGTCGGGTAGTGTGATGGGTGACCGCTAGTGGCAAATTAAATGCGCGTTTCCGTGCTTCGGAGGGCACGTTAAGCCGTCGGTCCCGGTTGCTATCGATGGATAGTAGTCGTTAAACCTTGTCGGAGGCCTTATGGGCGGTTTGAAAACATCCGACAATGGGTTGGCCACTAACCCACCCACCTCCACCAATCCGCATTGGAGCAGCGTGGTGGAGTAAGCTCCAGGCCTCCCCCCAAAAAAAGGGAGAGACTCGTGCCCAGCAGTGGGACGTATAATGGGTTGCCATTATTATTATTATTTATAAGAAACAGAATTGCTTAAAAATATTCGATATGATTCTTTAAATTGTCATTTTTTTTTATTTCTGAAGCGATTTACATGAAACAAACACTAAATGTGAAAAAAAAACTTACCACAATATATTAGTGAAAACCGCGATTCAAATAAGCCGTTTCTGATATTAGCGTGCACAAACACACAGACAAACAGATTTTTTTCCGGGATAAAATCTACCCAGTGTTGTGCGCCAAAAGTTGAAATATAATCGTACCAAGTTTCATTGTAATTGGACCGGTAGTATTTCTGTGATGCTTGAACAAATAGACAGACAGACAGACAGACAGACAAAAAATTTTCTAATCACATGTTTGTGTTCGGTATCGATTTAGTAACATCCTGGTACTTATTTTTTCAATATTCCTGGTCCCCTGGTACTTATTTTTTCAATATTTTTAATGTACAGAATTTACACTTCTACAGTTTTATTATAAGTATAGATAACCCCCTACCCGGGAGTCGAACCCAGGACCTCAGGGTAGTAGTAGTGGCCTGCTACCACTAGGCTACCGAGGCAGTTTTTTTAATTGTGCAGAGACTTTTTTTTTACCTGCTACGCTTCAAGGGTCATATAGTAGGCTCCCTTTGGACACAGACCCATAAAAGAGCGATTTGAAAATTATTAAGATCTCAAGACACGTGTGACCTAGTTCAGCAGTCCGCCGGCGATCGCCTGCTGCTTGACACTTACATAGATCAACACGGGCCACCAGCCGCGGCGCACCAGAGGGGAGTAGCCATATGCAGGTTTTCCCCCTGTCAAAGTATAAGCACAAGTGATCCTATGCCTGTCGCCGAGATATTATTAATGTATTTTGTTAGAGTCAAGGTGTTTCGTAGTAATAGACGATCTTTGTGTGTGTGTGTGTGTCCCACTTCTCCCCACAAAAAATGACAGACTGTCTGGCATCGGTAATAAACGCTTTGCCTACTCCCCTCCGGTCGGGCCACCGGCCGAGTAGCTCTATGGCCACTTACAATGAATCCCTCAAATGGAAACGTTACACGCAGTAATAAAAAACCCGAGAAAAAATGTCATACGTCAGCTACAATGCTAGTACAACGAATATAGAGAGAGGTCACAGAAAATCGCTTACAGTAATTTATGTGAGAGAGGTACGTGCGCACTATCGTATCGTTACAGATACGAGTGCCTTGTAACCCTTTATTGCGTTTCCACTAACATAACCCTACGCGGCGGTCACTGAATAGATATTCTAGAAAAACAGACACTTCTTTTACAGTATCATGATATATTTATTCTGATAAATTTGGTCCCTAAGTGAGTAAGTACTTTTGATAGCAAATCTTGGTCTCTTACATTGCCAACTATCAAAAGGACCATTTTTAGTGCTCAACGAAGCGGTTCTTACGTTTGGTTTTGCCCAGAATGTGTAAATGGTGGACTGAACTGCCCTCTGAGGTGTTCCCTCGGTGCTACAATATGGAGTTCTTCAAAAATGGCGTCAAAAGAGTCCTTCAGGGCTGGCAGCAGTTGGCAATTCCTCTGGTGTTGCAATTGTTTATAGGCGACGGTGACCACTTTCCATCAGGTGGACCGTCTGCTTGTCTATCAACCTAAACACAATATAAAAAAGGATGTTAATTTTTATTAATATGAGGAGCAGGAAAACAAAACCGGACTTAACTTAACGGACAAATACTATATCTCTCCTCTCAAATGATTTTCAATTAATTTCTGCTCTTTCATATTCAATATAAAGATGTAAATTTGCCTTTTCATGCAGAAACTAACATGTCCTTATTAAACTACTAGTGCGCGCAACTTTGTTTGCGTGGAATAGTGGCTTTGGGACATTAGGCAGCGCTTTTGGATATACATTTTGGTTAATTTTGGATCATAAACACTTTTGGGTAGCTAAAAAAATCTATTTTGCAGTAATGCTTTGCACATTTAATGCATTGTTTATGGGTATGTGAAGGAAAGATTTGACAAATCGGACAGGACTTCAGTAGCTCAATTAGAAGAGCGGCTGGATTCCCAGTAGGTCGCGAGTTCGAGTCTCGCCTGAAGTCAAAATTTTCTTTCCATTTTTCTTTGAATAAAATATATTTCACAAGCTTGTGTTAATGCGAAATAATATTAAACAATTATTAAGGGTAAAAGCGACTTCTTTACGATATTCAATAGACTGCAAAGTCTAAACACTTTTCACTATAAACTGTGTAACATGTTGACTGAACAATGTTTTTATTCCCTGGACGAATACTTAAATTATAAATTTTGACTTTAAAATAATTATTCTTGTTGACATGATATTACGTATGATCTATTTTTTTGTTTTGTAAATGTTCCAATATATTTTTTTCCGTGTTTGACTAGCCAAAATGAAATGTTATTATTATCCAAATATAATTTGATCAATGTGTAAATGGAATCGTAATGGTTATAATGTAGTAATTGATAAAATATATTCTGTTCTGTTATTTGCATGCCAATGAAGTGGTGAAATATGAAAGGACATTATTTTATTATACTGAAGATCTCATGTACTATATTTCTAGCAAATAAATAAATTCATTCATTCATTCATTCATTCATTCATTCATTCATTCATATTATATCGGTTGCCTAACTAGCATAGTTGGCAATAGATGGCACTGCTGCTACCATAAAGCAATGCATTAAATGTGAAGGAAAGATTTGACAAATCGGGTAGGACTTCAGTAGCTGAATTGGAAGAGCGGCTGGACTAGATTCCCATTAGGCCGCGAGTTCGAGTCTCGCCTGAAGTCAAATTTTTCCTTCCATTTTTCTTTAAATAACATTCTATGCATAATATTTTTTTATATAATTTTTTTATAAGCTTTTGTAAATTTTCTGTCAATTTTTAAACATAAAAGATAGATCTATGCATAATATAAGCAATCCGTAAGAGCCGGCAGAAGAGAAAAAATTAATATTAACGTTGTGCATTTTTACCTACTTACTAATGCCACCACCACTACCGCCACCACAACCACCGCCACCACCACCACCGCCACCACTACAATCGCCATCAACGCCATCACCATCACCAAACACCTACGCCACCAATGCCACCACTGATACAAATGCCACCAAAACTACCACCACCACCACCACCACAACCAATGCCACCAACGCCCCCAAAACTACCAACAACACCACCAACATCACCAACGCCACCAATGCTTCCACCGCCAGTAAAACCACCGCCAGCACCACCACCGGAGTCACCAACAACACCTTTGACACCAACGACACCAACGCCACCACCACCACCACCACCACCACCACTACAAACATCACCAATGCCACCAACACCACTAACGCCATCATCATAATTCGGTATCGATCTAGTAACATCCCCTGGTATTTATTTTTTCAATATTTTCAATGTACAGAATTTGAACTTCTACAATTTTATTATAAGTATAGATATCTACTTAATTCAAATTTTATGCCCTCCTGTAAAAAATAGTTTATTACGTTTATACGTAACAAGTCCGGTTTTGTTCGCCTGCTCATAGTTAATGACATGACGTAGGCCTCGCCTGTAATCTTTTCACCATCTACCAAAGTTCCTTCCCTTTCAAAAATCCAATATTTTAAAGCAGATAATGAGTTAACTTTCCTGAAAGTTAATTAATCATCGTGAAAACATACGTTATGTTTACGATACTGTTTGGGGAAGGCAAATAAGTTCCTTTCGCATTTCAACCCACGCAGACCGTATCGCCTTTGAAACGTTGAAACTCGTTTATCTATTGGTTATAATCAACTGGAGTTGGGTAAAGGGTTTTTTTAGTGACTTTTTAGTACGCATAATGATTGAATAGATGCGTCCACACAGAGCGAGCAGCATCGCGAGGCATTTGCCGTGCGAGGGTGCTCGTTGTGCCTTGGAGGGCGCGCGCGGCCGAGCACCCCAGCAATCTAGTGTAGTATCGAGCACGTCCACACAGAGCGAGCAGCATCGCGAGGCATTTGCCGTGCGAGACTGCTCGTTGTGCATCGGTGGGCGTGCGCGACCGAGCACCCCAGCATTCTAGTGTAGTATCGGGCACGTCCACACAGAGCGAGCAGCATCGCGAGGCATTTGCCGTGCGAGGCTGCTCGTTGTGCCTTGGTGGGCGCGCGCAACCGAGCGCCCGAGCAATCTATTGTAGTATCGGGCACGTCCATACCAGAGCGAGCAGCCTTGAGAAACATTTTCCGTGCAAGGCTGCTCGTTGTGCCTCGGTGGGCGCGCGCGACCGAGCGCCCGAGCAATCTAGTGTAGTATCGGGCGCGTCCACACAGGGCGAACTGCCTCGCGCAGCAAATGCCTCGCGATGCTGCTCGCACTCTGTGGACGCGCCTATTGGTTTTTTATGCTATATAGTTTACATTGCTATATACTCGTAGTTTCATGGTCTGTGTTAAGAAATTTTGCTGAGAGCGCCCTCTGCGCTCACCGATTTCCTGGTAAAATAGACGAATGCCGTCTTGAGACGTGCCACCTATAAGAGTCCATAAAAAATCTCACGTTTTAAGTTTTGTCAATTCACAAACTGAGTAACTGGCTTGCTGGTAGGCCGCGAGTTCGAGTCTCGCCTGAAGTCAAATTTTCCTTTCTATTTTTTTTTTAAATAACATATATTTCACAAGCATGTGTTAATGCGAAATAATATAAAACAATTATTAAGGGTAACAGCGACTTCTTTACGATATTCAATAAACTGAAAAGTCTATTATATCGGTTGCCTAACTAGCATAGTTGGCAATAGATGGCGCTGCTGCTACCATAAAGCAATGCAATAAATGTGAAGGAAAGATTTGACAAATCGGGCAGGGCTTCAGTAGCTCAATTGGAAGAGCGGCTGGACTAGATTCCCAGTAGGTCGCGAGTTCGAGTCTCGCCTGAAGTCAATTTTTTCTTTCCATTTTTCTTTAAAAATAAAATATATTTCACAAGCATGTGTTAATGCGAAATAATATAAAAAAAATGCTATAACGTTTTCGCAGGTTTTCGCGAGTTTTATACCATGAGAAGAAGTTTGGGAGTGTTGTATACGCGAGAAAATCCGCAAATTTAATGCTACAATGGCTTGCTATAGTTATGATGTTAGATTAAATGACCAGAAAAATCTTACGACAAGCATTTAGGGCCTTGTAATAACCGGCACAACAGCATAATAGCTTACATCTCAGATGTAGCAACACACCTTTGGTATTTATATGGATGACTAGCTGTGCCCGCGACTTCGCCCGCGTGATAATATATGGTGCAGTATCTACCCGGACGAAGTCGTGGGCGCAGTCAGTATAAAAGTAGCCTAAGTTACTCCTTATTACATCAGCTATCTGCCAGTGAAAGTCCAGTCACAATCGGTAGAGCCGTTCCCAAGATTAGCCCCGCCAAACAGATAGACAGACAGACAAAAATTGTAGAAAATGTTGTTTTGGTATATGTGTTATTCTTATATTACAAATAGACACTCCAATTTTATCTATTTGTATAGATTATATAGACTTTAGTTTTATTTATCATCAGTGTAACTTTCCAACAAAAGGTTCATTCACTTTAAAATATCCAATATTTTAATACAGTTAATGAGTTAACTTTCCCAAAAGTTAATTAATCATCGTGCAAACACGCGTCATGCCTACGATACTATTTGGGGCAGTCAAATAAGTTCCTATCCCGTTTTAACCCACGCGGACCGTCATGCCTTTGAAATATTGAAACTTGCTTATCTGTTGGTTATAATCAACTGGAGGGAAATTGATTATTCTGTATTGTCCTTTCATTCTTTAGGCTTAATTATTTTGAGGCATATATTGCGTTACTGGTGGTACAGTTCCAGTGTAGGAACTTGACAGGGTAGGCACCAGCGCATTATCTAATAAATCTGCTGCGAAATGGTAGTCTTCTGCACTTTCATGTTCCAGTTATATGGTAATGTACGGCCCCGTAATAACTGTCACAGAGACTCAGGGGTGGCAACGGATCTGCATTTTAACTTGTGGTCTTTATGTTTGTCTTGCCGAAAATTACAGGGCCGTATATTACCATCTGACCGGCACACGAAAGTGCTGAACACTACCATTTAGCGGCAAGTATATTAGATAATACGGTGGTGCCTACGCCCGCGAGCTCCGTTACTGGAGCTCTACCACCAGAAAAACATGTGCATTGTTGCTGCATTATCTTTATCACATAAAAAATATAGTTCTAGCTCGCATGATGTTTTTACCCCGTTGAACCATCTTGTTCGGGGCAGGCAAATAGCTTCCTATCCCATATCAACCCACGCCGACCGTAACGCGTTTGAAAAATTGAAACTCGCCTATCTTTCGCTCATAATCAACTGGGGATGGGGAAGAGAATTTCTTTATCTTATACAGAAATATTCCGGTCGGTTATGCCGGGCTAAGAGAAATTGTTGCTTCAGAAATTGTTCTTTATATATTTTACGACAGAAAATAAAATGGTTTGACTGCAGAGCCCCGGTGAAGTGAACTTTATCATTCACATATTATTTCGATGGTTTGGACATATATAACGTCGAATGAGCGAATGACACATAAACAGATATACAATGCAAATGTGAACATGTGGAGGCAGAGGCTCAGGAAGACTAAGACTGACCTACCTGATCAAATAGGTCGAGTGTTGTCTGAGGGTGGGGTCAAAAGTCTTAGGAATCGGCTGTTTGAAGAGAATGATGAATGTAGAAGAAGCATGGGAGGTGTTTCAGGACCGGGATATCTGACTCTCTGCCTAGCCCGTAAGGGACCTGGCGTGAAGATACATACATACATTATATACATATGTATCATTTCTGTTTTTTAATTTAAATCAGAGGTTCACACACTATTTTTTTCACACACTATAGGTCACAAACTATTTTTTCTTATAGACCCTTCACAATTTTTTCTGGTTTCTGTGGACCCCCGTCCTTGCTACATTTTAATCACATTCCGATATTTCCAATATTTATTCACGCCTACGTAGTCTTCCATGGACCACTTTGGGAATCACTGGTATGATGCAAGTAAATTGGTACTATCAGTGTATGTGTTGAGATCCATGATCGTGGACCCCCATTTTCATTTCATGGACCCCCAAATTTTTTTTTCGCTGACGCCGACCTCTTTCAGTTTGTCTTAGACCCCCAGGGGTCGATATAGACCACTTTGGGAATCACTTATTTAAATCATATGCAAAAATGTATTAATTGCCTATACTTCGTAACAGTAGATACGTAATTTTTTTTAAATTTATATCATATTTAAAAAGTGAAAGAGACGGACACACATTTTACTTCTTTGAAAGTGTCTATCTTTCAAACGATACACATTGAGATGAGATGGTTCCGTTATTTTCAAAGACAATCCCAAGATAAATTACGTACAAATATACTAATTATTTTATTTTCAATTCCACGTATGGAAACTCAAAATTTTTAAATTTTTATTTAATATTAAAATCATAAAGAAATGCACACAGTACGTCTTCCTACCTAGTTTTAATTCAGTCAAAATTGGTTCGGCTTCGAAGTACAGTGGCTGTGACATACGGATGGCCGGACAGAAAAACAGATAGACATCACGAATCTATAAGGATTCGATATTTTACTGGTGGTAGAGCTCCATTGACGGAGCTCGCGGGCGTAGGCACCACCGCATTACCTAATATACTTGCCGTTAAATGGTAGTGTTCGGCACTATCGTGTTTTGGTCAGGTGGTAATTTACGGCCCTGTAATTTCCGACACGATAGTGCTGAACACTACCATTCTCTGGTGTAAGAGTTCCTGTGTAGGAGCTCGAGGGCGTAGATACCATGGCATTACCTAATCTATCTGCGGTCTAATGGTATTATTCAGCACTACCGCATACCGGTTAGATGGTAATCTATAGCCCTGTAATAACTATCACACAGACATAACTTAGGTCTCAGGGTTGGCAACGCATCTGCATTTTGACCTCTGGTTTTTGTGTATGTCTATATTCTGTAGTCTTCACTTTACATCCATGTGAGCTGCATACTTGCTTACCACCTACGTTACATAAAAAACATATAAAACTAGCAGACAGTGAAACCGGACACGAAGCCGAAACATTCTTCAAATAAATATCGCAGAACCACATCAGATTTTATAAATACGGAAATAAAATAAATTGAAATGTGAAAAATCTCTAACGTTCGTTTTATCGTGGTTTTATCCCACGTCGCATCGTAAGTTCCATCGCGTGGAGAGCGATTTCCGACTCCCTCTCCGCTCGCCCACTTTACCTACTTTTCAATTCTCACCTGTGAAATGTATGTGTCGGCTGCACGCGTACACTAGTGGGTGCGGTAAGCTGACGTTTGAATCATATGCGGAGTAGAATGTTACATTTTATCTTTATGGTATATTAGCGACCCGCGCTGGCTTTGCATAGGTGCACTGTTACCCACATTACTACTACTATTATGACCCTAATTTATACTTCTATAATGAAATTCATTAAATTAAATATAACCATGAAAACAACTTACGTAAAGATTGTAAGAAAATTAAAAAATATATGCTCATAGACTTTTCACTTATCTATGCGAATATGTACATGAACAAGCGCATCTTATTTGTTGAACTGGCTGCAGAGCGCCCAAAATACAGGCTCAGCCTAGTTTGGGGTTCGATGGGAAATCCAAACCGAGACAATGCTAGCTTTACCTCACCATCTTGTTTTAAGTCTGTTATTAATGTTTTTTCTTCATTTTTGATTATAATAAATGATTGATTGATTGATATGTAGGAATGGAACGTTAGTGATGTATGAATGATGCGTGAATAGGATTGTGTGAGCCGGAAAGGGATATAGGGTGTGTGTGCGAGAGATAGGTGATGATAGTGAAAGACGAAAGACGTGTAAGGATCTAAAAGTTAGAAGACGAAATAAATGAAGAAAAGTTCCGTGCTGTGTTTTTTATTCACTCGACCCCAACACATATACATTCTACAAATATATACTCGTACTAACTTTGCCCGCGGCTTCGCCCGCGTGGATATCGTTTTATAATCCTGAATTTTGCTACAAACCCCACGGAGCCCGAGACTTTTCCAACGAATGCAAAACCGTGGAAATCAGTTCGTGCGTTCTAGAGTTATAGCGTCAGGAAGGAAAACCCGACTTATTTTTATATTATAGATATGTTAGTTGTACACATAAATATGTTTATTTTATGTAATGACAGTGGCAAACAAGCATGCAGTTCACATAGATGTTAAGTGATGACTGCAGCCTATAGAACCTTCACAAAGACCTGAGGTCAAAATGCAGATGCCTTACCTGAGGCCTAAGGTGTTACGCTTCTGTGCCGGGAATTACAGGGCCGTACATTACCACCTGACCGAAACACGATAGCGAACAAAACCATTTAGTGGCAATTACATTAGGTAATACGGTGGTGCTAATGCTCGCGAGCTACGTCACTGGAGCTCTACCACCAGTAAAATGTTACATTTGGTTCCGAAAGTAATTATTTTCCAAATCAACCTTGATTTGTTTCATACGTACTATCAACCCCAAAAACACACTCTTAGAAGTCGGTTTACACCTGAAGTAACTAAATTTCCTACAAACTATTAACCTCAAACCAACCCCTTAGGGTTCGAATTAAAAAAATCCCATCTCAGAAAAAAATTTAAAATAAAATGCAAACATAATTTTTAAGATGTATTCTTAATCATTTGTCGAAAAATAAACGCAAACTAGCATCGAATTTATAAACGAAAAAACGTAAACGTAACGGCATGCCTGTTATCCCCGAAGGGGTAGACAGAGGTAAATGCATGCATTTAAGCATACATGCAAACACCCACGATTCGCCGGTTACGTTTTGGCCCATGTAACAGCGCGGTGAGCCTGTTGACATTTCCGGGCACGTTACCAAACCTCGAGGTACTGAGAAATTTCCGGAAAATGGAAAAATCCCAATAGAATCAGATATAAAGGACTTTACACAATTATTTTTGATATACCCTTACCCGGGAATCGAACCCAGGACCCCAGAGAAGTAGTGGCCTGCCACCACTAGGCGACTTAGGCAGAATTTATAAATGAGGTCATAAAATGTGTTCTAATGTGAAAAATCTCTAAGATTGGTTTTATCACACGTCCCTAAGTTACATCACGTGTAGTGCTATTTCCAACCTTGCCCCCCCCCTGCCCGCTTTACCTACTTTTCGATTCTCACGTATGAAATTGATGTGTCCGCTGCACGCGTACACTAGTGGTGACTAGTGGGTGCGGTTAGCTGGCGTTTGAATCACAGGCGGAGTAAAATGCTACATTTAGTCTTTATGATGTAATATTTTATAGATTAGTGGGTATAGTAAGATGGCGTCCGAATCATATGCAGAGTATAACGTTACAGTCTTTTTTTTTAATTTTTACCCCTTTATTTACAAACGTATTTTAGTTAAAGTGTTGATAATCTCTCCTTTGTCTTTTTCTATCCTGCACATTTGACAATGCAACTGACAAAAATAAAGCATTCTATATCTAAATCGAATCTAATGTACGTTTATGAATAGGTGTCATCCGCATTTTTATGTCACGAAAGCGTCAAAAAGGCTTACAGTTAACATTTTTTACTGGTAGTAGAGCTCCAGTGACGGAGCTCGCGGGCCACCGCATTACCTAATATACTTACCGCTAAATGGTAGTGTTCAGCACTATCGTGTTCCGGTCAGGTGGTAATGTACGGCCATGTAATTTCCGTCACAGAGGCATAACACCTAATGTCTCAGGAGTGGCAGCGCATCTGCATTTTGACCTCTGGTCATTGTATAGGCTGCAATCATCACTTAACATCAATGTGAACTGCATGCTTGTTTGCCACATCCATAACATTAAAAAAAAAGTTGATGGTAAGTTGAAACTGATGGTTGATACTTGGTTTTTTATATGAAGTTTACAGACTACCTACAACTCCATATAAAAAACCAATACTTTAATGAAAATATTGGTTTTGGTATTGGTTTTTTAATCCTCTTGAATCCTTAGCTCTTCTGTCTCTGTGCTGGTAATTATGAGGCCGGGTATTACAGCCTCAGATTTGGGAAGGCATCTTCATATTCTTATCCACTTACCATGAATGTGAACTGCGTGCTTATTTGCCAACACAACATAAATTATGTCGACACAAACATTCCAAAACACAGTTAGAGGAACGTGACATTATAAATCACGAGCTTATAGCATGCTTAAAGAGATTTTGCATTGTGTCTACGCAGCGTCTTTGTAAACACGGAACGTAACAATCAGGCTGCAACTTCGTCTATATGTTTGGACGGTAATTACGACAAACACGCCTAGCCGTCTGTGTCCTTAGATTCAATTTAAGGCTTTGAAGACCAGTTTACACGCGCAAAATAAATAAATAAATGCGCTTATACTCACAGCCCCACAGTTGGTATAAACCTGTGTCGTGGGTGCCGTCGTATACACACAACACATGCACAAACACCCAGACCCGAAACAAATATCTGTAGGCCATAGAAATATTTGTCCCTGTGCGGGGATCGAACCCGCGATCCTTCGAATCAAACGGTCATCTCACACCGTTGGACCAACCGGGTCGTCAAAGATGTACAAGTTTAATAAATTAGACTTGTTTAGAAGTTTCGTCGTGTTGATTTAGTCTTTGAAGGTATTCATATCATAAATAATTTGATTGTATAGATGCTTTTGAAATTCCATTCATATAATAAATATTAGTGGTAAAGTTTCTTCTGGCGGTAGAGTTCAAATGTCGAAGCTCAAGGGACAGAATACGACCACGTCACATAATAGACGTTGTGTAGGTGATATTTATGAGTATTACGCGGCTATAAAATAACGTCTACCCCGTAAGGGGCCTCGCGTGCGGATACATATATACATACTAAACATTACTATTTAACCAGAATACGATATTATTGAAAAAAAAGGCATGCTTCGATGGTTCGGGCATATAGAAAGAATGTCGAATGAGCGAATGACTAAACAGATATACAATGCGAATGTGGATGGTTGCAGAGCCCCAGGAAGACCAAGACTGACCTACTATGACCAATAGGTCGAGTTCTGTCTGATGGTGGGATCAAAAGTCTTAGGAATCGGCGTGCATGTATGAAGAGAATGATGAAGGTAGACGAGGCACGAGAGGTTTGTCAGAACCGGGATATCTGGCGCTCTACACTCTCTGCCTACCCCGTTAGGGACCTGGCGTGAAGATACATATATATATACTATTTAACCAGAATACGATATTATTGAATACTAACTACTAATGAGCGGCTGATATATAAGGTAACGCTATGGTGTCTTTCGGGCCTTGTGAGCCCAAACTGCAACTCTACCATCATTAAATTGTGAATTAATTGACACAAATTTAGAATTGATATTTATAATATTTCAAACAGCAATACACTTACCCCCTTATTCATAAACGTATTTTAGCAAAATGTTATATTTAATTAACAAAATAGATGTTATCTTGTAACTAGTAGCGACCTCTGTTGACAAATTAGTGTAAATTGTATATTCTATTGATGGGATGTCAATGAAAATAAATGACAGTCGTTAACCGGAAGCGCATGAGTTTTACTACTTAACTAACAGTTGCTAATCTCTTCTTTATCTTTTTCTGTCTTGCACATTTGACAATGCACTTGACAAAGACAAAGCATTCTATAGCTAAAACGTATCTAATGTTTATGAATAAATTGGTTGGGTTTGAACACTTCTTAGTTCTTTATGTTGATACCCATGTAACAGTTCAACTCACCAGTCATTACAATAGTTACGCCACATTTGTAATTCAATAAAACATTAGAAATAACATTAAAAGCATAAATCATGTTCACGCAAAACTTCCCATCCAACAGAAACTTGACATATTAATCACAAGTTTGAAGCATGCACAAAGAGAGTTTACATTGTATCTCCGAAGCGTCTTGCAAACACGGAACAAAGCAATCAGGATGCAACTTCGTCCATAGGTATGCGGGGACAGTAATTGCGACAAACACGCCGTGCCGTTTGTGTTCATTGGCCTTTGGATTCAATTTAAGGCTTTGAAGACCAGTTTACACTGCCACAGTGCAGTGTAATGTACTAATTTAATTAACTGGACGTGATCAGAAGTTTGGTCAAATTAGTTTAGTAGTTGAAAGTACATACTTGTAAAAAAAAAACGTAACTTCACGCCTGCAATCCCCGAAGGGGTAGGCAGAGGTAAATGCATGCATTCAAGCATACATGCAAACACACGATTCCCCGGTTACGTTTTTGGCCCATGTAACAGGTGGCGAGCCTGTTGACATCTCCGGGCACATTACCAAATAAATAAATAAACTTCGAGGTACTGGGAAATTTCCAGAAAATGGAAAAATCCCAATAGAACCAGAGATAAAGGAATTTACACCTTATCTCTGAAAACCCCCTACCCGGGAATCGAACCCAGGACCTCAGCGTAGTAGTAGTGGCCTGCTACCACTAGACTACTGAGGCAGGTACATACTCCTATATTCAAAACAAAATTAATAAGGCTGAAGAAATTGTTACTAAATTCCATTCTTTTGTTTTGTTTTTATGCAACAGAACCTGAGATAAGATAATATCTGAATATAATAATAGATGAATTTAATAAATTATCGGAATCAAAACTGGGCGTCAGCTTACCTGGATAATTTAATAACAGAAGATTATTTTTTTTTAATGGTCGTATATTATTACTAAGACAGGATCTTAAATGGAACCAAAATGGTAGTGACTGTGTGAAAACACTGTTAAACGTTAAGCTATGTGTAAGTTCATTACTTCAGCTGATAGACGTCTACCGCTGTACAAAATAGCCCTCAAAAAAGATGTCTTCAAGAATTTTGTGCGTCGTTAGAGAACATGCCATAATCACCATGCTTGGCATGTGGATTGGCGATCGCACATGCCGTAGTTTTATTGAAGGATGCTGCTGCCTATCCCACATTATTGCATTTATTGCCACTATATTGGAATGGCTCGATCGCCAATTCTGCAGATCTTGTACCGTGCTCAACAATCAATATTGCAAATCAAGCCTAGGAAGGACACTTCGGCTTATTTCGGATCTGTAGAGCGTTTTCTCTTTCGCACCGTACCTATTTAACGTTTGTCGACCATTTTGATCAAGTGTTAACCAATGCCGGAATGTCAGTGCTTATGTAGGCAGTGTGCAACAGAGATAACGCTCCACGAAGTCGAAACGAGCCGATCATTTCTTTCGCAGGCTCGATGTGCAATATTAATTGTTGAGTACTGTAAATAGTTCAGTGAGTAAAGCGTTATTCAAATCAACCCATCAAAGTCTCACAATGTCATAACAAACGCTTTCGTTTCACAATACAGTTATCATAGTCAAGCTAATTACCGACATAAGAAACAGAAATGTCCCCTTCGCTATCAATCAGGGGCAAGTTGACCGTAAACACGCAATGAATACCTGCGAGGAAAACTTGTGTGTGTGACGGGTGATTAATAACGCCGATTGGGTATATTAATCTCCACCTTATCCTGTTACCCTGATAATTGTTCGGTGGCATAGTGAAGATTGTATGTGTTATTTGGGTTTTGTGTCCTTGAGTCGGCCAGAAGGCGTATTATGTAACTCGGTTGACGTCATTTCGAAAGCTTTGCAGTAGTTTCCTGTTTTGATGTAGCGTGATAATTTAGATAGTTATAGGAAAACGGCAATGTTCTGCAAAGTGGATTTCAAATTGATGGCCAGTCGGTTATGATAATGTTGCCAATTTGCTGCTTAGCCGCCGATTGCGTTGCAATTTGATACACATGAAGTAAATCAGTGACACATAATACGAACGTGTTAAGCAATTGTAACGTAAATAAAGAAACATGGAGGCTGTTCTTGCCTTGTTGTGTAATATAATATGTTTTGCAAAACATAATATTACATATATTATTAAAATATATATTTGTATCGTCAGGATATTGAACTTTAATAAAATTATTTTAATATTTAAAGTTGCAGTTGTTCAAGAAAATAGGCCAAAAGTGAACATTCACCTCCCTTATCTCCAAATTGCTTAATCTAATATTTTGAAGAAATAAAAAACGTAAATAAAAACTTTAAATAAAGATGGAAAGAAAAATTTGACTTCAGGCGAGACTCGAACTCGCGGCCTACTGGGAATCTAGTCCAGCCGCTCTTCCAATTGAGCTACTGAAGACCTGCCCGATTAGTCAAATCTTTCCTTCACATTTATTGCATTGCTTTATGGTAGCAGCAGCGCAATCTATTGCCAACTATGCTAGTTAGGCAACCGATATAATAGACTTTGCAGTTTATTGAATATCGTAAAGAAGTCGCTTTTACCCTTAATAATTGTAAATAAAATATATTTCACAAGCATGTGTTAATGCGAAATAATATAAAACAATTATAAATAAAAATTCTTTAAGACAATTCCCATACAATAACACATAGAAAGAACGTTAAGTACCAGATACACATTTGTACAGCAATTTTATTTCAAATTTGTAGAGATAGCAAACTGGTGGTAGAGCTCCAGTGGCGGAGCTCGCGGGCGTAGGCACCACCGCATTACCTAATACACTTGCCGCTAAATGGTAGTGTTCAGCACTATCGTGTTCCGGTCAGGTGGTAATGTACGGCCCTGTAATTTCCGGCACAGAGGCATAACACCTTAGGCCTCAAGAGTGGCAGCGCATCTGCATTTTGACCTCTGGTCATTGTGTAGGTGTCTATAGTCTGCAGTCATCACTTAACATCAATGTGAACTGCATGCTTGTTTGCCACTTTTATTACATAAAAAAGAGACAAAATAAATATTGTACCATACATACATACATGTTTGAATCATATGCGGAGTACGCGTATGATTCAAACGCCAGCTTACCGCATCCACTAATGTACGCATGCAGAAGACACATCCATTTCGTAGGTGAGAATTGAAAAGTAGGTAAAGTGGGCGAGCGGAGAGGGAGTCGGAAATCGCTCTCCACGCGTTGGAACTTACGAAGCGACGCTGTGATAAAACTAATCTTGGAGATTTTTCACATTCCAACCAATTTAACAAAGTTAAAACTCCGCTCTTATGAAATCCACCTTCCACGTCTTTTTTTGTAACATGCTTTAAAATTTACTATAAATCTCGTGTATTTCGATGATTTAATGCAAGTGATGGGTGGATTGGTTACGTTTTGGTGCATGTTACGAAACGAGCCTACCTTTTTTTTTTATTTCAAAGGTTTGACAGACAAGCAGACGGGCCACCTGATGGAATGTAGTCACCGTCTCCTATGAACATTTGCAACACCAGTTGGGGAGTCGCCAACGCGCTGCCAGCCCTGAAGGACTCTTCTCTCTACTAACATCTCCGGCCGCATTACCAAACTCCAAGGGTGCTTCGGAGGGCACGTTAAGCCGTCGGTCCCGGTTGCTATCGATAGATAGCAGTCGTTAAACCTTGTCGGAGGCCTTATGGGCGGTTCGAAAACATCTGACAGCGGGTTGGCCACTAACCCACCCACCTCCACAAATCCACATTGGAGCAGCGTGGTGGAGTAAGCTCTAGGCCTCCCCCCAAAAAGGGGAGAGACTCGTGCCCAGCAGTGGGACGTATAATGGGTTGCCATTAGTATTATTATTATAACTCTATCCGCAGATTTATAGCTATATTTCAAGGTTACTTGTGTTTACGTAGTGAACATCAAAATAATATCCCAATTTCAGTTTTGACGTGACCCACTACAAGCGTTGACCTCAAAATATTAGAATAGAGCTTATATCGGTGCATTAGATTCTCGTTCCCTTCCAACCTCAAATGATATATTTGAAATGGATCCCGCCTTTTTTCTTTGTTCCCTCAGATTTATACCCAACGCGGGAATAAATGTTCCCTATTAGGTACGTTACGGACTCGAAGTGACTTACGAGAAAATTAGCGGAGCGAATCTTTTTGTGTGTGACCGTGTATTGGGGCCTTTATTTTCTATATCATGCATTTGGCCACAATGTGGCAAACAGGCATGTATGTTAACATATACATAAAAAACAGATTTCAATTTACGTATATAAATTTTAATATTAATTTCAAAAACAAAAAATCGCATTTGTTGTATGGGAGCTCGATTAAATATTTTTAATATTCTATTTTTACGAGTAGTATTGGTTGTTATAGCAACTGATACCTATACCACACCACGGACACTCGGCCAAAATTCCATACAAACGCTTAATTTGGTTTCTATTACACAGACATCAATCAGTGCCGTGTATTAACACGCGCACCTGTGTGCGTAGCGCGTACAAAATGCCAACCGTCGCCCATAAGAGGGAAGGGGTTGAGTGATGCGGGAAAATCTGACGGGACGTCGAAGTGTCCATTCTATAGGTAGTATTATAACATATTCTCTGCTTATACCTACAGTGCTCAACAATAAATATTGCACATCGAGCTTAGTAAGGAGACTTCGGATTATTTCGGGTCTGTAGAGCGTTGTCTCTTTCGCACCGTACCTATTTGACGTTTGTCGACGATTTTGATCTTGTTTTGTCCAATACCGGACTGTCAGTGCTTACGTAGGCAGTGTGCAGCTGAGACAACGCTCTACAAAGTCGAAACGAGCCGATCGTCTTTTTCGAAGGCTCGATTGCACATCAAGTTATTAATTGTTGAGTACAGTATCTGTGAAAATTTCAACTCTCTAGTTATCACGGTAGACAGGCCGATGGAAGGAGTCTCGTTTTTACCCTAAAAACATTCACAAATCCACTACGTTATGTCCCAGATAAGAAGTAATTAAATTATCGATTCCCAAGATTAAAAACTATCGGTTAACGAAGGTTTAATTAAAACTCTGGACTAGTTACAGGCCGTTCGCGCCAAACAAGCTCCTCACGAAACTTGCTCCGCGAGAGCGAGATAACAACATTTCCATCCGATAATTATTCCTTCGATGTTCTCAAGTTTTAAAAGGTGCTGCGAATCAAAGTAATTGAAGAAAAAAAACATTGATAACTTAACATACGATGTTTTTAAGTTTTACACTAACATTAGGACTCCGGGAGTTCTTTGATAATTATCAGATAATAATCATGAAAATTAGATAATTATTGGATAATTACCGGATAATGAAGCGCGCATGGCCACGAGGCTGGTGCAGATCATAAGCGATCTACTCGGTTGAGCATTACGGGCGCGGTCGGGTGTGAGATGGGTGACCGCTAGTGGCAAATTAAAATGCGCTTTTCCGTGCTTCGGGGGGCACGATAAGCCGTCGGTCTCGGTTGCTATCGATAGATAACAGTCGTTAAGCCTTTGCGGAGGCCTTATTGGCGGTTTGAAAATATTCGACAGCGGGTTGGCCACTAACCCGTATATCCACCAATCCGCATTGGAGCAGCGTGGTGGAGTAAGCTCCAGGCCTCCCACCAAAAAAAGGGAGAGACTCGTGCCCAACAGTGGGACGTATAATGGGTTGCCATTATTATTATTATAACCAGGTAAATATCCTCACAACACAGATAACTGCGTCGGTAGCCTATTGGTAGCAGACCACTACTACTAAGCTGAGGTCCTGGGTTCGATTCCTTCAAGTCCTTCATCTCTGTTTTTTTCCATTTTCTGGAAATTTCCCAGTACCTCGAAGTTTGGTAATGTGCCCGGAGATGTCAACAGACTCGCCACCTGTTACATGGGCTAAAAACGTAACCGGCGAATCGTGGGATATAATTATGCTTGAATACATGCATTTACCTCTGCCTAACCCTTCGGGGATTACAGGCGTGAAGTTACGTTACCTCAGATATGAAAGAGTGCACACACTTATTACAACTGTATTTCAGCCGATAAGTAACATTCAGTAATTTACCTTTTTCTAAAGACTTACAAACTCCACTTAATTTAATAAAATATCAGTACACTACAAACTCATTTCAATTGTTCAAGGGCCAAGAATAAATTTAAACGGAGTTAAAAACACTTAAGCCCGATCTCGGATAAGATAGCGATTCCTGTTTTCCAACTTGAAAAATGGAGCCAGCTCAGGTGAAAACGGTGCCAAAAGATTTCACTTCGAAGGCTTCTCGGATAAAGGGTTACTTGGGCCGGATATTGCGGAATAGATAAACAATTGCATTTAGATAAGTAAACTAATGTATGTATCTTCACGCCAGGTCCCTAACGGGGTAGGCAGAGAGTGTAGAGCGCCAGATATCCCGGTCCTGACACACCTCTCGTGCCTCGTCTACCTTCATCGTTCTCTTTATACATGCACGGCGATTCCTAAGACTTTTGACCCCATCATCAGACAGAACTCGATCTATTTGGTTACGGTAGGTCAGTCTTGGTCTTCCTGGGCCTCTGCAACCATCCACATTCACATTGTATATCTGTTTAGTCATTCGCTCATTCAACATTCTTTCTATTTGCCCGAACCATCGGCGCATGCCTTTTTACATTTTTACACCGATACTAGTCACTAGTCACAAATAACATTTATTGTTATAATACTTGTAAAAAACATATAATACAAAGGAATATGAATATTCGAACATAAACTGCATTATTTAAACGTTACTGCTAGCGAATACATTGCTCGTTAAGCACTCGCTCAATTAACGCTATTACTGTCTCCGCTTGCAATGTACAGCATGTAATGCGTCCGCTACACTTCGACTAGTTTATTGGTGAAATAGAAATAGAAATAGAAATAGAATAGATGGTGTTACATTTGTGTAAGAAATTGCATGGTGGCAGAAAAGCGGCGACACTGAAGCGCGAAATTAAAGCAAAGGCCTTTCCATCCTTATTTATCTATTCCGTGGACACAACGTACATATTGTCACGCTTAATCATAAGGCTACCAATACCTCAACGATGTTCATATTTGCGAAGATTTTACAATAATTTTTTATTCATATTTTACAAATAGGTATTTTGAAATGAGTTTATCTAACATCCTGTCAATTCAAAATGTCGGTACAATTCAAAATTATAAAGAGGCACCTAATTAAAAAAATAAATCTTAAATTCGCAGTGTTTCCGAAAAGATGCTACGACGTAATTTCAAAAAAATAATAATTTACGTATTATATTGAAAAACACAAACACAAAACAGGTTCAAAACAAGTTACTTAAACCGAGACTAGTTAATCAGCAAACAAAACTGATATAAGCGAAAGAGACTTAACATTTAGTCCATAATTTAGTGCCCACCTCAATGGCCACTGATATCCCCGGGGAGACATTTCAAAAGCCCGCTGTTGCCTCACTCATACCAGGTGAAATTGGCGACAAGCCAAGCTACAAATATGTTGCAGTTAATACTTTTAACTTGGCTAAAGTGGTTCTTACTAAAAACATATTTAACTTTATGTATTTTTACGGATGGATGAAAAGTTTGTCTCAGAACCGGAACACTGAGCTCAACCCAAAAATGAAAGAATCCTTCTTATTTAGGTGCTTTGATGGATAACACAGTATAATGGATACCTATTTTTTTTTATGTAATAGAAGTGGCAAACAATCATGCAATTCTGATGACTGCAGCCTATAGACACACACAAAGACCAAGGTCAAAATATAGGTGTGTTACCACTCCTGAGGCCTAAGGTGTTATTCCTCTGTGCCGGAAATTACAGGGCCGTACATTAACACCTGACCGGAACACGATAGTGCTGAACACTACCGTTTAGCGGCAAGTATGTTAGGTAATGTGGTGGTGCCTACGCCCGCGAGCTCTGTCACTGGAGCTCTACCACCAGTGAAAACTACATTTTCTGGCGTCGGGATATGACGACCCCCGTGACACCCACTAGTGGAAGAATGTTCTTCTACTGGAAGAGAATTCTTCCACTAATGCAGTCAGTCAACAGAATCAAAATGGCGGTCGAACCATTCCAAGTGGGCGGTAGTAAGTGCAATAACGCAAGATGGGCAGCAACGTCCTGCAATAAAACCAATGCACTGCGAACGCTAATATTCTCCCCTATGGGGAGACTGATCCAGCAGTGGCCATCTTTTGGCTTATATAATAACGATCAATGAATAAATGAATTAATCATTAAATAGTGTACAAAATTAAAACTGTCTGAGGTGTCACATGTGGGACACCCGATTGGAACGAAGCTTCTCTTCAACTTCTTATGAATCACTTTCACAATCAATAGTTTATTTTTAAAAATAATAAAAATAACTAAAACTACATACACACGAACACGACAAAACAATGTACGCATACACAGAAGACGCGCGCGTCGCGTGGCTTGTCACTGTTGAGAGAGAGAGAGAGAGAGAGAGAGAGAGAGAGAGAGAACGAATAAGTCACACTACAGCAAAAGTGTCGTGAGGATTTATCGTGACGCTCGCCTAGCTCCCATAGCCAGCGTACCGCGCGATAAGGAACTTCGTTCCAAAATGAATAATCGTAGAGCTCCAGTGGAGAATGAAACAGGAAAAAGTGTCATCCGCCTCTGGATCTATATAAAAACAATTGTTTTTTCGAATGATGTTCTGCCTAAGGGGTATAGAATTTATGGTACTGAGAGTTGACAATACGCTCATTGTTTAATTTAATTAAAAGAACATATAATACGAGTATTAGAGCCAAGCTCAATGGCTTGGCTCTTGCTCATCAGAACCCTATTCACGACAAAATTTCAGAATTAGTTATTAATTTTTGGAAGTTTTCACTTATCATTAATTGATTTCAATTATTCATTCACCGCCGGTGGTTTCTCGTGACTTGACGAATTAAAACAAATTTGAACGACTTGAGGCTGGTTTGAACAAAGTGTCAAATAGCCTATAAAGTAAAAAAAAAAGTGCTTTAGCAGTCATATTCCAGCACTTAATTCTAGTAACAGCGAAATACAAATAAATAAACAAATTGATTTCAGTCAATTCAGACGTTCATCCAGTAAAATTTTTGACTGAAACAAATACATAGCATGTAATTCGTATTGCGGTATACGCGGTTGTGTAAAATGTCTGCAGGACGTGCGGGTTGTAAAGGGATTTAGTACGCGTGCCTTGAATTCTTTGGCATATGATTTATGTTAGATTGTTTGGGAATTTGCGCTTTGACTACAGTATTATTATGCTGTAAATATAAAAGTTTGAATTGGATGATTGTACCTAAATTGTTTTTATATTATTTCGCATTAACACATGCTTGTGAAATATATTTTATTTTAAAGAAAAATGGAAAAAAAATGACAAGGCAAGGCAATAAATGTGAGGGAAAGATGTGACAAATCGGGCAGGACTTCAGTAGCTCAATTGGAAGAGCGGCTGGACTAGATTCCCAGTAGGCCGAGAGTTCGAATCTCGCCTGAAGTCAAATTTTTCTTTCCATTTTTCTTTAAAATAAAATGTACCTAAGTTACAGACAAAGTGAGGTTGGAAAAAATTTGAGGAATGTAGTGTTCTTATGTCCTAAGTTAATTCCTTGTCAACTTTTTCGTGAACATCAGCACCCTAAAATAAAAGAGTTTCATAAGAAGAATAGTGAGCACAGCACTTCTTAACTCTGAGAATTTCCTTAGGGTTAAGGAGTGCCTTCCAACATAAGCTGATTAGCAGAGAAGTCTCACGACTTCCGAAACCCCTGACTCGGGAATCGAATACTGGGGCATAGTAGTAGTGGCTTGCTACCACTAGGCAATTGAGGCAGTTATATCTAATCTATACAAATAAATAAAATTGGAGTGTCTGTTTATCATATAAAAATAACCGCTTTTTACTAAATGCATATGTATGTATACACGGTACATATATATAACAAAACATTTTTTTACAATTTTTATCTGTCTGTCTGTCTGTTTGTTCCCGCTAATCTCGGGAACGGCTGGACCGATTTCGACGGGACTTTCACAAGCAGATAGCTTATGTAATAAGGAGTAGGCTTATGCTACTTTTATACTAGCTGCGCCCACGACTTCGTTCGGGTAGATACTGAACAGTCATAAATTATCACGCGAACGAAGTCGCGGGCACATATAGTATCTAAATACAAATTAAGAAATATGTTATGCCTAATGAATAAAACTAAACGTGTAAAAGATTGATAGTAAATGGAATAACAAGTGTAGCATCAAATCCAATCAAATCCAAATATCCAATGTCGTGTAAAGCACTTTAGTACATAAGTCAATGGTCTGGTACGAATGTCCAACGTGTAAAGCCGGTTAATATGTCGATGCCCGCACTTTGTATGCGTGTAACTGAACTTCTATCACTTTTATGAGATCGTTTTGCGATTTTATTGCGCGTATCAATAACGTACACTGGTTCCAGCAGTTTTGTATGGCTGTTGGTGTTCGTTTGGCTTTTGTTTTAACTTGTCCATGATACTCGAAATAACTGGCATAAGTGTGTTGCGGAGACTGTACCAATATTTTGTGCTTTTAAATTACTTTTGGTCTTCACAATCAGGATTATAGTTAGTTTGCATTATTTTGTTATAAGAAATAATAATAAAATAAATACGCTTACACTCACTAGGTATGAGTAAACCTATGTTGTGGGTGCCGTTGTGGTACACGCAACACCTACAGAAATACCCAAACCTGAAATATCTGTAGGCCATACAAATATTTGTTCCAGTGCAGGGAACGAACCCTTAAAATCAAACGAACGTCTTACACCGGGGTTGTAAATTTGTCTCAGTACTCTAGTGATGCAAATAAACAGCTACCAAACTTGCAAGAATTTCTACGAAGCTTATTTTTTCTTCTTTTTTTTTAGGGCATGTATCAGGACTGCTCCAATAAAGGTATTTCTTTCTTTCGAAGTAAAAAAATATATTAATCGAAACCTTCACATGGAGCATTGCCCTATACGGAAATGACACCTGGACGAAGAAGGAAAGAGATCGATTGGGGGCATTTGATACGTGAGATTAGATGAGGATGGAGAGAATCAGCTGGACAGAGAAGAAAACCAATCAAAGAGGTTGCTTTGGTGTGAGAGGAGAGACAAATTATAAAGCTGATAGAAAGTAGGCGAGGCAAAATGTTAAGTCAACTTGCTTGATGCTTCACCACGATTACATCAAGACAATTACGGAAGGAAAAATTTAATGGAAGAGAAGCAGAGAGAGACCAAATATAATGTTAGCCAAACACCGCTTGGACAAACATTGGACCCAACAATACATGGATAGTGACAAAGTTACACGCGCAGTTTCTAACAATCGAATGGCTGTGCAAGCATTCAGTGGGAAAAGTTTTAATGTAATCTATATTGTAATAGACAATTTGTGTTGTACCGTTCTCTTATTTATCAGGTGCCATTAAAGATACTGGATTAAGTTACAGTTGCACGGATGTTTCTTACAATGTAATGTGTTGTAAATAAAATCTGTTTCTTTCATATTTTGTTTAAAAAAACACACGATTCACCGAGAAAACATTGTTTGAGAAACAGATTACATTATATATTTTCTGTCTTACGAGATTGACTATGCAACTGACAGAGACAAATTATTTTTTTAACGTAACGTAAAAAAACACATATTAAAACTAATAAAGAGAAAATAAGAACATTAATCCTTAAATCTATACTTATAATAAATCTGTAGAAGTGTAAATTCTGTACATTAAAAATATTGAAAAAATAAATACCAGGGGATGTTATTAGATCGATACGGAACACAAATATGCGATTAGATTTTTTTTTGTCTGTCTGTCTGTCTGTTTGTTCAAGCATCACAGAAATACTGCCGGTTCGATTACAATGAAACTCGGTATGATTATATTTTAACCTTTGGCGCACAACACTGGGTACTTTTTATCCCGGAAAAATGTCTGTTTGTCTGTGTGTTTGTGCACGCTAATATCAGAAACGGCTTATTCGATTTCCGCTGTCTGTCTGACTGTTCGTCTGTCCGTCTGTCTGTCACCAGGCTGTATCTCATAAATAGTGATAGTTAGAAAGCTAACATTTTCACAAATTATGTATTTCTGTTACCGCTATAATGTAGACGCTTAAAATTTTCACAGAATTTTTAGGTCTTATGTTGTATTGTAGCTTCCATAATAAATCTATATACATGCAAATAAAATTGAAGTGTCTCTTGTAATATTAAAATAACCGCTTTTTACTAACTTTAAAAACAACATTTTTTACAATTTTTGTCTGTCTGTCTGTTTGGCGGGGCTAATCTTGGGAACGGCTGGACCGATTTTGACGGGACTTTCACTGGCAGATAGCTGATGTGATAAGGAGTAACTTCGGCTACTTTTATCTCCATACAACCATACATACATACATACCTACATACAAATAAATAGAATTTGAGTGTCTCCGATTTTGACGGGACTCTCACTGGCAGATAGCTGATGTAATAAGGAATAACTTACGCTATTTTTATACTAGCTGCGCCCACGACTTCGTCCGGGTAGATACTGAACAATCATATTTTTTCTCACGTAGACGAAGTCGCGGGCACAGCTAGTTAAACATAAAAATATATTCTTCTTAGATGGATGTCTCACGGCAGCACTAAAAAGGTGTCCGGTTCAGCATTTTCCAGACTAAGGCTGGCGCTGGTTTTCAACCGAATCCGTAATAAAAAGCAAGGTCGCGAACCAAGAAAGTGTTAACAAAAACATAACATAGCACTTTCATGTTTTCATTCTTAAATGGCCCTTAATTCCCTCATGTTTACGAAGAGACAAGGCCCTGCAAGGATGCCATGAATAAAATATTTTGTAATAACATGGAGTGTTAAGGGTGCCTCATACATTATACACAACACTCACCTACTCTTTGCTCGTGTCGTGAGAGCTTTAAAAATTTCAATGTCAACGACATGATAAATGTATGGTTGTGTAAGTCTTTTAATATGGCTACTGGCTTTTTATGTCTGTGTGATAGTTATTGCGTGTATATCTAACAGGAACATGTTAGTGCTGAAAACTACTATTTGACGGCAGACAGATTAGGTAATGCGACACTGCCTACGCCCGCAAGCTCCTCCACTGGTATTCCACCAACAGTTTCATTCAGGGTGGTTTATATTAGTCCGTCATCGTTTTCATATCCAGTTCAACTGCATCTGTTTCAAACGTTTGTCAGTTATAAAACTTGAATAAACTCCGCGTTCAGATTCTAAATCTTCCGTTATTGTAACTTGGAGACATAGGATACAAAATGTCGCTTACACTGGGCACTCGTTTTATATTTTTCATATTCAAGAGTATTTGTCGCGTTAGTCTATATCTACTAATATTATAAAGAGAACGTGTTCGTATTTTTGTATTCATATCGTAAAAGCTAAAAAGTGCTTGACCAGTTTTTGATTCAATTTCTCCATCGACGGACTTCTATGTCATCAACTTGTCAATACTTGCCAATACCGATGGAATTTTCACTAGTACTCCATAAAAAGCATCTTCTCTCAAATATATACGTCAATGTGTGTTTACCTGTAACAAAAGAAAATTTATTTTAATGAAGAAAAAAATGAAAAGAAAAATAAACTTCAGGTGGAACTTGACTTCACGATCACCGGGGTCACAAAATAAATGTTTGTTTTTAGAAAGTGCTCTGGACAGAATTGAATAATTCTACACTGCTACCAAAGCATTATTTTTAGTCCGGTCAAATTAGACATTCGATGATACATAAATTCGCTATCAGCTGAAAATAAGCAGAATTGTTCAAAACACAATTAAAAACATTACTTAATAACACTATTTTTTGGTCTTATTTGACCAAACTATTAGAATTTCACATATGTGTTGAAATTAAATAAGCTAAAAGATTCGTAAAAGATCCGCAATAAAAGTTTGTTTTTAGAAAGTGCTCTGGACAGAATTGAATAATTCTACACTGCTACCAAAGCATTATTTTTAGTCCGGTCAAATTAGACATTCGATGATACATAAATTCGCTATCAGCTGAAAATAAGCAGAATTGTTCAAAACACAATTAAAAACATTACTTAATAACACTATTTTTTGGTCTTATTTGACCAAACTATTAGAATTTCACATATGTGTTGAAATTAAATAAGCTAAAAGATTCGTAAAAGATCCGCAATAAAAGTATAAGAAATTTTTCCCAAACAGGGAATCAAAGTCGGGACCTTAGGCTTTTGGATCGCAATTAAGACCACGGATGAGAAGATTTTATGAGTTAATTTGGTGAAAAATATAATTAAACCTACTAGATTTTTGAAACTCAGCGAAGAGTAAGAGTGTAAACACACTATGCCGAAGCTACGCGACGGAAGTTCGGCACTATTACGTCTGCAATGCTATTTGAATTACTGACGACACACTATGTCAAAATTACGCTGCGTTATAGCGTACAGCGTAAATTTGAAGTTCGGTTCGATTGCTGAATTCACACACTATGCCGACACACACCGTACTGAACTGAAGTTCTGCCGCGTGAGTTCGGCACTTATAGTCTGTCATATCAGCCGAATACGTCGAAACGTAAAATCAGCCGTCGAACTTCCGTCGCGTAGCTTCGGCATAGTGTGTTCACACATTAAAAATGCTAATGCTAACATTGCAGTTGGCAATCACATATTGACAGTATCTGCAAAAGGATTAGTAAATTTGTGTATGTGCTGTACAAACTAAGAAATAGTGCTAACACTGAAACAACTCTCACAGCGTATCACGGCTATGTGGCGTCTATTCTAAACTATGGCATAATACTGTGGGGGAACTCTACGGACATTATAAGAGCCTTTCGGGCACAAAAAAATGTATTCGTGCAATAGTAGGTACCACCTTGGGAATCCTGCAAACCAGTCTTCCACAAGTTAAAATTACTTACACTGCCGTCTATGTATATTTTAGAAGCAGCCAAATTTGCCAAACAAAATTTGTTGTGTTTTTATATTATTTCGCATTAACACATGCTTGTGAAATATATTTTATTTTTAAAGAAAAATGGAAAGAAAAATTTGACTTCAGGCGAGGCTCGAACTCGCGACCTACTGGGAATCTAGTCCAGCCGCTCTTCCAATTGAGCTACTGAAGCCCTGCCCGATTTGTCAAATCTTTCCTTCACATCTATTGCATTGCTTTATGGTAGCAGTAGCGCCATCTATTACCAACTATGCTAGTTAGGCAACCGATATAATAGACTTTTCAGTTTATTGAATATCGTAAAGAAGTCGCTTTTACCCTTAATAATTGTTTTTATATTATTTCGCATTAGCACATGCTTGTGAAATATATTTTATTTTTAAAGAAAAATGGAAAGAAAAATTTGTTGTGTCTGTTTACAAAGGTTCGTGACAAATTTCCACGTTGCGTGAGAAACCCAGACAGGATTGTGCTGTCAAAGGTCCCTAGTACAGCTCTTTATTCAAGAAGCTGCCATGTTATGGCCGGTAAAATCTATAACAAAATTCCAAACGACATAAAGTTACTACCTTTTAATTTATATAATAAAAAATTCGTGACTTGTTAATTCAAAAATGTTTTTACTCAGTTATGTTCTAGCTAGCGGAATTAAAGTTTTTAAAAACTAATATTTTAATGCAAAATTATAAAGAGAGATGTTTATTGCCTTAATATCAGAAATAGATTGAATTTATTATACGAGTAATACTGTAAAACAATGGATGAAATCCGACGCTGCAGACTTCCCGACACCTCACGGTGTCAGCGGTGTAACGTCAGCTGGAACGGAGGTTAAGCCTCCGTAACTCTCGGTACAAGATTTTTTTGACTATAAATGAATTTATTTAATGCGACAAATAATAAATCATTTAATTTCTTTTTTACATATTATATTATACATTATTTCATATCACTTTTTTTTGTTAATGATGCTAATGAATTATGTAATTGTTAATGGAATTATTATTTAATACATAAGCGCTTAGTAATATTTAGAATGATTAATATCGATTTTTTTTTAATATATCTGTCTGTCTGTCAGTCAGTCTGAATTTGCATGCTAATTTTTAAAGGCAAAGTATGTGAAACCATTGCTTAGTTTCTAAGACCTGACATGTACTTACCATACTTTTGGCAAATAAATCTTTGAATCTTTGAAAAAAAAAATCTTTGAATCTAAACATTTCTATCTAACATAATTCACAACGAAAGCCTCATTTTGTTTGACAAGATTACGGGTCATACAAATCACAAATCCTAGCTTCGACTTCTAAATCTGCTTCCAACGTTTGTCAGGTTATAAAACTTGAATAAACTCGTACTGTCTCTAAGTTTTTAGTTTATTGTGCATTGTAGACAAAGATATAGAAAATGTCAGATGCACTGGGCTTGCGTTTAAATTTCGCCCAAATATCCCGGATTGAAAGTAATTTTCGTATAGAAAAGTTGTACAAAATTTTCGTGTAGGAAAGTCGTAGCATACAGCTTTTTTAATGTAGGTAATGAAGAAAATAAGCATGCAGTTCACATAGATGTTAAGTCCTTGTTACAGATTATAATAATTTACACAAAACACAGAGTCCTAAAGGCGTAAGAGTTCCAAATGGAGCTCGAGGGCGTAAGCACCACCGTATTGCCTAATCTATCTGCCACCAAATGGTAGTGTTCAAGACTATCGTGTTCCGGTTAGACAGTAATGTATAGCCCCGTAATAACTATCACAGAGACATAATAACTAAGGTATTAGGGGTGGTAACGCATGCATTTTGACCTCTGATATTTGAGTGGGTGTCTATAGGCTGCAGTCATAATTTAACATCAATGTGATCTGCATGATTGATTGTCACCTACATTACATAAAAAAACGATTTCAAAAAGGACCTCCAAATTTAAAATTCCCTTACATCAGAAAGAAGCCAATAAAGAAGCTAATTTAATTATATTTCACCTGCAATCACCGTTTTAGAAGAAAAAATAAGAATTAATGAAAAAAAAAATTCTTTTGTATTCCTTTGAATCTAATAGCTGCATTGTTGAATCGACCTGTACCGGTAATTGCTCGCTGCGGATTATTTTCGACGACCCTCATTTGTTATCCTTTTTTTATTCAACTGACCTGAATTCGAAATACGAGGAAACAATTGCGGGGCTTTTCAGCTGTATTAAATTTATTTTTATTAAAAATTAAGCCTTATTACATTTTTTGTCGCAAACGTTGTTTTTTGGATGTTCTACTTCTTTTGACGCGATTAGAAATGATGAGAGTGAGGTTTTACGAAGCGCGCGCACACCGACGAGTAAATAAAGCCGCCGGTTTTTCAATTTACGCTGTCCGATTGTCAAAATCGAAAACAAGATCGCAAACATCACCTACAAAATAAAAAAAACAAATTCACAAAAGTAAAACTATATTTCAAGAATTCTGTACTTTCAAGCTATCACTCAAATGCATAGATCCGTCACGTTGATGGGTACAACGTCACTCCAGATTCCACCTCAATAAGACGCATCATCCCTCAACCGCGCTCGGATTATCTCCCCTGCTCCCTCCGCCCCCCTGTCTCCATGCAGCGCCCCCCTACCGTGTTTCAGTTTAATTTCGCGTCGCCAACAGCCATTCCTTACATTGATTGATTATTCCAGTTTGAGGAGGCTTTGATTATGTTATTTGTGATTGTTCAAGCCTCGAAGACTGGATCGGTGTTTGGATGAGGGGACAGCTAGCAGAATTAATTAACGGTTGTCATGGTTTCAGGGAATAAAAGGATTAATCTTGGGAATCTGCTGGGTAAAGAAATATTTCCCGCTCTTTACGTAAGCGGTGAACCAATGATTACGACTTGTGATGATAATTTTGATAATATTTGAATGAAATGTTAGGTAGGTACATAGAGCAACACGGGCCACCGGCCGCGGCGCATCGGAGGGGAGTAGCCATATGCAGGCTTTCCCCTCTGTCATAGTACATGCCCAAGTGGGCCTATACTTGTCGCCTAGAAGTTTAAATGTGTACGTATAATTGTTTATGTATTTCGTTAAAGTCAAGGTGTGAGTTTCGTAGTAATAGACGAATTTTAAAGTGTGCGTGTAAAACAAATTTCAAAATAAAATTGAAGTCGGTTTTTTTTGTCGTTTTGTTTAATCTTTGGTAAATTGGATTGAAGCTAAGCAAGTTTAACTCCTAACGTGCGTTCAGAAGTACACACGTGGTTTTTTATGTGGCAAACAAGCATGACTGACACTCATGTGGATGTCAATTGATGACTGCAGCCTATAGACATCTTCACAAAAACTAGAGGTCAGAATGTAAATATGTAGCCACCCCTTAGTTTCACTGGTGGTAGAGCCCCAGTGACGGAGCTCGTGGGCGTAGGCACCACCGCATAACCTCATATACTTGCCGCTAAATGGTTAGTGTTCAGCACTATCGTGTTCCGGTCAGGTGGTAACTTACGGCCCTGTAATTTCCGGCATAGAGGCATAACACCTTAGGCCTCAGGAGTGGTAACGCATCTGCATTTTGACCTTGATCTTTTTGTGTCTATAGGCTGCAGTCATCACTTAACATCAATGGGAATCGCATACTTGTTTTCCACTTTTATTACATAAAAAAATCTTCGTTTAAAGTTCGTATTTATTTCAAACTATATTTCACTCATCACTAACCAAAGTGAATTACTTAACATCTTCACAACACGATATCGCTACAAAAACCTTAATTAAATGTCCGCCCTCGACAAAAACACATCGGCCTAAGTATTCATTAGTTGCCCATGTCCAGTGACTTGAAACTTTCCGTCGCAAGAGAATTAACATCTTCTTAACACGATTTCGCTAAAACTAAATTAACCGCTCAACAAAAAAAGGTTGACTCGACAAAAAATCGGCGCACTAACAAATTAATTTTGTCACCGACAGCCGGTGTACACCGAATTGTTTAATTTTATAATTACATCTCCCAGTTCCCCCACCTGGCCGCTGTGGCTTTTGCCGCGAATTAATCGAATTTAATTTATCACGGTTATGCTTTCGTTACACAGCCGGCGGGGGGACCGGCTTTTAAGATTAACGTGACAGCAGTTTATATTTTCGATAACAATGTGATGAATGCATAAGGTTTCTTAGTTTTTTTTTAATATAATGAAGGTAAGGAAGCTAACATTCGTTTCACATCCTTGTTAAGTGATGACTACATCCTGTAGATATCTACACAAAAACCAGAGTTCAAAATACAGATGCGTTGCCACCCCTGAGTTGTTATGTCTCTGTAATAGGTATTACGGAGCCAAATTATCAAAATTTCGTTTGCATACTGTTTATTATAAATATGCAAGCAATGTATTTCTTAAAAAAATATATCAGTTTTTGTTTTATGATTATAATAACTCAATTCTCTTATTAGGATGTTTGACGGTGTTATTCCTATTACAATTGTATATATTTATTTAATTTTGCATAGTGAACGTTTTTACGGTTGAAATAAGAAACCGGGCAAAAAACAAAGCGTCAAGCCCGGTTTAGTATAGTTGTGCCCCTCTCCGCCAGTTGTGTGACTTAAACTTAAAAAGACTATGAATGTTAATTCTAATGCATTAAGCGCGGTCGTAAAGTTTTTCAGTCACATGTTTGTGGCCAGTGTTTGTTGTCAGGCTATTTCACTTTAAAGAATGAATAATATTATTTCAATGATAGTGCACTTAGCTGAGCAAAATTTTCTGTAAATTATAGTGATGATCTTTTGTTTGTAGTTGTTGCAGTGGTATAGTAAAGTGGGCAAAAACTGTAAGGATTTTGGTCCCGAGATTAAGCTAGTAAGATTTATTATCTATTAAGATATTAACGTACCTTCACGCCTGTAATCCCCGAAGGGGTAGGCAGAGGTAAATGCATGCATTCAATCATACATGCAAACACCCACGATTCGCCGGTTACGTTTTGGCCCATGTAACAGGTGGCGAGCCTGTTGACATGTCCGGGCACATTACCAAACTTCGAGGTACTAGGAAATTTCCAGAAAATGGAATAATCCCAATAGAACCAGAGATAAAGGACTGTACACCATTATTTCTGATAAACCCCTACCCGGGAATCGAACCCAGGACCTCAGCGTAGTAGTAGTGGCCTGCTACCAATGGGCTACCAAGGCAGTCACGGTATTATGTGTACTTTAATTGGAAGAGCTTTAAGTGGACCATGTTAATTCAAACTGAAAGACGACCCGATTAGTCCAGCGGTATGACATGACCGTTTGATTCGAAGGGTCGCGGGTTCGATCCCCGCATCGTAACATCGTCTGGGTGTTTGTGTATATGTTTTTTTTTTCTCCCTGTCCAATTAATTGTTTGTAATGTAATAATATCGCTTTTTTGTGTCTCTGTGCTGTCCAAATAAATGTTTTCTTTCTTTCTTTCTTTTCTTTCTTTGTTCTATGTGTACAACGGCACGGTTTATACCTACCTAGTGTGAGTGTAAGGGTATTTTTATTTTAAAGCTTACTCTTTATTATATGGCTCTGAGAAAACCAAAATCTTTAACCGCGAGAGCATATGTCACGTGCCTGCATTGAGACCAATTTGTGTAGATATCTTCAGACTGTAGGTATTGATTCTCTACTAATCTGTCACCTATAGTATACTAGCGGCCCGCCCCGGCTTCGCCCGCGCTGCTCTGCTCCTATTAGTCATAGCGTATTTATTTATTTATTTTTATTTTATACTTTATTGTACACCAATACATTAAAGAGACAACAAAATAGAAGAAATAGACGATACAAAAGGCGGTCTTATCACAAAACTGCAATCTCTTCCAGACAACCTTTGGGTTTAGGAAACTGTGTAAATTAGAATATTTGGGGTGTGCTAATGCAAGTAAATTTAAAATTATAGCTTACAAAGAAGAAAAAAAAATTAAAATAATAAAAATAATAATAGGTAACTTTTAGGTGATCAGGACTTAACTCGACAAGGGAAAGATCTGGGCGACGTAATGATCGTGAAGTCGTTTTTTGAACGTTACGACTGAATTAGCTTGTCGAATTTCAACAGGAAGCAAGTTCCATAGGCGGATAGCTTCCACCGTGAATGATTTGGAATAAAATGAAGAGAAATGTGAAGGAATTGATAGAAGGAGATTATTGGAAGAACGAAGGGACAAGGAATGAGAAGAGCCAAGAAAAAGAAAACGCTCCTTCAAATAGTTTGGGGTTTGGGGATTGAACAGTATACAGTAAAGAAAAGAAAGAATGTGTGTATTCCTGCGAAAACGAATGGGCAATGTAAGCTATCCTATCTCTCAAGTTGGATCGAACTGCACATGGTGTGCGAATTTTATTATAATCGGTTAAGTGGTTTAGGAGTCCATTGAGGACAAACATTGTGACACGAGATTTATATAGATTAAGATTTAAATTATACAACAAAAATTTAATATAGATACGTAAGACTTAAAAAAATCTCTTAAAATAAAACTCCAATCAAGAGATATCGATTTCCGGACCACGTTTAATTACAGACGTTTGCCGCGTGACGTCACGTGGTTCTGAAGTGAAAGTGAAGTGAAAAAGTACTTCGTTGTTTACAACGAAGTATTTTTACACTTGTTGACTCAGCACTACTACTGGAAAGGACTATTAATAGTGTGTGGAACGAGACGAGTAATTAAAAAAAGGGAAAATTGACGGTCAAGTGAATATTAAGTGTCACGAGAAAAACTCAAATTAATTAACTAACGCGTTTCAAAATTTTTGTGGAGTTGCCAACATGCGATTTAACAAATGTGTGTTTTTGATAATTATTAGTGGTTATTCACTCTAGGTTAGTTTAAAAAAATGACGATGCAAAAGTGCTCTCCAGGAGCCTAATTATATGAAAATGAATAAACTGAATAAACTGAAACTGAAACAACATTATCGCCATAACAGCGGCTAGTTTTTTTTATAAACTCCATTCAAGTGATATCGATTACCGGACGATGCTTAATTACAGATGCTGGGTGCTTGCCTAGAATCATTGCTTATTAAACAAGTCAAAAATATTTTCATTACTCATTTGATGAACGTCACATTACGACGACAAAATAAGCAATATTACTGGTAGTAGAGTTCCAGTGGGCGTAGGCACCACCGCATTACCTAATATACTTGTCGCTAAATGGTAGTGTTCAGCACTATCGTGTTGCGGTCAGGTGGTAATGTACGGCCCTGTAATTTCCGGCACAGAGGCATAACACCTTAGGCCTCAGGAGTAGTAACGCATCTGAATTTTGATCTCAATCTTTGTGTAGGTGTCTATAGGCTGCAGTCATCACTTAACATCAATCTGAACTGCATGCTTGTTTGCCACTTCCGTAACATAAAAAAGCCACCCTTACTTCCAATGCGTGACAAAACAAAAAGAAAGAAAAACAAAAATCATTACCTACGGCAAATTTCATTCTCTTCTTCCGCCAGAATTATATATTAATAAAGCCTACCCTTTTCAATATCAAATTGGATCCGACTTCGACGAGAAATATCAATAGGATGATGCCTTATAAAGATTAAAAATAAATAAGGTTTCAATCATAATTAACCATTGACAAGAAGATGTGGCCGAAACTTGAAACATTTGAGATCAGATCTTCGGGGTTGCTCAGTTCTGATAGCTTCGTGTTTATCCCGGAGAATTTTATACTCAGGTGTATTAGGTCAAAGTTGTGAAAACTAAACTTGTCGAGTAGTTACAATTTTATTCATTGTAATTTAGAATTTAATGTTTTTTTCAATCCTAGTTGTTTTAACTTTGCGCGGTGATTTTTCAAATAAAAGTTTTCCGTACACTTTAATTATTGATATTATATTTCTTAAAAACGAAAAACATATGTCTTCCTAGTAGAAAGAACAAAACTAAGCTATTTCCAGATACCCGGTTTAATCTTCTATACTATATATAAAAATCAATTGCTGTTCCTTAGTCTCGCTAAAACTCGAGAACGATTGGACCAATAAGGCTAATTTTGGTTTTGAAAGATTTTTTGAAGTCTTCCCTGGACTTCCAAGGTAAGAATATATGAAGATATTGAAGGGTAACTAACTAACTAACTAACAGTAAAAACCGGAAAAGTATGAGTTCGACTCGCGTGGTGAGGGTTCCGTAATTTAAATGAAATATTTTCGAAAATATTACAGATTTAAAATGCAGGGACATAGCGGTTACGGTGGTACCGGCAATATTATTAAGAATTTTCGATTAAATTTGAATACTCAAACTTCTTATAGGTTTTTCAGTAATTTATAGGCAAAGAACTATTTTCCACATTTTTTTCAAAATTTTAAGTTCAGTAGTTTCGGAGATAGGGAATGGTCAATTTTCGTCGTTTTTCCTAAATAACTTCAAATTTGTTTATGCAAAAATTATAAAAAAATATATCTGAGATGCTGACAACAATCTCTTTCATTTTGATATATCACACGACATAGTTTACGATTTCTTTTTTTTTTTTTAATATTCTGATTTACCCCCCGAAAGTGATCCCCCCCTGTTTAAAATTTATTATTTTACTTGACGTGTTCATCTTTGGGTCACCAATTTACATATTATATATTCATCAAATTTCAACGCGATCGGTCGAGTAGTTTCGGAGCAAATTGGCCGTGACAGACGGACAGACAGACGCACGAGTGATTCTATAAGGGTTCCTATTTTCTTTTAAGGTACGGAACCCTAAAAACCACAAAAAAGTTTTCCATACAAATAGGTAGTTCGTCTTTTTTTTTATGTAACAGAGGTAGCAAACAAGCATGCAGCTCACATTGATGTTAAATAATGGCTGCAGCCTATAGACCTCTACACAAAAACCAGAGGTCAAAATGCAGATGCGTTGCCACCCTTGAGGCCTAAGTTGTTACATCTCTGTGATAGTTATTACGGGGCCACACCATTTCACCGGCACACGGTAGTGCTGAACACTACCATTTAGCGGCAGATAGAATAGGTAATGCGGTGGAGCCTTCGACAGTAAGCTCCGTCACCAGAGCTCTAGCACCAGTAAAAATGTGTTTTATTTAAATTAATATTTAACCTAGGGTAGTAACCGAGCATATACAATACAAGCTGTTGCCGGCGACTTCGCCCGCGTAAATGTCGTTTAAAAAGTAGCCTATGTTCTTTCTTAAAGTCAACTATCTCTGTACCAAATTACATTAAAATCGGTTCAGTCGTTTTGACGTGAAAAGGTAACAGACAGACAGACAGATAGTCACTTTCGCATTTATAATATATATATAGTAGGGAAGTAGGGATGAAAATGGTTACCGCAACGCCAAACTTGCAACATTTGGTATCAGTTCATCAAACCTGCCCTGCTCTAAAGGATAACGTGTCTATCACGGCAGATCTGGTCTCCCTGAATATTAAGTCAAACCAGTGAAATGTTTATACTTGTTAGTTACGACAACCCGGTTGGTCCAGCGGTGTGAGATAACCGTTTGATTCGAAGTTCGGGTTCGATCCCCGCACCGGGACAAATATTTGTATGGGCTACAGATATTTGTTTCGGGTCTGGGTATTTGTGTAGGTGTTGTTTGTATATAACGGCACCAACGGTGAGTGTAAACGTATAAAACAAGAACAATATATTGCGATTTTAATTTATTATTAAGACCGGGGATAATTTTGTTTCATAATTCTCTTACTGGTGGTAAGCACAGTGATGGAGCTCGCTGGCGTAAGTACAACCGCATTACCTATTGTAATTGCTGCTAAATAATATTGAGACTGCTACTAGTAGATATGCACTTCGATGCCTGTCACAAAAGTAGTTGTATATGAGTAAAAACGCACTATAAAGGTCGACATTTTTAAAATTCTAAAATTGAAAAGTTATACATCATTCTATTGAGATATTGTGAAATGTAATGTAAATGTACTTTCATCTATGGCGAAAGATGTTATGAAAAGTGTCCTAGGTTGGATTTTTTTTTAGAATGGCTAAAAAGATCCATTTAAACATGTGACCCCATTGGTTGAAGACTGATTTTCACGCTGATGTCGGACAGCGCGTTGATATATTACATGAGCGCCCAGCAAATGAACTTTAATGTCTTATTAAAAAGTACAATAGATATTATCATATGTTTTTTAATTCTACAGAACTCTGCTAGTGAATGACAAAGAATGTCCCATATGCTTTTATTTAGTCTTATCTTACCGCCTGTAGAAGAAAGTATGGAACATTCTGTTGATACCAATTTTTATTATTTAGTATTTTTGGACCAATATTTATTTTGTTTTTGTTTACTTTGACATATAATCAACGGATCAGTTGTGATTCGCTTTAATTTTATATTTTGTAATTTGATTTATCACAAGCAAATTCTGTTATTTCCAAGTGATTAAATGAATGATTTTTGTTTTAAAGACTCTTACTTTTTTTCACTCACTTAGTTTTAAAGACATATTTTACTGTACGTGAAACATGCCTATATAGAATACAAGAAAATATAAGAACGTAATGTATGTTTTTATGTTTTTATACAACGGAGAACCAACTTATATAACTATAACAAAGTTTTACATAAATCTGCATAATAATACATTTCTCAGCAATTTTATTCACGTCGCATTTTAGCGGACAAGACAATATCGAAGAGCCCTCACACTTGACCGGTTCCATCGCTCTCAATAAATCCTGCAATACCGTTTCAATATTCATAATATACTCCATTTCACCCTACTGCTCATGTTCCGTCAGCCATGAACTCTATCCATCCCTTCTATAGAAGTTTTTTTTACATTATGAAATGTGAAGCGACGTGACGGACACCACTACCCACTAGTGGGTGACAGTACCCACTAGTGGGTGAAAATTATGAATAATATTCAGTCAGTCAACTGAACAATTGGGGTCAAACCTTCAATGGCAGAAACAATATTTTTTTTATTTAATGGAAGTGGCATTCAAGCATGCAGTTCACATTGATGTTAAGCGATGACTGCAGCCTATAGACACCCACAAAATGGCCAGAAGTCAAAATGCAGATGCGTTACCACACCTGAGGGCTAAGGTGTTATGCCTCTGCGCTGGAAATTACAGGGCCGTACATTACCATCTGACCGGAACACAATAGAGCTGAACACTACCATTCATTATTTATTTAGCGGCAAATATATTAGGGAATGCGGTGGTGCCTACGCCCGCAAGCTCTGTCACTGGAGTTCAACCACCAATAACATTTTTTAGTGTCACATGACAAATAATAATCTAGTATTAAAAAAATCAATACATGCGTCAAAAAACGTAACGAACTGTAACAAGGTTTCACATAAAAAAGTTTATATTTTTAGAAATATCATTCATTTTTAGATTCTGCATAATGAATGACTGTAACGCCTAACTTTTTTTTTTTTATTTAATGGAAATGGTAAACAATCTTGCAGTTTACATTGTATGCCTCTGTGCCGGAAATAACAGGGCCGTACATTACCACCTGACCGGAACATGATAGTACTGAACACTGCCATTTAACGGCAAGTAAATTAGGTAATGCGGTGGTGTATGTTATGTGATAGTAACATACACTCATATACTACGGAGAATCTACTTACTTATCCAACTGTAAGAAAGTTTAACAAAAATCTGAAAAATATTATATTTTTAAGCGCTTCACGTCGCATTTGTGCGGACAAGACAATATCGAGGAGCCCTCACACTTGACCGGTTCCGTCGCTCTCAATAAATCTTACAATCCCGTTTCAATATTCATAATATCTTCTACTCCGCCCCACTGAATTCTCTTTCCAAAAAGGTTTTTACAAAATCACTGTTTTAATTAAACTTATTATCCGTATTAATTATTACACTGAGTTCTAAACGATATTTACTTTAGTAACAACTTTTTTTCGGAGTTTTGTTCCGAAAGTAAATACGTTAGTTTAAATTTTGTTTTTCTGGGTATAATAAATAAGTTAACAAAAACAACGTAACTTCACGCCTGTAATCCCCGAAGGGGAAGGCAGAGGCAAAATGCATGCATTCAATCATACATGCAAACACCCACGATTCGCCGGGTACGTTTTGGCCCATGTAACAGGTGGCAAGCCTTTTTTTTATGTAACGAAAGTGGCAAACAAGCATGCAGTTCATATTGATGTTAAATGATGACTGCAGCCTATAGACACCCACAAAAAGACCAAGGTCGAAGTGCAGATGCGTTACCACACCTGAGGCCTAAGGTGTTACGCCTCTGTGTAGGAAATTACAGGGCCGTAAATTACCACCTGACCGGAACACGATAGTGCTGAACACTACCATTTAGCGGCAAGTATTATATATTAGGTAATGCGGTGGTGCCTACGCCCGGAAGCTCTGTCACTGGAGCTCTGCCGCCAGTAAATATATATAGCCTATTGACATCTCCGGGCACATTAACTATAACAGTTAACAATTTAATTAATTTAATTCACCACCAAAACGTGCACGGAAAAGTGTATGTTTTTTGCATTTTACCAAACCAAATGACTACCTCCGATTTTTTATCGAAACTCTGTCAATCTAATATCAGGGTATCAGATTTATTCCACAACACAGCTACGTGCACGCCAGAAAAAGTTGTTACTGGTGTATTTTTCCCTCGCCGTCATTTTGCAGGGCACTCGGTTATTTTCTAGGTCACTAAGCTGTGTACATCTACGTGTACACATGACGGGGAATGTGAAATGTTGGTTAGTTATCCATAAAAGCTGGATTATGCGTCAGTGGAGGGATTTAATGGTTTACAAGTATTTGCGGGAGCTTGGAGAACGCTTAGTGCGTTTGTTGAGGTCTGTAGTGCTAAGTTAAAATATGTACTATACAGAATAATGTGTGAAAATATAGGTCATTGAGAGAGTAATGTAGGTCAACGTAGGATCTTAGAGCTACGTTACCAAATAGGGTTATAATATCATATTTTAAAAATAATAAAACTTTTCAATAGCAACAATTAAAATACATATTTCAAGTAGAAATAAAACGCGTGATGATTTTGTAGCCTAAAACATGTTTTTTGATAAAAATAAATCAAAACCATGTTGCACTTTGTAAAAAAATGAATACAAATCAATTTGCAAAGTAATAACTTAATCCTTTTTTATGACTCATTTGAACAGTCAAAGAAATACGGGGAAGAGAATAAGAAAAATAAAATCCTATAATCAGAGTCAAATCGGCCATCCATTGCGGTGTAACCAATCCACGGAGTGCAGGACAATGACAAACGGACAGCTTGGTTTATATTTGTCGCAAGTTAGTTAGCTAGCTCTGGGTCAAGTAGGCGCTGTGAGTTAAAAATCAGCTAACAATCAATACGGTCTTAACCCACAACTGTACAAAAAGGATAATATAATGCCGCTCTTGCCCCATTTGTTAAGCATTAAATATTATGATAGATAATGCATAGTATAATAATATAATATAATCAATATTTATTATTGATGACAGACTTTTAAATTATTTGTATTTTTTAAGTATGTATTTTGATTCGACTTTTTTTGATTCAATTTTAATCTTGTAAAGGGGGTGATCTGAATGTTATTTTTTTTTCTAATTTACTTTCATAATTGTCAAATGTTATTATTAATTATTTTTTTTTTGTTGTCTATCGCATTGGGTTTGCCCAACCTGTATTGATAGATTTAAGTATGATAAATAAATAAATAAATTATCAAAAAAGACAGGCAATATTAAAGACGAATCCAATAAATCAGAGGCAAATCGGTCATCGATTGATATCTATTCAGTAGACATTGAGAATCACTGAGAGACGGCTCGGTTTATATTTATCGCAAGTTGCCGGCTGATGCTGAGTCAAGTGGGCGTTATATGCAAAAACCAATCAGTAAATAATCAATACTGTTTTGACCCATAAACGAACAAAATAAAATAATATAAGTCCGTTTTTGCCCCATTTCACCTATTTCATCTAAGACCAAAACGATTGACTGATATGTAAGAAAACAATTTGTTAAGAATTAATACGGTTTTGAAACAAACAAATCAAAATAATCTATTTCCGTTTTTGCCCCATTTCACCGATGAAATTCACTCAAAATTTCATATTCGCAAAAGGAAGAAAATATGAAAGACGAAATCCAATAAATCAGAGTCAAATCGGCCGTCGATTGCGGTGTACCCATTCAGTGGAGTGTAGCACAATGACAAGCAGACGGCTCGGTTTATATTTATCGCAAGTTAGCCGGCTGGCGCTGGGTCAAGTGGGGGGTGCCTTGTAATTAAAGCTCGCCTCGGCGCCGCACTCTGCAATTGGGTCAAATAATAATCGTGAGGGCATAACAAGCGATCTTATGCTGCTTCGAGTGTGAGAAAGTGTTGGAATATGAGCTTGATTTTGTATCAGATGAGTTAAGCTTTTTTGTTTGTTTGTTTGTACCTACCTCGCAGACTTTTTTTCATGTAATAGAAGTGGCAAACAAGCATGCAATTCACATTGATGTTAAGTGATGACTGCAGCCTATAGACACCCACACAAAGACCAAGGTCAAAATGCAGATGCGTTACCACTCCTGAGGTCTAAGGTGTTATGGCTCTGTGCCGGAAATTACAGGGCCGTACATGACCACCTGACCGGAACACGATAGTACTGAACACTACCATTTAGCGGTTCAATTTTGATATTCAAGGAGAAACGTGAGCGTGTATTTTTTTACGATGAGTAGTCCTGGGCTGGATATGGTATGATTGATGAAACCCGTAACGCTCGCCACCATACATCTCTCCAAAAATATGGCGAATTGAAAATATTTATTTAAGTTAAAAAAGTAGCAAACAAGCATGCAAGCAACATTTTTTTACTAGTGGTAGAGCTCCAGTGATGGAGCTCGCGGGCGTAGGCACCACCGCATTACCTAATATACTCGTACTTGCCGTTAAATGGTAGTGTTCAGCACTATCATGTTTCGGTCAGGTGGTAATGTACGGCTCTATAATTTCCGGCACAGAGGCATAACACCTAATGCCTCAGGAGTGGCAGCGCATTTGCATTTTGACTTCTGGTCATTGTGTGGGTGTCTATAGGCTGCTGTCATCACTTAACATCAATGTGAACTGCACGCTTGCTTGCCACTTTTATTACATAAAAAAAAAAAACATTGATAGTCAATACTGAGCCCTGTAAATCTCAGTATAAATGCGTAGCCACTGCTTAGGACTATCTTGTTTATACCCATATAAAAATGAATGTTTGTCTGTTTGTCCTTTATAGAATCGTAATCTACGCCATTTACCGACATTTACTTAATGTAATAAAAGTGGCAAACAAGCATGCAGTTCATATTGATGTTAAGTGATGACTGCAGCCTATTGACACCCACACAATGATCAGAGGTCAAAATTTTTACTGGTGGTAGAGCTCCAGTGACGGAACTCGCGGGAGTAGGCACCACCGCATTACCTAATATCCTTGCCGCTAAATGGTAGTATTCAGCACTATCGTGTTCCGGTCAGGTGGTAATGTACGGCCCTGTAATTTCCAGCACAGAGCCATAACACCTTAGACCTCAGGAGTGGTAACGCATCTGCATTTCGACCTTGGTTTTTGTGTTAGTGACTATAGGCTGCAGTCATTACTTAACATCAATGTGAACTGCATGCTTGTTTGCCACTTACATAACAAAAAAAGGAGTCCACGGACAGAGGTAGACACGTGATTTTTATATAATATTATGATTAAAATTTAAACACTAAACATTCGAAATGTAACAAAACGAAATATCGAAGTCAGTAAATACATAAATTATCAAATCAGCCAGTTTCACGCGCAATTACACCAATATTGATCTCATTTGAGTCCTTTTTTGTGATTGTGATAATGATCGTATGCAATGGTGGATGATAAATGGATGATAACATACTAAACGGACCGTTACAAACAGTTATCATTAATTATAATATACGTAAAATGTAACGTAGCTTCACGCCTGTAATCCCCGAAGGGGTAGGCAGAGGTAAATGCATGCATTCAATCATACACGCAAACACCCACGACTCGCCGGTTACGTTTTGGCCCATGTAACAGGTGGCGAACCTGTTGCCATCTCCGGGCACATTACTAAACTCCGGGGTACTGGGAAACTTCCAGAAAATGGAAAAATCCCAATAGAAGAAGAGATAAAGGATTTTAAACCGTTATCTCTGATAGTCCCCGACCCGGGAATCGAACCCAGGACCTCCAGCGTAATAGTAGTGGCCTGCTACCACTACGCTACTGAGGCAGTTTTTAATTATAATATAGTATTGATAATAATAATTACTGCCTAAGTAACAGGCCACTAGTACTGTAGCAGGCCACTAGTACTACGCTGCGGTCCTGGGTTCCATTCCCAGGTCGAGGTCTATTAGAGATAGGGGTGTAAAATCCTTAATGTCTGGTTTATTGAGATTTTACTATTTTCTGGAAATTGCCCAGTACCTCGGAATTTGGTAATGTGCCCGGAGATGTCAACAGGCTCGCCACCTGTTACATGGGCCAAGACGTAACCCGCGAATATAACCTTAACCTTAGAATGCATGCATTTACTTCTGCCTACTCCTTCGGGGATTACAGGCGTGTAGTTACGTTTACATTACGTTTGATAATAATGTAAGATGTTGAATGTGCCTCAGTTCACCTCCATAGGCCAAAGTTTGGCAAGTCAACTATCATTACAATAGAGGCCTATTCTACTTGGCCTGTCTTTTTTATGTAAAGAATTTTATATTATGATCTCTTATTTCTTTTATATTCTATACATACAAATAAATAAAATTGGAGTGTCTGCTTGTAATATTAAATAACCGCTTTTTACTAAATGCATATGTATGTATACACGGTACATACACCAAAATCACATTTTATACAATTTTTGTCTGTCTGTCTGTTCGTCTGTTTGGCGGGGCTAATCTTGGGAACGGCACATTGATGTTAAGTGATGACTGCAGCCTATAGACACCCACACAATGACCAGAGGTCAAAATGCAAATGCGCTGCCACTCCTGAGGCATTAGGTGTTATGCCTCTGTGCCGGAAATTACAGAGCCGTACATTACCACCTGACCGGAACACGATAGTGCTGAACACTACCATTTAACGGCAAGTATATTAGGTAATGCGGTGGTGCCTACGCCCGCGAGCTCCGTCACTGGAGCTCTACCACCAGTAAAAAAATGTTGCTTGCATGCTTGTTTGCTACTTTTTTAACGTAAATAAATATTTTCAATTCGCCATATTTTTGGAGAGATGTATGGTGGCGAGCGTTACGGGTTTCATCAATCATACCATATCCAGCCCAGGACTACTCATCGTAAAAATTTCCAGGCTCACGTTTTTACTTGAATATCGAAATCGAACCGCTAAATGGTAGTGTTCAGTACTATCGTGTTCCAGTCAGGTGGTCATGTACGGCCCTGTAATTTCCGGCACAGAGCCATAACACCTTAGACCTCAGGAGTGGTAACGCATCTGCATTTTGACCTTGGTCTTTGTGTGGATGTCTATAGACTGCAGTCATCACTTAACATCAATGTGAATTGCATGCTTGTTTGCCACTTCTATTACATGAAAAAAAGTCTGCGAGGTAGGTACAAACGAACAAACAAAAAAGCTTAACTCATCTGATACAAAATCAAGCTCATATTCCAACACTTTCTCACACTCGAAGCAGCATAAGATCGCTTGTTATGCCCTCACGATTATTATTTGACCCAATTGCAGAGTGCGGCGCCGAGGCGAGCTTTAATTACAAGGCACCCCCCACTTGACCCAGCGCCAGCCGGCTAACTTGCGATAAATATAAACCGAGCCGTCTGCTTGTCATTGTGCTACACTCCACTGAATGGGTACACCGCAATCGACGGCCGATTTGACTCTGATTTATTGGATTTCGTCTTTCATATTTTCTTCCTTTTGCGAATATGAAATTTTGAGTGAATTTCATCGATGAAATGGGGCAAAAACGGAAATAGATTATTTTGATTTGTTTGTTTCAACACCGTATTAATTCTTAACAAATTGTTTTCTTACATATCAGTCAATCGTTTTGGTCTTAGATGAAATAGGTGAAATGGGGCAAAAACGGACTTATATTATTTTATTTTGTTTGTTTATGGGTCAAAACAGTATTGATTATTTACTGATTGATTTTTGCATATAACGCCCACTTGACTCAGCATCAGCCGGCAACTTGCGATAAATATAAACCGAGCCGTCTGCTTGTCATTGTGCTACACTCCACTGAATGGGTACACCGCAATCGACGGCCGATTTGACTCTGATTTATTGGATTTCGTCTTTCATATTTTCTTCCTTTTGCGAACATGAAATTTTGAGTGAATTTCATAGGTGAAATGGGGCAAAAACGGAGATAGATTATTTTGATTTGTTTGTTTCAAAACCGTATTAATTCTTAACAAATTGTTTTCTTACATATCAGTCAATCGTTTTGGTCTTAGATGAAATAGGTGAAATGGGGCAAAAACGGACTGGCTAGGCTGCAGTCATCACTTAACATCAAAGCGAACTGCATGCTTGTTTGCCACTTTCATTACATAAAACAACTTAAACTGAACGTAATTGAATCAATTATGCAAACAAGAAATAAAAGTCCGAAGCATTTCGTATGAATCAGAACTAACAAAAGAAATACCGATGCTGCAAGGAAAAGGGGGATGCAGACAATAATGCTGATTGGTGCAGAATCGAAACAATCCGATGCATTAAGGAAATATCCGCAGAGATTGGACTCCTTTTGTTTGAAAGGTAAAATTGTTGTCCAAGATATTCATTCTAGGATTCCTTTTGTTTGGTATTTAAGGTGCCGTACCTAATAAGGGAATACGAAACGTTTTAAAGATCACCCGTCCGTCTGTCGCTCTGTCTGCCAGTCACAGTCGATTTTCTCTCAAAGTGCTAGACAAATTGAGTTGTAATTAAACCAGGATTACAATGTACCCACTTGCCACTTTTTTTGTTTTTTTTTTTTAATGTAAGGAAGGTGGTAAACAAGCTTGCATCTCACATTGATGTTAAGTGATGACTGCAGCCTATAGACATCTACATAAAACAAGAGGTCAAAATGCAGAAGCATTGCCCCCCTGGACCCTAAGTTGTTATGTCTCTGTGATAGTTATTACAAGGCCAAACATTACTATCTAACCGGAACACGATAGTGCTGAACACTACCATTTGGCGGTAGATAGACGTAATGTGGTGGTGCCTACGGCCGCAAGCTCTGTCACTAGAGCTCTACCACCAGTGTACCGCTTCTGGGACCTAAGGTATTATGACTTTGTACCAGAAATTACAGGAACGTACAATTCAACAGGTGTGTCAGGACCGGGATATCTGGCGCTATTTTTGCAGATAATAATAAATTGTTTACAGAAAAACTAACAAACAGAAGATCAAATGACTTGAACAGAAACCTCTAGCACTGCTTACGTAATCCAAATTGCAAGAGCACTCGAAATCCTAGTAGCCAAAAACGTCACAGAACACCAACAACAATAGATAAACGCACAGAAGCAAGTGAATGACGTCAATCACATGTCAATCATCAATGACGTGACTGGTGACAGACATGAGGTGACATAATATATCAAAGAGTTTAAAGGGATGTGTCAACTTAGGCGGCTGTCACAAAATATCGATGTTAAGAATATCGATCCATTGATCAAATGGGTCACTTTTAAGTCTTTTGTGTTGATTTTAAAACCTAAATGAATGTATTTCAATAAGTCTTCATCTGATGATTGGCACCTTAAAATGAAATCTAACGTGTACTTTCAGTTATTTTTCTATTTATTATGTAACCGATTTTTTTTATGATTAATCGATACTTTCTGATACAATAATTATATCCTACGCCATTACATTTCGTTACGTTCCTGTCTACGCCATCATAAATATCAAAAGTACAGATTTTTTCAAAAACTGTTTTAAATACTTTTCCGGTGGATTTCAGTTTAATGTTATACTGAAAAATTTACAGCTATATGCTCACAAATTTTATGTAAATTATTTGTTCAAGTACAATCTATCTAATCAATCTATATACCATTTTGGCTGATCTCCTTTCATTAAAATCTGTTCATTCGTTTGGACGTGAAAAGGTAACAGACAGACAGACAGACAGACAGAGTTACTTTCGCATTTATAATATTAGTAGGGAAGTAGGGATTACGCTAAACTTTGTACCATAGTTAGTACGTACATCCTAGCCAGTAGTTTTTAATTCCAAAATTACTATATAGGCGAAAAAACAGAAAGCTTTCCTGTGTTACATGAAGGCAAAAATGTTCAATGTCGGACCTACAGTTCTGATCGGATTCCGGTATTTCGTAATGAGGTTAAATCTTTATTATCTTAATATTTACCGGTATAGGTCGCGCCAGGTAAAAAGAACGCTGGCGGTCAAGCTGCGCAGTAGACGATTTATCGATCTATTTGGTGGTATGAGGTGCGGCGTTTTCAATCTGCCTACCAATACACGAAACCGCAAGCTAAAGCTAGATCAAAAATAAACCAATAGGGCTAGTACTTTCGTGCGCGAGTGTACCGATGCGCGAACACATCCCTTCTACTTTCTTTCAGCGTTCTTTTTACGTGGCGCGACCTATACGAATGGTTTTAATCATATCAGCAGAATACAATGCATAATAATTTTGTTTACGCACGAACCGATTTCCACGGTTTTGCATTCGTTGGAAAGATCTCGGGCTCCGTGAGGTTTATAGCAAAGAAAATTCAGGCTTATATAACGACATCCACGCGGGCGAAGCCGCGGGCAACAGCTAGTTGATTATAAAATTACTATACAAGCGAAGCAATAGGAACATTCCTCTCTTACGTAAACGTAGAAATGTTACGCAACGTCTTTCAGTTTTACTCCACACCAAGAAACGCTGAATAGTAGAACTGAACATTAGAATTTCAATAACGACCCGCTTTCACGGAGATTCGCTGTATAATTTTCCAATTTATTAATCTCCTTACATAACTCTTTCGAGGCAGATTGATTTTGGAAATTTCTCTTGCTCGAATTCACCGGTCGGACTTACGGTTCTGATCGGATTCCGGTACTTCGTAATGAGTTTCAGTCTTTGTTATCTTTATGTTTACCGGTACGAATGGTTTTAATTATTCCGACAAATTACGATGCAGGATATTTTTTGTTTGATTTTTGCGGTATATTCGAGACAAAACAAATCATGTTATGATATAGCATGGTTTCTCTTAACATTTGTTGTTTTATTGTTTGTTTCAAAATATTAACGAGACTTATAATCGTTATATGAGCTAAGATATTTTATATTTTTAGTTATTTATATATATTATAATTTTGCAATTAATTTATCTCCTTACATAACTCTTTCGAGGCAGATTGATTTTGGGAATTTTTCTGCTCGAATTTATCGGTTGGACTTACGATTCTGATTGTATTCCGGTACTTCGTAATGAGTTTCAATCTTTGTTAACATACAATATCATCTGACTGGATAACGATAGTGCTGAACACGTACATTTTAGTGGCAAGTACTCGTAGATTAGAGCTTATTCCACCAATCAACATTGGAGCTGCGTGGTGGAGTAAGCTCCCGGCCTCCCCTCAAAAAGGGGAGAGACTCGTGCCCATTATTATAGATTAGGCAATGCGATGGTGCCTACGCCGAGCTTTATCACTGGAACACAAAATTTAATTTTGTACGATATTATTAAGATGAAATGAAATGAACGTCTATAGACGTTATAACTATTAAACTTTTATTGTGCCTCATATACTGTTCGGGCAAGGATTAAGTACCTAATATCAGAAGTAAATTAATAAATCAATTGCATCTTCAATTATAGTCACTGTCTGTTATTGTAATCTGATTTACATTGTGTTACAGATAACGAGTCTTTACTATCTACAATAGAATACAATACAATATCACTAGCTTTGATCCCGGTTTAGCTATAAACACGATATTGCTAATAATACAGCAAAAAAATAGGTTTATTCCCGCTGTCCCCGAGTACTTTAATTAATTATTTAAAATTACATCGAGCATTACATTACATTACATTTGCACAGCGAGCTTATGAAAGAGAAAATCGGCTAGTCTGTCTTTCCATTTTTTTTAATTTTCAAACTAAGTAGCTGCATTGGAAGGAACTAAGACTCTTCTTAGGCCTCGATTGCTAAGTTCTTGGCCGGATCACTTGAAATTTTAATTTCAATCATAAATGTTGGTGACATTGTGCTCTGAAAAGCGACCACCAAACGAAAAGAAAACTGGGGATGGGAATGGGATTACTAGAACTACAGGATTGAGATCGTGGTATCCTTTAATGGTGACAAAACCATACCTCCGAGCCTTTTCCCGGAGTCTATCTCCACCACATCTACCACTCTTGATACAACTGACTACAACTTGAAAACAAATATTACAAAAAAAAAACCAAATAAATAAATATTTATTGTGAATAGAATTTGTTAACTTTAATATTTAGAAACTTTTCAATCGAGGGAAGCGGCTAAACCGCTTGAAAAAAAAACCACATCGCAGTCGTTAAGCGGCAAAGTGCCCATAGACAAATTAGATTTCAGAAATTGAGACGAAAAAAAATCTACAAATGAAACCGATTTTTCTCTTTTCAACAATCAAAAGTGATAAAAAGATTATCTAGTAAGAGTGGAAAATTGTGACTGAGTAGCAATCACGCCATATTATAAGATACTCAAAGCTAAATTTATTTATTCGCAAACAATATTACAACGCAGTGGTTACTACGCTCTGAAACCTTTTAACTAAACAGCTACAGTAACGAGTTTCACCATTACGATGTAAACACTCTAACGCAAATGCACTCTAACCACTCTGTCACAGCGATAACCCGACGTTCGACATTATTACAGCATCTATACATTGCATCGTATCTTAGAATTACTTAATCGATACGTATTATGTCGTTACTTGCAAGTTGGATATTCGATATGGATAGTTGAAGTTGCCAGATAACTGTTAACCTTAAAATCGTATTGCATAAAGTGAATGAGATAATAATAATAATAATAAGGGGGCAGAGCAGCTTGTGGCGAGCTGTTGGTGAGTAGCGACACCACCCGCTACCATCATCTCGAGTTCCTCCGAGAGAACTGGGCTCCGCCTCGTCTGCCACACAGAGGTACGGCCGGACAGAGCATCAGGTCTCTCACCTCTGGCTTGCCTTCATTGGCCGGTCAGAGTGGGGCGCTAGAGGTATGGCATTTGTAGAAATTTAGATAATAGGCTGTTGTCTAAATTTCTGAAAGAGCCATACACTCGGGGGTGGAAGTGTCTAAAGGCATAATAGCGGGGAAGCCCGCTCCGAGCTCGAGATTACTCGCTCGTGATGGTGAAACCGGGGCCACACCTCTCGACACCCCCAGCCTCTCTCAACAGTGTTGCCCCCTGTCGACCATCGGGTTGGCTGTTTGGGGGGCCCACCAAGGAGAGGCGAGTCACCACCTGCCTAAAGTAGGATTCGATAATGTGAGATGTTGAATATAGGCAGGTGCCGGATCTCACTCCATAGGCCCAGCCAGCTAGTCCCCCCAGTTCACCCACATAGCCCAAAGTTTGGCAAATCACTTTTCATTACAATAGTCCCATTATATTCTGCGGGGTCTGTCTGTGTCTGTATTAACTATTGATGCAGTCAGAGAGAGGTCCCGCCGAATATAACCCATTACAAAGTAGATCAAAATTCTCGAAAGGGCCTCTACGTGTTGGACCCCCCATGTCCCCGCGCAAGCCTGACAAAGGTCCGGGGTTCAAATTGGACCCCGTGCTGACGAGAGACATAATAATAATAATAATATATACTTTATTGCACACCAAAAAATAAGTTTACAAAAACAAAACATTTCAATTACATGTGATACAGCGGGCGGCCTTATCGCTAGAAGAGCGATTTCTTCCAGATAGTCATCTCATTCACTTTATTTGACAGTCCAATAAAATGACATCGATATGTAAATGGCCAATAAGTAAATATTTTAATTTTTGTACCAAGTAACATTTTATCTTTTTTTTTATGTAATAAAAGTGGCAAACAAGCATGCAGTTCACATTCATGTTAAGTGAAGACTGCAGCCTATAGACACCCACACAATGACCAGAGGTCAAAATGCAGATGCGCTGCCACTCCTGAGGCATTAGGTGTTATGCCTCTGTGCCGGAAATAACAGGGCCGTACATTACCACCTGACCGGAACACGATAGTGCTGAACACTACCATTTAGCGGCAAGTATATTAGGTAATGCGGTGGTACCTACGCGCGCGAGCTCCGTCACTGGAGCTCTACCACCAGTAAAAATCTATCTATCAACCGTCATTTTATACAATAACAAATTTTATAAACGTAGTACTTTGTGCAATGAATGTTTTTGGGAAGATAGTTTAACAATGTAAATGTTCACAAAGTAAAACATTTGCTAATCCTATGTTTTGTCAAATGATTGGTTTTATAGTAATATGTTTGCTAAGTGAGATGTTTGTGAAAGGATTAGTTTTTAAGCGTTGATTATTTCTGTGGTAATTTATTATGTTCCTTTTTATATTCACTTTCTCTGTGCAAATCAATGTATGGAACTTATCATGGTTTTATTTTATTTTTAAAGAAAAATGGAAAGAAAAATTCGACTTCAGGCGAGACTCGAACTCGCGACCTACTGGGAATCTAGTCCAGCCGCTCTTCCAATTGAGCTACTGAAGCCCTGCCCGATTTGTCAAATCTTTCCTTCACATCTATTGCATTGCTTTATGGTAGCAGCAGCGCCATCTATTACCAACTATGCTAGTTAGGCAACCGATATAATAGACTTTTCAGTTTATTGAATATCGTAAAGAAGTCGCTTTTACCCTTAATAATTGTTTTTATATTATTTCGCATTAACACATGCTTGTGAAATATATTTTATTTTTAAAGAAAAATGGAAAGAAAAATTCGACTTCAGGCGAGACTCGAACTCGCGACCTACTGGGAATCTAGTCCAGCCGCTCTTCCAATTGAGCTACTGAAGCCCTGCCCGATTTGTCAAATCTTTCCTTCGCATCTATTGCATTGCTTTATGGTAGCAGCAGCGCGGCTTGAAAGAGCGGCTGGACTAGATTTCCAGTAGGTCGCGAGTTCGAGTCTCGCCTGAAGTCGAATTTTTCTGTCCATTTTTCTTTAAAAATAAAATATATTTCACAAGCATGTGTTAATGCGAAATAATATAAAAACAATTATCATGGTTTTTTATTTACCTTATAATGATGATTTGTAAGTATGAATGATTGGCGTAAAAACGCTCAGTTCATTACGGGGTAGGCATAGAGCGGGGATAGCAAAACTAGCACTCTGCACGTAACTCCATATCTTTTCCATATTAATTACTCCACGTCCTAACAATTCACGCCTAAATATATTTCGATACATAAGTATAGCAGATCGACAGCAAAACGTAATCAAATATTTTCGTGTTTGTCTGAATCTTTTTCGAAATTAATTACAACCTATAGAATTACAATATACAAATAAAAATATCGTACCATTAATAAACAAACGGTCTTTGCCACTCTCAACATCAATTAACCAGACAAATGTTTATATAATTCAGAAGCGATCACGTTTTTAGGGTTCGGCAGGCAACTGTGAACAACCTTTTTGCGCTTGTTAATACTGGCTAAGATGCAATTTGATGGTAAGAAAAATACTTTTATTTTTTTTTTATTTAATGTATTCATTTAACATATTTAACTACAGATACAATACATTTTTATAATTTAGCATACAAAAATCACAAAGATTTGTAGCGATGCTAAAGTCAGTCTACATTAAGACAGCATTATAAAGTTTAGTTTTTAAAATTTACAAATTTTCTATGAACATAACGATAATAACAGAATACAATAAAAGTTATGTTTATGCGTAATCCGTAATAAACAGGTGCTAGGCACACACATATTGGTGATAATTATAATTATCTATGTGATGGAGTAGGTAAAATTTCAGTTTGTTTTTAATATTTGACGGAGTAATTTTATCACATATAATTGAGGGTAGGCTATTTATCAATCGGGGAACTATGAACGAAGTAGTTCGTTTGCCGTACACATTGTTTGCGCGAGTCGTGCAAAACGTGGTTACGCGCAGCGGCTCGAATGAAGACAGGGAAGACTTAAACATCTATCTTAGCAAGCTTAGCGTTTTTTCTTATGTAATGGAAGTGGTAAACAAGCATGCAGTTCACATTGATGTTAAATGATGACTGCAGCCTATGACACCCACCACACAAAGACCAAGATGAGCCACTCCACCACCACGCCACACTACTCCTGAGGCCTAAAGTGTTATGCCACTATGCCGGAAATTACAGGGCCGTACATTACCACCTGACCGCAATACGATAGTGCTGAACCCTACCATTAAGCGGTAAGTATATTACGTAATGCTAGAGCTACTCATCAGAGAGTCACCGTTTCTACTCATTAAAATGTGTCATCATGATCATCATTCCAGCCAAAAGACGTCCACAGCTGGGCAAAGTCTTCCCCACAAACGTATACAACAGTGTTGCGCACTATTAGGGGAGGATATGCCATAATCACCACTCTAGGCAGGCGGATTGGCGATCGCAGTAGCGGTAGTTTTATCATGGGACGCTGCTGTTCCGACGCCTCCAATGTCGTAAAATGTCTATCCATATTGTAATAATATGGATTGACATATGGTTCATTCCTCTCGACATATTGCAGTGTTATGTCCGAACTAACGGCTAAAGATTGCTGTGAAATTATGATTTTCAGACGCAAATACGTATATTTTTTTACTGGTGGTAGAGTTCCAGTGTAAAGGCTCGAGGACGTTGGCATAACCTAATCTATCTGCTCCTAAATGATAGGGTTCAGTATCATTGTATTCCGGTTAGATGGTAATGTTATGGCCCCGGTACAAATGTTGATTATTCCCCTTGATTTTTCAGAGGATGAAAATCATCGGATCCGTAGTTCTTGACCAACATGAAATTGGTCTAGAATCGACGGAGAAATTTTGAATCGAATACAGATCCTTCTCCTCATTTGAAATTGTTAAAAATATCTACAGAACCCTCTACAAATACCAAATTATTTTTAGTAACAACATGCGCGCACACGAAACCCTTAATACCATACCGATAGCAAAACAACAGACGCAGTTTGCCCAAACAGCATTCAATTAAAAAAGGTCCCGGCACGTCAATCCGGCCCATTGTTCACTTATCGCAACCTTTGTTTCATTTGGCCTTTTATTGGACACTGGATGGAGATTTTGTATCCACGTAGAGCTATGTAAGGTTCCGTGGATTTACGGTATTATCATCACATCAGTCGAAAAGCGTCCACAGCTGGCCAAATGACTGTCCCAAAGTTACCTAAAACAGTTAGGTTTGGATCCCACTGCAGAATCATTTCGTACATCCAGATATGCTGCAAACCTAACTTTTACGCATATTTATAATCAAGAGAATATATATCCACTAGGTTGCCAATCAAAATATTCAGTTTTTTTTAAAGATTTTTTTTACTTCTTGTATAAATAACCTCGTCCTGATAACTCTCCTTTTACTCGTCCTTTTACACGACTATAATGTACATGTATTATTTATATATCAAGCAAACAAGCATGTAGTTCACATTGATGTTAAATGATGACTACAGCCTATAGGCACGCATTCTAAGACTATAGTTCAAAATGCAAATGCGTTGCCACCCCTGAGACCTTAATTTATATATATTTGCGATAAGTTTTTATGGTGCCGTACATGACTTTCTAACCGGAACACGATAGTGCTGAACACTACCATTTAGCGGCAGATTGTTAAGTAATGCGGTGGTGCCTACGCCCTCAAGCTCCTGTACTGGAACTCTACCACCAGTCATCTACATTGAAGTTCCTGGTTGCCACTGAAGAGGTCTATTTTTTTTTAACCTTTATACCAGAAATATTTTCCTAAAAAGCAGCAGAACGTCTTCATGAACAAAGTGGCGCTTCCGTACATATTCCAGCAAAGTAAAATATTCCCTTCAGACATGTTTTCAACAAACTGACAAACACTCAAATGACTGCGTTGACATTGCCGTCGTTGATGCATCCAATTATTGAATGCGGCAAACTAAATGGAATAGAAAGATGACGAAGAAAGTTGAAGATGAAAGAGAGTAGTGTGAGTATGCCTATCGACTACTAGCGCCAGGCTCATGCTTGGCAAATACTGAATCGGACAGCATTTTAGTCCAGTTAGGGACACGCTTGTTTCATTTGAACCTATCCATGGCAACAGGTATTTTGTGTTGTTTTTTTTTGTATGAAATAAAAGATATATGCCAAATTTAGTTTTTTTTATTGCCTAATCTTGTGTTGTTTTATCTTTGTAACTTCATGCCTGTAATCCCGAAGGGGTAGGCAGTGATGAATGCATGCATTCAAGCATAGATGCAAACACTTACGATGGTAACATTTTGGTCCATGTAACAGGTGGTGAGCCTGTTGACATATCCGAGCACATTACCAAACTGAGGAACTTGGAAACTCCCAGAAAATGAGAAAATCCCAATTGGTTCTATTGGGAATCGAAACCCAGGTAAAGAATTTTACACCGTTATCTCTGGTAGCCTCCGGCTGGAAATCGAACCCAGGACCATAGCGTAGTAGTAGTGGCCTGCTTAACACGTAATACTAAACTACTGAGGCATTTGTTGTTAAATGCTTTTTTTTACTTTTTTATGCCTGCAAATGTCGATATTGTGTCTCTTTCAAGGCCAAATAAATTGTTTTGTATTTGTATTTGACTATGATCTTATCCATAAGGCTGCGTTCACTCTCCGATTGGACCTTCCATCTCCTTTGCATTCGATTTCAGCTACTCATTTGTTTTTGTCTTCATTTGTAAAACATTGGAATGTATACGGAAGTGAGTTTGCAGAATTGTGAGGCAATAGTAAATTTATAACCAAGACACGAAGGGATTATTACAAAGGTAGGTTCCTTGAATAAGAAATGTTTTCTGAGTAGTTATTTGATACCTCTTGGTAGAAATTCTAGTTCAAACATTTTCATTCTTAGAGAATATTGTATTTTGCTATCTTTTGCATAGCTACTATTGTTAGCTATGCAAAATATGGTATTATTATTGGTGGTAAAGCTCCAGTGATGGAGCTCGCGGGCGTAGGCACCACCAGGTGGTAATGTACGACCCTGTAATTTCCGGCACAGAGGCACAATACCTTAGGCCTCAGAAGTGGTAACGCATCTGCATTTTAACCTCTGGTCTTTGTGTGGGTGTTTATAGGCTGTAGTCATCACTTAACATCAATATGAACTGCATGTTTGTTTGCCACTTTCATTACATAAAAAAACGCAACTTAATAACATAGGCAGAGTGAATGGACTAGCCACCGATTAACCTGAAAAAAATAAACTGCGGAATTGCCGAATTATTCGAGTACGTGAGTATTTGTTTAATATATTGAATTTGGCAAACAAGCATGCAGCTCACATTGATGTTAAGTAATGACTGCAGCCTATAGACATCGACACAAAACCAGAAGTCTAAATGCAGATATATTGCCCTGAGACCTATGTTGTCATGTCTCTGTGATAGTTATTACGGGTCCATACATTACCATCTACCGGAAAACGATAGTGCTGAGCACTACCATTTAGCGGCTGATAAATTAGGTAATGCGGTGGTGCCTACGCCCTAGAGCTCCTGCACTTGAACTATACCACCAGTTAAATATCCACCTTCTCTTTTGGATAAGTACAGGCGTGAAGTAAGTGTCGTCATTTTGACCAATGGTTAGTAATCTAGGATATATTTTTTTTTTAGCTGACTGGCATACTTCGTATTGCCTCAGAATGAAATAATGTGTCAAATGTTTGATATATACACGGACTATTTGTATGGGAAAATGAAATTGTGTTTTTTACTATTCCCCTTCAATTTCTCCATATTTTCATACCTTTTAAACCATCCCTGGACTTCCAAAAATCATTCAAAACCAAAATTAGTCAAATCGGTTCAGCCGTTCTCGAGTTTTGCGCGACTAACGAACAGCAATTGATTTTTATATATATAGAGTTGCTGTTTCCCGCGGCTGCGGCCTCGCGGATGTCGTTTTATAAATAACTTAGTAGGCTATGTTCTTTCTCAAAGTCAGCTCTATATCTGTACCAAATTTCATTAAAATCGGTTCAGTCCTTTGGACGTGAAAACGTAACAGACAGACAGACAGACAGAGTTACTTTCGCATTTATAATATTAAGTAGGGATTTTAATGTGTATGGTAAATCATTTATAAATATGACTCTTCTGTCACAAATCTAACTGAAATAAAATCTATCATTATTTGAGATTAAAAAACCACAGACTCTATGGTTTTTGAAGTGTTTGAAAGTCTGTGGCACAGACACACGTTAATTCGTTATATTCTCCATCCATGGTTCAGCTGGGTTGCAAGTAATCTCACCACCATAATTAATGGGTACAGTGATCGTATAATACCGCATTACAGACTGTATATTAGAATTAACAGATGAAATCACTAACATTATTGGAAGAAAAAAACACAAATTGAATTAAATAAACTACAACTCCAAGAACAAAGTTACATACTTACTTAGATACTACCCTTAAGTAAATTTTAGGACTATTAGTGTCGTCATTTTGACGACTGTTTAGTGAACTAGGGCTTAACATTATTATTTTATATTTTGAAATATAAAATAAAAAATAAATACGTATGGTAAATCGTTTGTAAATATGTTTTTTACAATGTTACATCTTTCGATTTAAGATTTAAAAAACCACGGACACACGTTAATCGTAATATTTCGACTCCGTCCATGGTTCAGCTGTGTTGCAAGTAATCTCACCGCCATAATTAATGGGTACAGTCGTCGTAAAATACCGTATTACAGAATGTATAATAGAATGAACTGGCAAGCTCGCGCGTTGGATAAAATGTTTTTACGACTGCAAAATTAATTGAAACTGTTATTTTAATAACTAAAGTCTTAATTTAAATGGCTAGATAGGAGAACTGATAGTGGTCTTTTCACATATTAAACATTAACCAGTGTGTATGTAGTCCATTTTAATGTTAATAACTATTGTACGGCCTTGCAATTTCCGGCACAGAGGCATAACACCTTAGGCCTCAGGAGTGGTAACGCATCTGCATCTTGACCTTGGTCTTTGTGTGGGTGTATATAGGCTGCAGTCATTACTTAACATCAATGTGAACTGCATGCTTGTTTGTCACTTCCATAACATAAAAAAAATGTACCATTATGTTGGTGGTAAGGTTCCAGTGTGGGAGCTCGAGGGCGTAGGCACCACCGGATTAACTATCTATCTATCTGCCGCCAAATGGTAGTGTTTATCGTGTTCCAGTTCGATGATAATGCATAGCCCCGTAATAACTATCACAGAACAGCTTAAGCATCAAAAGTGGCAACGCATAGAATCTGCAATTTGAACTATGATTTTTAGGTAGATATGTTTGGGCTATAGTATTCAATTAACATGCACGTGTTATATATAAATTATGGTTGTTTGCTTCAATAATAAGGTAATTTATATCACAAAAAGCTCAAGTAGTGGTAGAGCTCCAGTGTAGGAGCTCGAGGATGTGTGCACCACTGCTGTCGCTAAGTGATAGATTAGGTAAACCCACAGAACAGAAAAAACAATTTCTGTTCTGTGGGTAAACCTGTCACTTAGCGATAGTACCGCCTACCACTAAGTGATAGTGTTCACCACAATCGTATTCTGATTAGATGGTAATTTATAGCCCCGTAATAGCTCTCAGAGGCAAAACAACGTAGGCCTAAAAGGTGCCAACGCATCTTTAATTTTAAACTAGGTTTTTGTGTCGATATAGTTAGGCTGCGATGTTAACTTACCAAATATGTGAATCGTGTTGATTTGTCACCAAAAAACCCTTAATAAAATTTTTATGACATTGTAAGACCATATAACAAAGCAAGTCTAGTATTTAAGATAAAAAATACATGAGAACACATTTCCAACACGAAAACAACGCTATATTTTGGGACCCTTCTTTTTAATCAACAGAATAATTGGTCCACCGGGATATCCCTAAGTAAATAAGATAGGGAAATTGCCCACTTGAACTTATTTAGCAGTTTTCGACGTGACTAAATATTATAAGAAAAGGATGTAATAGATAGTCGAGCTCTAGTGTCGAAGTTCAAAGGTACAAATAACGTTTAGTAGTGCCCAGTAACAGGCAAATTGCCAATTTCAACTTGCTCAACAGTTTGCTGCATAAAAGTATTTTGACAAGTATACAGTTCACATTGATGGTAAATAAATACTTTAAACAATGAACATCTCGCAAATTTGTATAAAAGTGCTTCATTTATTTGCATTTTTTTAACACTCACAGCCCACACTAGGTACAAACCTGTGTCGTGGGTGACGTTGTACACTCACAACACATACACAAACACCCACACCAAATATCTGTAGGCCATACAAATATTTGTCCCGGTGTGGGGATCTAACCCGCGACTCTTCGTATCAAACGGTCGTCTCACACCGCTGGACCGCTGGATAAACTAGATAATTACTGTTTAACTGCATCACGATAGTGCTAAACACAACTGCAAGTAGTTTTGGCAATGCGGTGGTGCCTATTGGACTTATTACACGGCACGGTATTCAGGGTATGATAGCAAGGGTCAGGGTAATGTAATAACATTTAGGGAGTTAGGGCCCTAATTAGGGCGACCGGAGCGGCCCGGTCAGCCTAACGCCCTAACTGCACACAGTACAAATATGAACAGTATGTAAACTACGTATAAAACGTTCAAAACGGCATACTCACACAAACATGCGCATCGACGCTCGAGTAGCGAGTGACTTGGAGCTGCAGCACCGCGAGAACCGCTTAGGGGCCTCGTTGATGCGCATGTTTGTTTGGTTGCGCCGTTTCAACGTTTAGTACGCAGTTTCCATACTGTTCATATTTGTACTGTGACTGAGTTAGGGCCCTGTCGACCGGATAGTGTGTATAAGCGGCAACCCGGCGCGAGGCCACGCTCACCCTTTCTGCCGGACCCCGAATACCGTGTCGTATAATAGCCTTTTTAGCCCTCCAGCACCGTCACTGTAAGCCACCATCAGTAAAAAGATCAATCTTTCAGATATTTAATATAAGTAGGATTGTAAGAACATAAACCCATTCCTACCTTCACAAACACAAGTATTACTCATGTTTATTTCGGAATTGAATCGTTTTGTCATAAACAGTTATGGCGACCGTTTTTTGTGAACCCTCCGATATCCGCGTCACTGACAGTGGGGGTGACAGAGCGGTAACAAATTACCCCATTCTACATATTGTGTTCGGTGCTCGTAAACAAAAACTCTGATAGTTGAATCTGATTTATTTCTATTGAATAATCTTGCAATTGTTCCGGATGCGTAATATGCTAATGTTGGCAGAAAATAAGTTTAATGTTTGTGGGTTGTGTACTTCAGATAATAAGAAAATAAATTTTTGAGACATGCAGTTCACATTGATGTTAAGTTATGACTGCAACTTAAAGACATTTACACAAAAACCAGAGGTCAAAATGCAGATTCGTTGCTACCCTTGAGACCTAAGTTGTTACGTCTTTGTGATAGTTATTACGGGGCCATACATTACCATCATACCGGAATACGGAAGTGCTGAATTCTACCATTTAGCGGCAGATAGATTAGGTAATGCGGTGGAGCCTACACCCGCGAGCTCCGTCACCAGAGCTCTACCACCAGTAAAAGAGATAGATAGAGAGCCCGCCTAACTGAACATTGATCCAAAACTTGTCAATTGCTAGTCGAATTTGTACATTATGTAGTGTAAACTATTTGTTATCCGATTTAAGACACTACTTGTTTCAGAAATTCTTCGCAGTCAGTTACTTTTGGCAGCCTTCGTGTTTGCTCTCGACCGGTCTCTGGGTGCTCTCTCGCTGGGACGAAGATATTCCTAGAAGAACTAAAGTAACCGATAAACACAAAAATTCCATACAAACGCTTAATTTGGTCTCTATTACACAGACTTTTCTTAAAATGGTTCTCCAGTTACGTATTTTTTATTTGGTTTTAGTTATAGGTACAACCGCTTGGGTTCTCTAATATGTGTACCAAATGTCACCTCAATCGGTCCCGTAGTTGCTCAGAAACTTATAAAATTTAGCTGTGATAGATGTACTGGTTGATAAAACGTGAAGATTGGTTTTAGGTACGGTACAAAAACCTAAAAGGTCCTAAAGACATGAATCCTAAAGCAATGAATTAATGAAATTTACTAAGTCACCCTAGGGCATATGATTTGGCTTAACGACCATCGCAATTGAGCAATAACTGAGCCTTAATAGCCTAAGTTTGTTTTCAGAACCAATTTTAAACGAAATTAATGGTATGGTCTTAAAAAAAATCTGCTGATTACGTATCGAACCGGGAAGCAATAATTCCTTAATCGCCTTTAAATAAAAAAATATTTTTTATGTAATGGAAGTGGCAAACAAGCATGCAGTTCACATTGATGTTAAGTGATGACTGCAGCCTATAGACACCCACACAAAGACCAAGGTCAAAATGCAGATGCGTTACCACTCCTGAGGCCAAAGGTGCTATGCCTGACCGGAACACGATAGTGTTGAACCATTACCCTTACCACACTACCATTAAGTGGCAAGTATATTAAGTAATGCGGTAGTGCCTACGCCCGCGAGCTTCGTCACTGGAGCTCTACCACCAGTAAAATATTCCACTTAACTAAAAACTTACAAACTTCTCTTACGAGTATCTCACTGTATTATCGGAAGATGTTCAATAGCGTTGTGGAACGAACTAAATACCAGTTAATTCGGACAAAAACTAACGTGAAAACCGCTCCGCTGAGCAGAGCCATATGTCTAGTTTGTATGGGTGGAATTTTTTTTTAAACAAAAAAAAAATAATTCGTCTTTTCCACAAATCAATCAATCTTGGCACCAAAAACGAATCTTGCCGATCGAACGTGAAATAATCTTCACGCATTGCTAGCGAAGTTAAAAAAAACAGATTATAAAAGATAAGAAACTTCCACCATATTTTTATTAAGCTCTTTTTGTAAAAAAATCATTACGTTATTTTCTCTAAAAAAATATGACCCTTTTTCAGGCGATTAGAGGACGCTGAAAGGATTTTAGTGGGAGTTGTCAGAGATCGTGACTCGGTGTTTTTTAGGGTGTCGGACCATCAGTCTTGGAGGCTTTTATCTGGGCCGGGAAGCCCTCCCGTGGGGAGTGACGTGTTAATGATAAAATGTTAATATTCATCTGGTAGCTCTGAATTTGTTTTGGTTTCAAGTTAAAAACATACCTATTATACATATGCAATATTGGTAAAAAACATATTTTGATAAAAAAAATAATTGCAGGGTGTGCATATAACTTTTAATGTATAATGTATGATCATTTGAATATTTTGTGAGCATTTTTAACCGACTTCAAAAAAGGAGAAGGTTCTCAATTCATCCGGATCTTTTTTTTTATGTATGTTTAAACAAATAAGCTTTGTTCGTATTATTATATTAATTGCCATAACTCCGAAATAACTACCACAAAGACAAAACAACTTAGATTTTAGGGGTGGCAACGTATTTGGTTTTTGTATAGATGTCTATAGGACGCAATCATTAGTTAACAACCACGTCAACTGCATGGTTGTTTGGCACCTGTATTACATAATAAATAGAACGATTATTGGCTGAAATGATGATGATGAACCCCTTGACCCGGGAAACGAACCCAATACCCTAGCGTAGTAGTAGTGGCCTGCTACCACTACACTTCTAAAGCAATAAATTTTAAATATAATACCCGTATCAGACCACTGTACCAAACTCGAAGGATTTATCCTTTTTTTTTAAATACGCTTACACTCATAGCCCCACACTAGTTATTAACCTGTGTCGTGGGTGCCGTTGTACATACACAAACACCCAGACCCGAAACAAATATCTATAGGCCATACAAATATTTGACCCGGTGCGGGAATCGAACTCGCTACCCTTCGAATCAAATGGTCGTCTCAAACCGCTGGATTAACCTGCCATCAGTTAATCCAGCGGTGTGAGAGTTCAAATTCAAAACAAATTCAACGGATTTATCCTTTATAGTGCCTACGTGCTAACCCTAGGTAAGGTAACAAACGTGTTGAAAGCAGTGCGGGCATAAGGCACCAATAAAGTGCAGCCGACGACAGTAAACTTGGCTTAAGTGGCTATCTGTTCACGTGCGAGCGAAGGAGTGGCGATAATTCAGCGATAGTGGCGAATCGATACGAGGTGGCTTACGGTAACGGTTATATATAAACCTCTTTATTTCATGGTTCGAACTGAATTGAAACTAAGCATTTTCACCTGTTTAACAGGAAAGTTAGAAGGAGTAACAAAACATTTCTTTTTGTCAAAAAGAAAATCAAATTCAAATATTTTTTTTTTCAAATTGGTCTACAAGGACACTTTTGTATTTTCAGGTGACAAACTACCTATTGGACTTATTACACGGCACGGTATTCGGGGTACGACAGCAAGGTTCAGGGTAGTGTAATAATATTTAGGGAGTTTGTTTTTTTCAAATTAACGCCCTAAATACGTACAACAAAAATATGAACAGTATGGAAACTACGTACAAAATGGCACACTCACACAAACATGCGCATCGACGCTCGAGTAGCGAGTGACTCGGAGCTGCAGTACCGCGAAAACCGCTTAGGGGCCTTGTCGATGCGCATGTTTGTGTGATTGCGCCGTTTCAACGTTTTGTGCGTAGTTTTCATATTGTTCTTAAAACTGTGACTGAGTTAGGGCCCTGTCGACCGGATAGTGTAATAAGCGGCAACTCGGCGCGAGGCCACGCCCCTTTCTGCCGAACCCTGAATACTGTGTCGTATAATAGCCTTTTATAGTGAATAACTTACAATAATAATCAAATTTAATATGTGTAATGATTGCTTATCTATGTCAGGAGAATAGACAGTTTTTTTACGTCATGAGTGGCAAACAAGTTTACAGTGGTGTTAAGTAATATTGTAGCCTATAAACATCTACATGAAACTAGTGATTTCAACGTAGATGCGGTGCCACTTGAGAGGCCTTTGGTGTTGAAATTACAGGGCCGTACATTACTACCTGACCGGAACACGATAGTGCTGAACACAACCATTTAGCGGCAAGTTGATTTGATAATGCGTGCTCCTTCGCCCGTGAGCTCCGACATTGGAATTTCACCACCAGTAAAATAATAGATACAGATTATTAGTATACAGATAATACAATCATTTTTATTTCGGGAATTGCATCAAAAATCAAAGTAGGTATACACCTTTTAATCACAAAGGATCCCATAAACTTCTCGCTATCTCTTTCTCTATCTATACAAATAAATAAAATTGGAGTGTCTGTTTGTAATATAAAAATAACCGCTTTTTCCTAAATGTATATGTATGTATACACGGTACATATACCAAAACAATATTTATTACAATTTTTGTCTGTTTGTCTGTCTGTCTGTTTGTTCCGGCTAATCTCAGGAACGGCCGGACCGATTTTGACGGGATTTTTACTGGCAGATAGCTTATGTAATAAGACGTAACTTAGGCTACTTTTATATTAGCTGTGATTTTTGTGTGCGACTTCGTCCGGGTAGGTACTGAACAATCAGAAATTCTCACGGGGACGAAATCGCGGGCACAGCTATTTGACATATTATTATCACGCAACATTTGCAGAACTATTTATTTTATATACTTAAAAATGATCTCATTGTTGCGAACTCTATAAGCTTCAACTACCAAGTAGTTTCAAGGCTAATTAGCTGTATCAGATGGACAGATACAAGACAGACACAGAAAAGTTTATATAAAGGCTATATAAGGTTTATATAAGTATATAAAGGCTCCATTTTTCTTTTATAAAAAAGCAACAACACAATTAACAATACAAGTTCAGACACGGATGCACTTTGTACTATTGTGATTTTTCGTAGCAAAAAAATAAATTTATTTATTTATCTTGTTTTTTCCCTCGAAGTTCAATAGTCGTATTCACCATGTTCTGTCATCTGTGAGAGGGCGTTCCGTTATTTATTGTTACGAGAATAACGGAATACATAAAATTACCCTCATTCAATACTAAGCGAGGTGAAAGACATTCCATTTTATTGCCCTCACGTTTAAACTCATTCTAGTTTTTTCACACAATAAATAATATAAATCTTTATTCAGCACGCGAATTGCTTCGCTTTGCAAATGTAAATAAGCGATGGAAAATATAGACTAACCCCCTTATTCATAAACGTATTTTAGCAAAAGTGTTGCTAATCTCTCTTTTGCCTTTTTCTATCCTGCACATTTGACAATGCAGCTGACAAAGACAAAGCATTCTATAGCTAAAACGTATCTAATGTACGTTTATGAATAAGGGGGTAAAGATGTCATTCAAGACAAGATTTTTTTAATATAAAAAAAAGTTACTGTTTTAACAAACTTCTGATAGGTTTTTCTAAAATATGGGTAAAAAAGTTTTTTTTTGTAATATTCAATTTTTTTCAGCTTCGTAGTTTCAGTCATACCTACAGGAGACAAAATTAAATGATCAATTTTCGCCTCATTTCTTAAAGTATCAAAATTTTAAGTATTTTTCTTTTTTTAATTATAAAAATATATATGTAATTTCGACACGAAACCCTTTTATTTCACATGCCTAATAGTGCCTTTATTTTAATTGTTGTCCAAAACTGATCTCGCTCCGGTTACTTAATAATTGAGAAAAGTACTTAGTTTAAAGGCAAATGGCAAGAAAAACAGACGGACAGGCAGAGAGAACGTTCCGTTATTTATTGTTACGAGAATAACGGCATACATAAAATTACCCTCATTCCATACTAAGCGAGGTGAAAGACATTCCGTTTTATTGCCCTCACGTTTAATCTCATTCTAGTTTTTTCACACAATAAATATTATAAACCTTTATTCAGCACGCGAGTCACTTCGCATTACAAATATAAATGTTCATTAAAAACAATAAATGCGTACAGTATAAAATTCAATTCATTTTTGTTTATTAATATATTTTTTATGTCAGGGAAGTATGAATCCCTACTAATATTATAAATGTGAAAGTAAATGTGTCTGTCTGTTACCTTTTCACGCCCAAACGAGTGAACCGATTTTGATGAAATTTGGTACAAAGATAGAGTTGAATTTGAGGAGGCTACTTAGTTATTTATGAAACGACATCCACGCGGGCGAAGCCGCGGGCAACAGCTAGTAGGCTTATAAATGGCGATAGCAAAAAAGTGTAACAGCATAATATTTTCTAAAAATAGTAACATTGATTAAAATCAGTCAAAAGAAGTACACGCAAGGAAGTATTCTAAAAAATAAATGTAAAAACGTGTTAATATTTTACCACAAAAGAATTGCCATTAATAAAAATTATTTCATTATTAATAATATTTATTCCTACTAACGTCTACAGAATCTGGTTATAAGTAAGGCAAAATTTTAATAAGTTATTAAGACTCGAAAAAAGCGTTGCTGTTGAATCTTAACCGATTCTTAAATTTTAATCTTAACTTAATTCCTTCGTTTGACTATCTCGTCGGAGAAATATAAGCGTGAAGATATATTCATGCGTATTGAAATATTATATTTAAGCTAACAGCGTTCGCCATTAAGATATTCGAGTTAAACCTCAATAAAAGTGCCGCACACATAAAATATTGGGATAAAACCGAAGAAAAATAAATAATTATGATTATTGACTGACCCTTTAGGTCTCGGGCAAGAGTAAATATGAAAGCCTTAAAGTCCAGTTTTATGGAGGTATAAAATAAATACCGCAGTAAAACCTCACAACGCAACACATAGCAATAATCCGCTTAACGCAAACCGCTGCGTTTGCGGTTACGATTACGTGAACTTGCGCGTGTGCGTAAACAAAGGAGTCGCTACGTCTGTTGTCTCTGTACTTTGATGTGGTGTCATTACACTATGGAGCGGAGTAGGGTAACCATGAATTAGCATATCGGGCTGAATTCGTTTCATGTATTTAAATGAGGAATCGAGATAACAATATCTAGTCTACTGAACTAGATTTTTTTGTGAAAAGAATAGTGTTCGAATTCAATAAACGAAAATGGATTAGTTCAGATGTCTCATAAATATTAAAAAATGTGAATAGAAAAATATAGCTCGCGGGCGTAGGCACCACCGCACACCTAATACTTGCCGCTAAATGGTAGTGTTCAGCACTATCGTGTTCCGGTCAGGTGATAATGTATGGCCCTGTAATTTTCCGTACAGAGGCATAACACCTTAGGCCTCAGGAGTGGCAATTGATTGCATTTAGACTTAGTGTGGGTGTCTATAGGCTGCTGTCTTGACTCAACATCAATGTGAACTGTATGATCGTTTGCCACTTCCATTGCATTAAAAAAAATTGGGCTCTTAGAGCTAGCTCTAGATATTACTTTTACTACGCATTAGGGTGTTTGCATGTATGCTTGAACACATGCATTTACTTTTCCTAAGAAGTGAATATAGGCGTGAAGTTAATTTACAGTCCGCAAAAGACATAATTCATGGTTTGCGTCTCTCTTCACATGACGTAATAATCTTGACGTGTACGAGTAAGTACCGCACAAACCTGTGAAAATGTGTCTTGAGATTGAACTCGCTAAGGTAAGGTTCTGTTGCAGCTAAATATTTGTTAAAGTCATCGTTTTTGTCAAATTTAACAACATTGAGACTGGGTTGCATAATCTTCATCATCAATTTTTAACAAATTTGCAAAAGAACTGGTTATCCTCTTGAGCTGCAGTAGAATATGATAATGGATTTCATATTGTTTTTATATTATTTCGCAATAACACATGCTAGTAAAATATATTTTTTAAGAAAAATGGAAAGAAAAATACTTCAGACGAGACTCGAACTCATGACCACTGGGAATCTAGTCCAGCCGCTCTTCTAACTGAGCTACCGAAGTCCACGTCTGATTTGTCAAATTTTTCCTTCACAACTTTTTGCATAATATTTTTTTACGGTATTTAATAAACTGCAAAGTTTATTATATTGCCTACTAGCGTTGTTGCCAATAGACGACGCTACTGCCGACATAAGGCAGTGTAATAAAATGTTGGCTAATAAAGGGCTAGGCAGAAGTAAATAGAATAGAATAGAAAATATTTTTATTTCGAATAGATCTTTACAGATACTTTCAAAATGTCAATAAATCATAAACTACCTAGAGTGAGGTGTATGCATGCATTCAAGCATACACACAAACACCCACTTTTCACCGGTTAGGTTTTGGCCCATGTAACAAGTGGCGAGCCTGTTGACATCTCTGGGCACATTACCAAACTCCAGAAAATGGAAACATCCCAACAGAACCAGAAATAAAGGATTTTACATCGTTATCTCTGATTGCTCCCGACCCGGGAATCGACCCAGGATCTCAGCGTAGTGGTGGCGTGCTGCCACAAAGCTATTGAGGCAGCATTGTTCTTTCGCTACGATGTGTCAATGCATTGTTATCAAGAGAGATCAAGTATATATGTATAGATGAAACAAGCTATATATACTAGATCACCCTTTTACAAGCACAGAGTAAATAATTTCTAGAAAAGTCTAAAGAATATAATAGATTCAAGATTTCAGATTGAAAACAACCAAAAATTTTCCTCACATAACTCGTTCACGCTTCAACGAACATCATCTTAGCTCTGTTCAGCGACATAATTCTATTTACGCCACTACACATCAATAATTCATAAAGATAACCCCAAGACGTAACAAAGGGTTAAGTTCCAAGGGTCCGCACCCTTCGCAATAAACCGCTGTATAATTAAAACTGCAACATTCTGAAGGCGATAAAACTTAACACCACGCAATAAAAGCTGTGGAGGGGCGACAGAACAAGATTATACTGCCGAACAGCCAAACTCTTGTTTCATAATTTTAATTGTTTATGGTCAATGTTTGCCTTTCTTAAGTCTGTGTTATTCTGTGTTATGGCTGGCTTTTGTTTAACTTTGAAGTATAGAATTTAATTCATTTCAAAATGTATGTACAGTTTTTTACCTGCCTACCGACGTAAATTAGGTTAGCATACTTATTAAAACCTTAGTGGTTTTCCAATGTCAAGCATTAAGTGCGATAATGTTAAAACTTTGTTAATTTATACTATAATAAAGCAAAAAATGTACATATATTCTAGTGACTCTACTAAAAGCTTAAATAAAAATATTAAATTACAAGTATATACAGGAGTTCTTTAGAACAATAGATTGAAGAGCTTCAGGGTTTTTTTAATGAAATAACGGTGGCAAACAAGCAGTTCAAATTGTTGTTAAGTGATGACTGCAGCCTATAGACATCCACACAAAGACCAAGATCAATATGCAGATGCGTTACCATTTCTGAGGCCTAAGGTGTTATGCCTCTGTGCCGGAAATTATAGGGCCGTACATTACCACCTGACCGGAACACTATAGTGCTGAACACTACCATTTAGCGGCAAGTATATTAGTTAATGCGGTGGTGCCTACGCCCGCGATCTCCGTCACTGGAGCTCTACCACCAGTAGTAAATAGATGCGTTGCCAACCCTGAGACTTTAGTTGATATGTGTCTGTGATAGTTATTACAGAGTCACGCATTAGGTACTATCTAACTAGAACACGATAGTGCTGAACACTACCATTTAGCGGCATCTACATAAGGTGATGCGGTACTGCCTACGCCCCCGAGCTCCTACACTGGAACTCTACCACCAGTTTCTGAAGTACGTATATGGATTTTACTGTTCGAGTAAATTTTGGAAATGCGTAAATTGTTTGTTCTGACTGATGAATACTTGCTTATATTGTCAGCAACATCTTAGTACTTGTAAAACATATGAAAGGCACAGTATCCACCAAAACGGAGAGGAGAGGAGACGAGAGGAGATTTGGTGCAATGCTGGCAGGTTATTGTCACCAAAGCGGAGAGGAGAGGAGACGAGAGGAGATTTGCTGCAATGCTGGCAGGTTATTGTCACCAAAGCAGAGAGGAGAGGAGACGAGAGGAGATTTGCTGCAATGCTGGCAGGTTATTGTCACCAAAACGGAGAGGAGAGGAAACGAGAGGAGATTTACTGCAATGCTGGCAGGTTATTGTCACCAAAGCGGAGAGGAGAGGAGACGAGAGGAGATTTGCTGCAATGCTGGCAGGTTATTGTCACCAAAGCGGAGAGGAGAGGAGACGAGAGGAGATTTACTGCAATGCTGGCAGGTTATTGTCACCAAAGCGGAGAGGAGAGGAGACGAGAGGAGATTTGCTGCAATGCTGGCAGGTTATTGTCACCAAAGCGGAGAATAAATGTGAGCTTTGTGTAGCAGAGATGTAATGTGATCTGGAACTTCACGCCTGTAATCCCCGAAGGGGTAGGCAGAGGTAAATGCATGAATTTAATCAAACATACAAACACCCACGATTCGCCAGTTACGTTTTGGCTCATGTAACAGGTGGCGAGCCTATTGACATCTCCGGGCACATTACCAAACTTCGAGGTACTGGGACACTTACATACATTTATACGAGTATTATAACTTGTCTTTCAATAGAACACAGGTAGCGCGAACGAATGACAGGTAATAGCACAAAGCCTTTGTCCTTACGCTGACGGTCATTACAGCTCCCTTGTCACACATTAATCATAGACTCCAGTCAATATATTATATAGCTGTCAGCAATGACGGAATAAGCCGACGGGTGCTAAATAAACATGCAGTTTACGTAGGTGGTTGTGGACTTCTGCGGGCTTTAGATACCTAAATATACATACCTACGTAAACAAACGCTAGATACCACAGTACAGATGTTTTGTACATCAGATATAAAAATATGTGCCAAATTTTAATATAAAAAATAATTTTAAATAAAGTAAAATTTGACTTCGGGCAGGAATCGAACCTGCGATCTCAGGATAACCAGTCCAGCCGCTTTACCACTTAGCTACCGAAGTCTTACATTCTCAGTCACTCTCAATTCTTCAGTCACATTCATTTCTAAAGTTCACTCGGATGTGTTATTGCGAAAAATAAATAGTACAATTAAATAAACTAACCGCCCGTAAAGCCTGGGAGAGGGTTTAACGACTGCTATCTATCAGTCGTTTTTAAAATGAAAAAATAAGAGAGGGACACCCCTCTGGATGGCCATTTTTCTCATATTTCCTTATATAATTTAATAGAATTTTGTATTCCAAAATTAGTTTGAAATCCTCTGTTTTTTAAAATTTGTGATACATTTTTATTTTCTATTTTATCACCCAAACCTAGAAATTTTGTTTGAAATTTGTTAATTTACATCACTTATTTCATAATAATGCCGTTACTCCTTTTGACAAATGAATGCCTAAAAATAATCTTTATCTATACATATAATAAATCTGTTGAAGTGTAAATTCTGTACATTAAAAATATTGAAAAAATAAATACCAGGGGATGTTATTAGATCGATACCGAACACAAATATGTGATTAGAAAATTTTTTGTATGTCTTTCTGTCTGTCTGTTTGTTCAAGCATCACATAAAAGACTACCAGTCCGATTACAATGAAACTTGGTATGATTATACTTTAACCTTTGGCGCACAACACTGGGTACTTTTTATCCCGGAAAAATGTCTGTTTGTCTTTGTGTTTGTGCACGCTAATATCAGAAACGGCTTATTCGATTTGCGGTTTTGACTAATATTGTGGTAAGTTTCACTTAACATTTAGTGTTTGTTTCATGTGAGAAATAAAAAAGTTATGTCAATTTAAAGAATCGTATCGAATATTTTTAAGCTATTCTGTATCTTAGTTCTATCTTTAGGGAGTTTCGTACCTAATAGGTAAAAACGGACCCTACGGATAACTAATCCTCCGCTGTCTGTCTATCTGTCCGTCCGTCCGTCTGTCTTTCACCAGGCTGTATCTCATAAATAGTGATAGCTAGAAAGCTTACATTTTCACAAATTATGTATATTTCTGTTACCGCTATAATGTAGACGCTTAAAATTTTCACAGAATTTTTAGGTCTTATGTTGTATTGTAGCTTCCATAATAAATCTATATACGTAGAAATATATAAAATTGGAGTGTCTGTTTGTAATATAAAAATAACCGCTTTTTACTAAACGCATATTTTTTTCAATTTTTGTCTGTCTGTCTGTCTGTTTGGCGGGACTAATCATGGGAACGGCTTGACCGATTTTGACGGGACTGTCACAGGCAGATAGCTGATGTGATAAGGAGTAACTTAGGCTACTTTCATCTCCATACATCCATACATACACCTACATACAAATAAGTAGAATTGGAGTGTATCCGACTTTGACGGCACTTCCACGGGTAGGTAGCTGATGTAACAAGGACTAACTTAGTCTACTTTTATCTCCATACATACATACATACCTACATACAAATAAGTAGAATTGTAGTGTATCCGACTTTGACGGGACTTCCATGGGTAGGTAGCTGATGTAACAAGGAGTAACTTAGGCTACCTTCTATCTCCATACAACCATACATAAGTACATAACTACATACAAATACATATAATTTGAGTGTCTCCGATTTTGACGGGACTTTCATTTTTTTCAATTGAACAATCATATTTTTTCTCACGTAGACGAAGTCGCGGACACAGCTAGTTACATAAAAATTGCGTAAACATACATATTTATACATTACATAAAATCACTAGGCTTTTGTCCTACCCTGACTTACATTAATCATAGCATCAAGTCAATATATTATGTAGCCACCGACAATGACAGTTTAAGCTGACAAAGCTAATTGGTCACTCAGATCTTATTTTAATTTTCTTTTTCCCTTTGTTTTCATCCACCATTGTCCCGGTCAAGTTATGAATAAGCGCGTTTAAACCCTACTTTATTCCTTTGTTGAAATAACCTTTTTTGTTGCGATGTAAAAGTAGGAAAAGCGAGAAAAACAGTGTATTCAAAGGAGAATTAGGTGGGAATTTTCCAAAATTATAGCAATATTTGACTCACAAATTAATTTGACTATGTAACAAAAATGAAATGAGTTACTATAATATACATACACACATATACATTTATACATATACTAGAAATGAGTACCTTATTTCATTTTTAGTTTTTTTTCTTAGAGTTTTCGAACAACTCCAATTTTAATATCCAATTTTAACCGTTTTGCACCAATTTCGCTAATTCTTATTATTATCTATTAACAATTGTCCAAAGAAGGTTTTTATGAAGAAAAAAAATTGACAGATGCGCGGGCATTCAGAAATATAGTGAACATAATAATATAAACTATACTAATGTTAACCTTATAGGGGAGAGTCTGGTATATTGAACTGCCTGATAAATTGTACCACCTCAAAATTTTACACTTACTGTAACTTATTTTCTTTTCTGGCAACACGAAACTGAACGCTGACAGCGGCCTCAACTACTTGTCTTTTTGTAACGGCCTCCGGAACTTACATTCGTTTTTAGAGAAAAAAATGTGTTTTGAGAGTCCTTCATACAAATTTTGACGTGTGTAGCTAAGGAGATTACAAAGTGAAAATGTAAGTTACAATTTTGTTATATTTTTTATTGATTTGCTCTATAATCACCGCTTCAACCGTAGCGTTGCGAACGTGTTATGTTCAGCGGTTATTTTGTGACAAATATTTATTTTTGACATCTCTTAGTTTGGTAAATTGTACCACCAGCAGTTGTTTTATTTGTACTGGTACAATTTACCCAACTTGTTGCTATATTTATTATTTTATATTTTTTTTAAATGAATGATGACCATAAATAGTATTATAAAACGGGAGAAGGAGGTTTTGGAAAGATATTGTTGGCTCTTGAAAATAAGGAGATGAGCTAGAACCACATATCTGAAACGAATTCGCTTTCAAAACCAACAATTTAACGTCATGCCAGAATGCGAAATAAGTTGAGGGTCAAATATTGACAAGACAAAGTACGTTCGTTGTTGTAAATAAATGGGTTCACGGAACCTGTACATAGAATCAAGATATTTACGAAATTCTTTTTACTATTATAATCTTAATATATATAAATCTCGTGTGCACAATGTTTGTCCTCAATGGACTCCTAAACCACTTAACCGATTATAATAAAATTCGCACACCATGTGCAGTTCGATCCAACTTGAGAGATAGGATAGCTTACATTATGCTATGACTAATAGGAGCAGAGCAGCGCGGGCGGAGCCGGGGCGGGCCGCTAATATAATATAAATATGGTAAAAGAAAATAAAGAGTTTGATCTCAGTACATAAGAAGAGAAATAAATAATTGTTGACTAACGGAAATAATATTCTAAAGTGATATATTCTATTTTCATACATTATTTAATTTATACAGAATAATGTATTTAAGTTTGATAAATGTTTTTTTTTTATTCTATAATACATTTATTATTTTATCACATTATGACAATTGAAGAAATTTAAAATTCTTGTCAGCATTTTTTTATTAATAATTAAAATAAAGTCAATTTATTTTTTCTATTTATTAAACCTCTTTATTTTCATTTAATATCATGTTAATAAGTCTCTTAAGTCTTGGTGGTACGATTTACCTAACCATACGAAGGAAAGCCTTCAGGGAAACGCATATTGTGTGAAATCCGATAAAAGTATAATGTTGACGTTGCGGCACATGTTAAATGAGATTCTAAACTATGTGAATCAACATAAAGAACTTATTTAAACTAATATACATAAAAAGATATATTGCAAAATCTGAAAACTGGTACAATATATCCGACTCTTCCCTATTTCTTGACATACGTTTTTTTTATGTATTGGAAGTGATAAACCAGCATGCAGTTCACATTGATGTTAAGTGATGACTGCAGCCTATAGATACCCACACAAAGACCAAGGTCGAAATGCAGATGCGTTACCACTCCTGAGGCCTAAGGTGTTATGCCTCTGTGCCGGAAATTACAGGGCCGTACATTACCACCTGACCGGAACACGATAGTGCTGAACACTACCATTTAGCGGCAAGTATATTAGGTAATGCGGTGGTGCCTATGCCCGCGAGCTCCATCACTGGAGCTCTACCACCAGAAGGTCGTCAATTATCGTTTCAAATAGATCAATAGATAGGAATCGATGATTCAGGGTGCTTTTCCACCAGAGATGTGTGCTACGTTGCTATGGACGCGTTTGATATCCACCAATCATATTCATTGGTGCACATAGCTTAGCACTGGTGGAAACGGATTCAGCTAATGGAAGAGAAATCTACCGCTAATGGGCGATGGGGTCGTCATGACCCGGCGCCGACAGATAACTGGTCAACTCCAATTTAAATATACATTTCAATTAATATATATTTCCAATGTAGATTATCTATTTATTCATAATCTAAATATTCTAAATATTAATCGACTTTAGTCGCAGCTATTTTATTGTTCCATTATTATCATTGCGGCATAGTCAAACGACAATCAGCCCCATAACGAGTGTTAAAACGTAGTTAACTTATACAGAATTCTAAATATTTAATAAAATTTGCATACAGTATCGGAAACAGATTAATTTGCGACGGAATGCGAGCGGAAAAATGACTGTGTATTTCGATGCTTATTTAATAATGCAGATGGAATTTGTTTTTGAATTTGTATCTTTTTGCGATATTTTGGCATCGTGTTTTTCAATAATTCTGTGTGTTAATGTTATAGGTTTCCCCCTTATTCATAACGTACTTTAGAGACGTTTTAGCTATAGAATGCTTTGTCTTTGTCAGTTGCATTGTCAAATGTGCAAGATAGAAAAAGACAAAGGAGAGATTAGCAACACTTTGCCTAAAATACGTTTATGAATAAGGAGGTTAATGTCTATTTACATGAATACAAAAATCAATAGCTTTTTTATATAATGAAGGTAGTAAACTAGCATGCAGTTTACATTGATGTTGTGATGTCTGCAGCCTACACAAAGACCAGAGGTCTAAATACAGATGCGTTGCCACCCCTTAGACCTAAGCTATTAAGTAGGTATGTTTTTGTGAATTACAGGGCCATATATTATCATCTAAAACATTAAATTTGTGTTTCTGTATGTATGTTTGTAACGTTTTCACACAAAAACTACTGGACCGATTAAAACAAAACTGCATCTTTGCTGAGTGACATAAACTATATTGCATTCATGGTACCCGTGCAAAAAGAGGCGGGCCGCTAGTCTTCATGTATAAAAATGAATATTTGTCTGTACCTATGTCCTTTATGGAATCGTAAACTACGCATTTGATCATGTGATGATCTTTCGCAAAGTTGGTGTGCACGAGTCCACGAAGGTGTCTGAGTTGACAAATTCGACAGATGGGGCCACTGTCACTTTTAATTGGTTATTGGGCGTAGAAACACTCGCAGTGTACAGCTAGTCAATACTTATATTATAAAGAGGAAAACTTTGTTTGTTTGTATTGAATAGGCTCAATAACTACTGGACCGATTTCAAAAATTCTTTCACTATTCGAAAGCTACATTATCCACGGGTAAAAAAGGCTATATTTTATTTTGGAAAAAATAGGGTTCCGGAAGATGTTTGGGTTTTTCATACACAAAGTGTAAAAAATCAACCAGAAAAGTTACTTATTTTGCGTACGCTGCCTAAACTATAAAAGTAATCGAGGAGGGCTTTAGGCTATATCTATAATCATCAGGCTAAGACGAATAGGAGAGGGTAGGTAACAGTACACCCGCGCGAAGCAGGGGCAGAGAATATGTAATAATACTACGTATAGAATGGACACTTCGACGTCCCGCCCGATTTGCTCGCATTACTCAACCCCTTCCCCTCTTATGGGCGACGGTTGATATTTTATACGTGCTACGCATACAGGTGCGCGTGTAAATACACGTCACTGATTGATGTCTGTGTAATAGAAACCAAATTAAGCGTTTGTTTGGAATTTTGGCGGAGTGTCCGCGATGTGGCAGGGGCGGGCCACTAGTATTTCATAAAATGAAAAAAAAATCACATTCATCAATCATTTAACCGTTGAATAACGTGTTTACGTTGATAGCCTGGTGAACTCAATGCATAAAAATAATTTACCTTCTTATATAAACATCTTTCCCAAAATATCACTTCAAAACCCTCGCATTTCATAACAATGACGTCAAGCAGTCAGGGGGCGGGCAGCGACGTCGCTCGATCAATTATAAGATTATGGGCAATAATCATAAAAGGCTAACGACCTCGCTCCCTAGCTCTCGCACCCCTAATGAAATATAATACATTCAAATAAATACAATCGCTTCCTGAATGTTCTGCTCAGATAATGTTGCTTCTTGATGCAATTTTATGTATATTTTTTAAGTTTCCCAGTGGTAATGTGTCTGGAAAAGTCAACAGCCTATAGCAGAGTATCCTGATTTTGCAGGTTCGTTTCCTGACCGAAGTCAATTCTTTAATCATTTCCTGAGTAGGTAGAAATTTACACTCCAATAGCGCCGACTAAAGGTAGTCTTTGGCGCCATCGATAAATGGAATCTTTCTATGTTTCAATTTTTTTAATTGGTATTTTTTTCTTTAATATCTATTAAAATTATGGTTCAATCCAACGACAAAAATCTAGAGGTGATACTTTATTTTTCGCAATAAAATTGCGAGTTTTCTTTATTTTCTAAAAAGTCTAGATGTTTTTTTTATAACGAAGGTGAAAAACAAGCATACAGTTCACATGGATGTTAAGTGATGACTGCAGCCTATAGATATCTACACAAAAACTAGAGGTCAAAATGTGTTGCCACCGTTGAGATCTAAGTCGTTATGACATGTCTCTGTGATAGTTATTACGGGGCCATACATTACCATCAAATCGAAACACGATAGTGCTGAACACCACCATTTGGCGGCCGATAGATTAGGTAATGCAGTAGTGTCTATACCCTCGAGCTCCTACACTGGAACTACTGTACTGTTGACCCCACACCGGCGAAGCAAATAGGAACTCAGTGAGGGAGCGACGTTTGGCGTGGCTCTGCCCGCCACTCGCTGCTGTGGTGAGGAGACGACTGGGGAAGAGGTGTACGGGTAGGTCGTTAGCCCTGTACCCTATCCCCAGCCACATAGCGGTGGACCCGCCGTCGGATGGGGCAGTGGTGGCCGGACTGTGTGCCCCTGGACTCCTCCACCCGGGCTTCTTGGGGCGCCTGGCGTTGTGAATTGTCGAGGTCCGGGGCTGGTTGGCGTGCAGGTGTTCCGCACGCTACTAATGTTGGTTGGAGCCGAAAGGCTCCGAGGAGGGCTCGAAAACGGGCGGCCGCCGGTGGGGTCGCGGATGTGTGCGATAGCGTTCTCGTGACCTCACCACTAAAGGCGAACGAGTCGGAACACCCAAGGGTTTTGGTGGGTAGACGGATGTCTTTTCCCGGAATCCCACATAACCCACCCCTCTCTCCAGAGTGAGTGTGCGTAAGGCATTTTCCCCTGGTAAAAAGCCCCCCCCCCCCCTTATAACCGGAACATGATAGTGCTGAACACTACAGATTGGCAGCAGGATATGCGGTGGTACCTACGCTCTCGAGCTTAGATACTGGAACTCTATGACCTCTATTGAACTGAAAGTTGTAATTTGACAAGTGTTTAATAATTGTTGTTCACTTTGAGTTATTTTGTTTGTTTTAGACGTGTCATAAGCGGTGCTTGTCACCCTAAATGAATTTCTGATTCTGTTATTTTTCTTATACGTTTTTATAATACCAAAACGTGAAATATCTTTACAATCTAGGATCGCTTCAACGTTTACGATTATAAAGCGTAGAAATATAACATCAGCGTATCAGCCAGTGGGGAAAACGGCATGAATATTCATGGCGACCATTATCATAAACAAATAACTAAGTATAAGAAGTCGAGTTTTAGGTGAGCGCACACTCATCAGAGCCATCGAAATTAAAAAAGCCTTGCGTAAATCTGCACCGAAAAAAATAACCATTATTTTGAAAAAAAATATTGGTAGAGCACTCAATTATCACAGACAGATTACCTTATCTACTTAGCACTTAAATATAGTTCAATGCTATCATGTTCCGACGACGTTCCTGCCAGTTGATTTTATACGGCTCTGTAATTTTCAACACTAAGGTAGCTTGGTTTTTAGAGGTAGCAATGTTTAGTTATAGTCTGCAAATTTTCAAACGAACTTCCCTTTGAGGTATGCCTTCGGCGCTATAACATAGGGCTTAAAACTAACGCCAAAACGGTACTTCTTCAAGGCTAAAAGCATGTTGGTAGATGCCCCTAGTGGTGCAAATGTCCATAGGCGACCGTGATCACTTCACACACTCATCAGGTGCTTACCTACCTATCAACCTTTTGACATAAAAACGCATCTACATTAAACAATGGTTATTGTAAGTGACGTAAGCGTATCGGATTTCACAGATTTTTTTTTTATGTATGGGAAGTAGCAAACTAGCATGCAGTTCACAGTGATGACTGCAGCCTATAGACACCCACACAAAGACCAAGGTCAAAATTCAGATGCGTTACCACTCCTGAGACCTAAGGTGGTATGCCTCTGTGCCGGAAATTACAGGGCCGTACATTACCACCTGACCGGAGCACGATAGTGCTGAACACTACCATTTAGCGGCAAGTGAATTAGGTAATGCGGTGGTGCCTACGCCCGCGAGCTCCGTCACTGGAGCTCTACCACCAGTAAGAAAGTATTTAAAATTAAATAATGATTACGACTCGCATAGTATGCGTTCACCTTTAAAGTCATTGTAAAAGTGGTAACAGTAGGATAGCTTCATACTGAATTCACTTTTAACACGCACGCAAGCATTCTTTGATACTTTTATTGCATTTTCTCTTTGAATTGCAGATGCAAGTGTTAAAATGAATTCAAAGTATGCCATCGGTTGGCGAATTGTGAATAATAATTTAAATAAGTTTCATATTCATATTGCACTTACAGTTTTTTTGCTTAGATTCAATATCTTATTAATGTCACATTTTCAAAAAACCAGCTGAGTGCGAGCCGGACTCGCGCACCGAGGGTTACATACAAACCTGTAGGTATATAAAACAAAGAATCATGGCAAGTTTCATACATTGATTTGTACAAAAAAAGTTAGAAAAAGGTACAAGGTAAAACGGATTAGAAATATTATCTAGGGAACCTAAACAACATTATCTGGTATTTAAAATATTTTTAAATCACCGGAATAAAAATCGTCTTTCCTAACAACAGTAGAAGCACTCCATTCTAAATTTCAAATTCAAACTTTTTATACCGGAGAGTTAAAAATATTATAAGTATCAGGAAATGTTGTTTAGGTTCATAGGTTAATATTTCCGTGCTGTTTTACGGTGTACCTTTTTTTCATTTTTTCTGTATAAATCTTGCCATGATCCTTTAAGGTTTTCAGAATTTTTCCTTTATCATTACATACATTTATAAATTGTGTGGGGCTGTGAGTGTAAGTATTTTTTTCATTTATTTCTTATATCTCCACTATACTCTAGGTACCATATGAGTGCTTATAAAGATATATGTGTATCATGTAGACTTTGGTGTATGTCTTGAGAAGTAGATATATGTCCACAAACCAAACTAACCACATCGAAGAACCGAAATACGAAAAAATATACTATCACAAAATTTAATTCGGTAGGTACACGTAGTAATGGTAGTTGCTCTACTGTCCCCTTTATTTATCATACTATGGTACGCGACATCGGATTATACAATTATACGGCCTTCATAGGGCTTCTGGCACACTTTATCAGGTTTACTTTTACATAAATCTATAGTTTAGGCTGGCTCTGCGGTATGATAATATTATTATGTATGCAGCTGTAATTTTATAAATAGGCTTTAGGCCCAAAGTAAAATGCACACGTATAGCAATATAAGGTATGTATGCCTTAATTCTGTTACCTGGTGGTTGGAGTACCTGGTGGAAAGTAATCACCATCGCCAATGGACATATATATGCAATATCAAAGGAATTGCAAATGCTGCCAGCCCTGAAGGACTCTTTTGACGCCAGTTTTTTAGAATCTACATTTCCAAAATTTGCACGTGCCGGACAGAAATAAATACGAAAACCACATGTTGAAATAGAAATAGAAAATATTTTTATTTCGAATAGATCTTTACAGATACTTTCAAAACGTCAATAAATCATAAACTACCTAGAGTGAATAACCATTACATATAGTAAAAGCAAAAGCATAATATATATTAATAGTAAATTAAAAAATCGAATTTAAACTATTTGGTTAAAACATAATAATCACAAAATTTTTCAATTCCTTCAATGATGATAAATGAAGAAAAAGGAAAACTAAAAACTAAAAAAAAAAAAAAACGTTGAGTACTTCCACTTTCCAGTGCACACCTTTTTATGTCAGGTGATGTGATATAGAAAAGAATAAGATGACGTCTGAGTGTCCACCATAGTAGAGACGCCATTTTATGGCATAGACTGCCACGTATAGCGAGATATAGCGAAATATGCGCGAATAAAAAAAAATACGCGTACACTCACAGCCCCACAGTAGGTATAAACCTGTGTCATGGGTGGTATATACAAACAACACATACACGAACACCCAGACCCGAAACAAATATCTGTAGACCATACAAACATTTATCCCGGTGTAGGGATCGAACCCGCGACCCTTCGAATCAAACGGTCATCTCACACCGCTGGACCAACCGGGTCGTCAAAATAATTAAAGGCTATATCAATAGAAGGTACGACAGCACAATTGTGATACTAATTTGATACGTCAAGCCTCGTTTAGCTGCCTAAATTCACAAACGTTACGCACGTGTTCTTAATTACACAAAACGTGGACGTTGTCTATACGTATCGATGTTGTTTGTAATCTGTTACCGAAGGTGCTGATATTGATTTCTGGGTTGAGAATAATAGCACATTCGTTTTCTTTAGACTGTGATAATAATAAGGGAATCCAAGAGCGTATTTTTGGATTTACTCAAGCACTTGAGATTGATATGGTAGATATCTTGAACACTGTTGAGTACCTGCATCAAACATTAGATATATATACAGGGCTGCGCCCGTAGTTCAAATTATCTGTTCGAATTTTTCAAGGAGTTGTCACGATTTTAGTTTTTTTCCAAATAGTCTAAGATCCGAACTGAGGTCGACCTTCACCCATCTGTTTACCGAATGAAACATTGTTTTTATCAAATATCAAACATAAAAAAACATGTCTGTATTGCCTATCAAAATATGTGTATAGTTGTATAGCTATCATTTATTCGGCTACCCTACTGAAATGTTAGATAGGAGCTTTCTCTAGGCTGCATCTGTTTTTATGTAGATGTCTATAAGCTACAGTTATCACTCTTATCACTTAACTTAGATGGTGGCAAACAAGCATACAGTTAACATATACATGTTTACTGCATGCTTGTTTGCCACCATCTAATATAAAAAATCGTGTCACACTGTTTCTACCAATACTCCTCCAAAACGGCTGAATCGATCATTATGAAATTTGTGTGTATGATAATCGAGGTCTATTTTTTATATACCTAAATGGCAAGGATGATTCTCCGCATATATTTTTTGCCGATTTTTTAGACATTTCATATTTTATACCTCTAAGGCGATACGAAGTTCGTCGGGGCAGTCCGATAAGGAATATATCTAGTTACATAGCCAGTTCTCTCTGTATAATCTATACTTAATATTATAAAGCTGAAGAGTTTGTTTGAACGCGCTTATCTCAGGAACTACTGGTCTACTGGTCCAATTTGAAAAATATTTCAGTGTTAGATAGTCCATTTATCGAGGAAGGCTACAGGTTATATATCATCATGCTATGACTAATGGGAACGAAGCAGCGCGGGCGAAGCTGGGGCGGGCCGCTTGTTAGTGAATAAGCCCGATAAACATTTCCGATTCGGCTACATAAATATTTTATTCCTTAAACAAAACATATACGTATAATTTTAATATCTAAAATACACAAGTAATCCTTCAATTCGCACACAGTGTTGTCATAAACCCTTGAATACGACAAGCTAATGCGCACATTAAAATTAAAGTAATTCTCAACACGCAGACTTAAGTCTATCGTCACACAGACAGTTTTGACGACTTGTTGGAAAATTTGAAAATGCCGGGATACCGTTTGTACAGTTTACATTATCTAATCTTTGTAATAATCACATCACACTAATATTAACACGTTCGTTTTCTTTACACTGTGCTAATTTTTTTTTAATTTTTTTTTTTATGTAATGTTCTTGGCAAACAAGCATGCAGTTCACATTGATGTTAAGTGATGACTGCAGCCTATAGACACCCACATGAAGACCAAGGTCAAAATGCAGATGCGTTACCACTCCTGAGGCCTAAGGTGTTATGCCTCTGTGCCGGAAATTACAGGGCCGTACATTACCACCTGACCGGAACACGATAGTGCTGAACACTACCATTTAGCGGCAAGTATATTAGGTAATGCGGTGGTGCCTACGCCCGCGAGCTCCATCACTGAAGCTCTACCACCAGTAGAATTAACACGTTCGTTTTCTTTAGACTGTGCTAATATTATAAATGTGAAAGTGTCTTTGTTTGGATGTTTGGATGATGGACCGTCAATCACGCCGAAAGTAAAGAACGGATTTTGATGAAATTTGTTATACATATAATGTATTTGCTGACTTAGATTATAGGACACTTTCTATCCCGAAAAATGTTCCTGTGGGATACCATGGGATGATTTGATGAGATTCCACAGGTTACGCGAAAAGCGACCTACACGCGAGGGGAGGCGCGGGCAACAGCAAGTAATCTATATAAAACACAGTCACGTCAGTTACATCATTTATAACTCAAGATTGGCTTCAAAATTTTTAGTTTTGCTCGTTTTTAGATTCGTCTTCGTCGGAAATAGGTTAATAAGTATTAAAATACAAGTCATCAACAAAAAATAACAAAATAGGCAAAACATTAGTGATTATATCTATATGTACGTATCTTCACGCTAAGTCCCTTACGGGGTAGGCAGAGAGTGTGGAGCGTCAGTCGCCAGGCTGTATCTCATATACCGTGATAGCTAGAAAGCTGAAATTTTCATAAGTTATATATACATACAATAAGAGACAGGTGTATTTTGTTTTTATTTTTCCTCAATAATAATACCGGTAGCTGGTAGACGCTTAAAATTTTCACAGATTATTAATTTATTTATTATCTGTCATAGTAAATAATTAAATAAAAACAAAGTAAAAATCAAAGGGGGGCTCCCATACAACAAACGTAATTTATAAGCATTTTTTTGTACGGAACACTTCGTGCGCGAGTCCGTCTCGCATTTAAACGATTTTTTTTTATTTGGGCTTATGCTAGCCAGAACCGCCTGTCATTGTACCTACTTCCTTTAAATATAAGATTTTTGAAGAAAGTAGGCAAGTACATGTCATGTAAAAAGTTTATTTTAATTCATATACAGCTCACCTTTATATAGGGGTTGATGATGTGCAGGCTTGATCCTTGCCAGGCGATGGTTTTTGTACTTACTAAGCATGTTATGATTCATACCTACAAAAATTTACTCGGAGGGTTTAGTATCTCTCAAGCTATAAGTTTATAATCATTTTCGAAAAAATGGGTATTTTATTAAAACGAATACAATAAGTGAACAAGGTCATAAGCGGAGCGTTAAGCGCAAGCGGGCAAGCTTGCAGCGGTCAGTAATTATCTCAAGCAATTAAACTAGCGCAGGAAGCGCTCCGTGAATCTCGACATTTTAAACACCGCTACTATTCCTGCACCGGCCAACATTAAATAAAATGCCGTAGCATTTGAAATAGAAATCTATTTTCAAACCAATTGCAAATTCATATTGCAAATACATTTACTGAAATTAACGTTCATGCTAAAAGCGAGGTAGATAATAACATTTCACTGAATAGAAAATGAGATGACAATTTTCTTTATTAAACTATCAGATACGTTAATTTAGTGCCTAAAATCTAATAACGTGAGGCTGTTGTATCTAATAGTATATTTTATTATTTTGCTAAAAATTTCATAAATATTTGTACCGAAAAATGTTCACGATATTACTCTTATACAGAAAATATTTTAGAGGACTATTTTTCACCGTTAGTGAAACAGTTACACAGTTTCAAGAGCATTTTCAAACATTTAGGTCACGTACCAAAAGATGGCGCTAATATCGCTCCTTTGTATCATTATTAACAGACCGGCAGACTTATTAATATGATTGTAGAACAATTGAGAATTCGAGTCGTAAATTCAATCGGAATATGAGCAGTATGAATCCTTTTCATAAGAAATTCTACCTTAGAATAGTGTTGTTGCAATAGTAATAGTCTATCGATAGTATTGTAAACTATCGTGACCTCGAAAAAATTTTCACACTATCGATAGGACCATCGAAAATATCGACATGCCGTTATACTATCGATAGTATCGATAGTATTGCTGCATGTCGATATTTTCGATAGTACTATCGCGCTATCGACTATTTTTCGAGGTCAACTATCGATAGCGCAACTATCGATAGTTTAGCAACACTACCTTAGAATGTCACTTACCGTTCTATTCCCGAGGTTGCGCACGCGGCAGCTCAGGTAAGCAGATTTGCCGACGAGTGCGGTGACGTTACGTGGTGTCGCCGCGTCAAAAGATGGTGCTAGTCTCGCGCCGCTGTTGGCGGGGAGGGAGTTCACCGAGCCCACTCCGCCTGCCACGTCGCACGCACCTGAAACCAAATGGGTTTATTATTCTTTCATATTTAAACCCCAGGTAAATGTGGACATCTTTCAGCAGAAATGAAAATCTTGGTCTTGGTGATGAACTGCCTCGGTAGCAGGCGCGATCCTAGGACAAAGGAGGAGAGAGGTAAGGGTCCTCAGCTTCTAAAATTCAACCACCCGTTACCTTTTGGCCCATGCCAACCGGCGAGTCGTAGATGCTTGTATGCTTGAATGCATGCTTTATATATATAACGTATAAATTATCTTGCCTACTTCTTCAAGGAGAACAGACGTGAAGTTAAGTAACCACTAAAGTACTCATTTGTCATCATTAAAGGAGGTTTTCTTGATCAGAGAGGCTCCTTAATTTTACAAGCTTCAGGCTTAAAATCTCATCGAAGTTTACAATACTCACTCTACCATTTATAAGAACTACGAGTACCTCTTGTGTTTCCTATTTTAATAATTAAAACAAGTAAAAAAAAATTGTTTACATATAAATAATATTTGTCTATAAATGAACACAGCTCAAAATATGCACACGGCATTTGATTAAGTTAACTTCACTGAAAATCAAATTGAACAAAATTGAGTAGTCATGAATTTATTATCGCCACTGGAATCAAACGTTATATTATGTTGGAGGCACTTTGTTAAATTGACATCAATATATTAAACAATATGACTGTCATTCGTTCACAATACACTCAATATCGATGTTACAATAATACATTTGTGATGAACAGAATTTTTCGGTGTTGTATTAAGGCCTTAAGTAGGGTGAATTGCCTAAATTCATACATCATTTAAGTCAAATTCTAGAAAAAACTGTTAATTGAATCCGCAATATAGAAATACAAAACAAACAAGGATTCAATAAATACTTTTAACTGAACAGAATGTTAAATTTGCCAACCCCCTTTTAGAAAAAAACATTTCAAAATGCCCCCTTTTTTGTCTTAAAATGCAAATGTTTTCCAAAGCGGCACAGTCTTTTTGCTTCGTATTTATTGCAAAAGAAAAGGCTTTAAATTACTCACAGTTTTAATTAAGAGTTTTATTTATTTTGGTAGGTTATTTGTTAACGAAAATTAATAAAATGTCGAAATTTCCTTGCATGAACGCGAGCCTCTTCGTCTCGCCATACTGTAATCTCAATCATCGTTAGTTGGTTAGTCGGCTGCGGCCCTTTGTGAGGGGAGGATGTTCAGCGCGCTGCCGAAATATAAACTTACATATTTTGGCATGTTACTGCAAAGTTATGAGTAAAACCTGTAAAAAAATATGTATTACTATACAACACGAGTGTTTACGGATAATATTTTACCTAAATAGTGGCCATCGCCTATGTTTTTATGCGAATTGATATCTTGTTGTTGTCAAAGACTATAAATATTTGGGGAAAAAGTTTCTTCGCGTTTTTTAAGATAATTTAAAACATTTTTTAATATAGTTTATTTAAATTTAACTAAAGTATGTTTGTACCATTTTGTTCGATAACCTTTTGCCATCTTGTAGGTTGGGACATGATCCCATTGCTATAAAAATTTTGGGACTTCTCATCAAAATACCGCGACAAGTGGATTTGGCAGTCCTCTCGTGATGTTAACCTAACATTGCATAAAGAATTCTGAAGAGACCGAAACAGGTGGAAATCTAAAGGTGCAAGGTCAGGACGATACGGCGGATGCATTAACACCTCCCAGCCAAACTCTCTTAATTTTTGCTGAGTGGCTATAGATGTGTGAGGTCTAGCGTTATCATGATGAAACACCCCACCCCTTCTGTTGATCAATTCCGGCCGCTTTCTCTCAACTTCTTGCTTTAATCTCATCAGTTGTTCGCAGTAGAGTTCAGAATCGATAGTCCTGCCTGGTGGTAATAGCTCATAATGAATAATGCCCTTCCAATCCCACCACACACACAACATCACCTTATTGCGAGTTAACCCGGGTTTCGCCACAGTCTGTGAAGCCTGACCGGCCTTTGACCACGACCTTTTTCGCACGTTCTTGTCGTACGTGATCCATTTTTCATCACCAGTTATCAGCTTCTTCAAAAATGATTCGGTTCCATTACGTCGTAATAAAGAATCACAAATGAGTACACGCTTCATAAGGTTTATTTCAGTGAGCTCGTGAGGTACCCAAATATCGAGCTTTTTTTTTGTACCCAGCTTTTTTCAAATGCGCCAAAACTGTTTTGTGATCAATTCTCAGTTCTTCAGCTACGTCGTAACTATTTGAAAAATTTGTACCTCAAGAAACCGTAAAATTGAAATCCATACCATATTTTCGAAAAATAATTATCTCCGCAGTCTTCGATCTTAAAGAAGATATCATTTTCATAATTTTTATCACCTCAAGGAACTCTAACATTGATATCTACATTGCTTACATACTCTTATCGTTTACAGTAGGTACCATTTAGTGAAATGTAAATTGGGAAATGCGGTGGTGCTCGCTCGCACTGGAGCTTGGCCGCTGAAGCTCTACCACTGTATACTACCACCTTAACAGAACATGATAACGGTGGACATGGAGTTATCATTTACTGGTAGGTAAAGTAGATGATATGGAGGTGTTCACGCCTTCGAGCTCGTTCAGTAAAGTTCTATCACTATACAGTCATACATAGCACAACAGCTCACCATCCTTATGAACATAAAATATTAAGTTTTTAATTTATCCAAGATTAGACCGTTCGCAACGCAGAAATAACTAACGAGCAAAAATTAAGCAAGTTTCGCTCGCTACCCGAATCAATAGCGAAAGTTGTATTCAAAACCGTTCTAGTAGTATAATCACTGTGATGCAATATTAATAAGCACAGCAATGCTTGTCTTCTCTACAATTACTTAATCTTTGATCTTGTCGACCAAGTACAGCGAGTATCCGCTAGATTGCTTCTATTTTGACAAATATTTGATGAGCTCCGTTTTGCCAAGGTCATTCAGGCTACTTAACACCTTAATAAAATTATTAAAATTACAATAAAAACCGATTTAAAAACTATATTATTATCTACCTCTTATACATAATGTGCAACTTTTTTTTCGTTTACTTTTATGATTTCAAAATAAAGCTTTATTAAAAAGAATTAGCGTAATTACTAAAATTATATAAGTATACCTATTTACCATTTAAAATCCGTAATTTTTGGAGTCGGTGCCAAATTGGACAGTTATTCCAACAAACTTTCTAAATTAAAGCGTGTATTAGGCAAGTAATATTTGTCGACAATTTTATTAATTGTTTTTGAAAATTTATCATATTTAGTAGAAAATATCGGAACTCTAATTTTAAAACACAATAAGACATATGGTATTACCTCAAAAATTGTCGAAGAGAAAGTCTTATAGCAACAGCTAAAATGAAACAAAAGCATGAATGAACAAATGCAAATATTGATTGATACTCAAAAGTTAGCCTTTGATCCCGTGAGACAACGAAGCATCTCATTTGCAAACAAGATCCTGATTTGGAAATTAATGAGAGACCTTAATATTTCCTCATTCGCGACGAAACAATATAAATAAGGGGATTTTCAGCTAAATGAAAGCGTGTTAGGAGACAAAGAAATGAATCAAGTAGCGTTTTCGAGATTCTGGTTTCTTTATTGTACGTTCGAGTTGTTTTAATTAAGGCTATAGGACCGTACTGACCCAGAATCTAATGCGGTTGGGTATCTTTTGACTTCGGACAGCGATTTGTTTTACGCTTTTGACATAATCTTTATTAGAACTTTGTTCATATTTTGTTGAATTTTCGTAATAAAAGTGAGTGAAATATTTTAATAGAAAAAAAATCTTCAGGCTTATACTCGAACCCGTGACCACTGGGATCTCTAGTCCGGCCGCTGCGAAGTCATGACTGACTATCGGATTTTTCCTTGGCAGTAACGACATTATATTATACTGGCTGTTGCCCGCGGTTTCGCCCGCGTTAATGTCGTTAAAAAAGTAGCCTATGTTCTTTCTCAAAATCAATTCTATCATTGTACCAAATTTCATTAAAATCGGTTCAGTCGTTTGAACGTAAAAAGGTAACAGACAGACAGACAGACAGAGTTACTTTCGTATCGTACATAACTTCACGCCTGTAATCCCCGGAGAGGTAGGCAGAGGTAAATGCATGCATTCAAGCATACATGCAAACACCCACGACTCGCCGGTTACGTTTTGGCCCATATAACAGGTGGCGAACCTGTTGCCATCTCCGGGCATATTACCCAACTCCAAGGTACTGGGAAGCTTCCAGAAAATGGAAAAATCCCAATAGAACCAGAGATATAGGATTTTAAACCGTTATCTCTGATAGTCCCCGACCCGGGAATCGAACCCAGGACCCCCAGCGTAGTAGTAGTGGCCTACTAAGTTACTTTCGCATTTATAATATTAGTAGGGAAGTAGGGATTTATAAGATCGCGTATTACTGGGAAAATATCTATTTTCTATGTTAGCGCAATAAAAAGTAGGTACATCCGATTGTGTGCATGTTTTAAGGGTATTCAATATCATAATATAATAGGGTGTCTGTAAACTTCTTCTTTGTGTTAAAAACATATAATTTGTCAAAAAGCAATGTTTTGTTGGGAAGACAAATTAATCACAAATCACTGAATCTCTCCCACCAGTACAAACTTCAACGAACCATAGCCTAAATGAGATATATTCAACAATTTTTGAAATATAATAACATCATATTTCCAAAAACCTCAAATACATATAACTCTGTATAATTGCTACCACGGAATTGTGAGAGTTGTATTCGCACTTGGCCGCTTTTTAATAATACATTTTCAGCTAAAAAGATGAGCTGAATTACGTAACGGGCTTGTATGTACTCGTAAGTATCTTCACGCCATGTCCCTAACGGGGTAAACAGAGAGTGTAGAGCGTCAGATATGACCCGGTCCAGACAAACCTCTCGTGCCTCATCTACCTTCATCATTCTCTTCATACATGCACTCCGATTCCTAAGACTTTAAACCGCACCATCAGACAGAACTCGACCTATTTCAAGATGGTAGGTGAGTCTTGGTCTTCCTGGGCCTCTATAATCACACATTTGCATTGTATATCTGTTAAGTCATTCGCTCATTCGACATTCTTTCTATATGCCCGAACCATCGGAGCATGCCTTTTTTCATTTTTACACCGATACTATCATTCACACAAAGCCTCTTTCTTACATCTTCATCACGAACGCAATCGGTTAGCTATACACCGCAGATCTTGCGGTGTATCACTCACCGATCAATAATACATTTTCAGCAAAAAAGATGAGCTGAATTACGTAACAGGCTTGTTACGTTTGTTAATATTTTAATCTGGTGACCTTGTATAGTCTGTATTGGATTAGTTTGTTGTTTGCTCACAATAAACTTTGCTACGTTATCAAACACTTTGTTTGTGATTTGGAGAAAATCTAATAGAGTTTTATTACGAAGATTGTAATGCTGAGTAATATTGCGAAAATTTTATGAAGATACGACATTTAGAGTCTTGTCATATGAAAGTTTATTAATTTTGTTATGAAATTTTATTCACAACGTAGATTAGCAGAGAATACTAATTCGTAATAAAATTAATAAGCCTTAAGGCATTGGGTACTCTTAATACTGTAGGTATCTTTATAAAAAATATTTTTGCAATATCACTCGATATACTACGCACTACGCTTACACTCACAGTCCCACAGTAGGTATAAACCTGTGTCGTTGGTGTCGTTGTACACACACAACACAGACACAAACACCCAGACCCGAAACAAATATCTGTAGGCCTTACAAATATTTGTCCCGGTGCGGGGATCGAACCCGCGACCCTTCGAATCAAACGATCATCTCACACCGCTGGACAAACCGGCTCGTCAATCTATAAGCATTTATAGAATATAATACCTACGAGTACGTTAGTAATATCTAATAACTAAAGGGACAAACATTAGCAAATACTACCAGAAATATTTGGTAAATCCTTCTTCTTCGAAACGCGAATAGCCCCACGGCTGGTGTAGATCGCAAGCAATCTACTCGGTTAAGCGATTCGGGCGCGCTGCGCGGCTGCTACTACAAATTAAAATTCTCGTTTCCGTGCTTCGAAGAGCACGTTAAGCCGTCGGTTCCGGTTACTATCGATATATTGCAGTCATTAAACCTTATCGAAGGTATAAGGCCTTTTCTTAGGCCTTAGGAAAACATCCGACAGCGGGTTGGCTACTAACCCGTATCTCCACCAACCCGCATTGGAGCAGCGTGGTGGAGTAAGCTCCAGGCCTCCCCCCCGAGAAGGCGAAAGACTCGTGCCCATCAGTGGGACGTATCAAGGGTTACCATTATTATTTTTCTTCTTTCGATAAAAGTTATTAGGTATTATACTTTTTTTTTTGTATTGGAAGTGGCAAACAAGCGTGCAGTTCCCATTGATGTTAAGTGATGACTGCAGCCTGTAGGCACCCACACAAAGACCAAGGTGGAAGTGCAGATGCGTTACCACACCTGAGGCCTTAGGTGTTATGCCTCTGTGCCGGAAATTACACACACGAACACGATAGTGCTGAACACTACCATTTACCGGCAAGTATCTTAGGTAATGCGGTGGGGCCTACGCCCGCGAGCCCCGTCACTAGAGCTCTACCACCAGTAAAAATCCTATACTTATCAAGGTACACTTTTTAAGTATCTGGTTCCTGAAAACACTATTTTCAAATACAGCTCAAATGTAATTTTTTAAATATTAGATGCTCGAAATACTACACTATAAGTACAATGTTCTATTTCAAGATCTTATATTTGAATTGTAAGGCCCCAAAGCTTACTATTTATCGGGCAATTAGCAGAGTAGGGCATCATCATTACCGTTGAAGAACTAGATACTGCTCTAGACTAGCCCTTGAGATTTGAGACGATAAGTACTATTTTATTTAAAGAAAAATGGAAAGAAAAATTTGACTTCAGGCGAGACTCGAACTCGCGGCCTACTGGGAATCTAGTCCAGCCTACTTATATAACTCTATGGTCCAGCCGCTCTTCCAATTGAGCTACTGAAGTCCTGGATTGGAAGAGCGGCTGGACCATAGAGTAATATAAGTAGGCTGGACTAGATTCCCAGTAGGCCGCGAGTTCGAGTCTCGCCTGAAGTCAAATTTTTCTTTCCATTTTTCTTTAAATAAAATATATTTCACAAGCATGTGTTAATGCGAAATAATATAAAACAACGATAAGTACTATTAGTAGGCCCCATATTAAACAGATACTTCAATAACATTAATTAAAAGGTAAAGAAAAATAACCGATCCATTCATAAATTAGAATTAAAGTGTTATTGGCATGCACGTATGAAGAGGAAGACCGGGATATCTGGCGCTCCACATTCTCTGCCTATCCCCTAAGGCGTGAAGATTACATACATTCAAAGTGCAATCGTATACATAATAAAAAAAAAAAAAAATACTTAAAATACATCTCACATCTATACTTATAATAAATCTGTAAGTGTAAAGTCTGTACATTAAGAATATTGAAAAAAAAAACCAGGGGATGTTATTAGATCGATACCGAACACAAATATGTGATTAGAAAATTTTTTGTCTGTCTGTCTGTTTGTTCAAGCATCACATAAAAACTACCGGTCCGATTACAATGAAACTTGGTATGATTATACTTTAACCTTTGGCGCACAACACTGGGTACTTTTATATCCCGGAAAATGTCTGTTTGTCTGTGTGTTTGTGCACGCTAATATCAGAAACGGCTTATTCGATTTGCGATTTTCACTAATATATTGTGGTAAGTTTCACTTAACATTTAGTGTTTGTTTATTTATTTATTTATTAAGTCTTCATTCAGTCATAATACACATACAATATTGTTACAAATGGCGAACTTAACGCTAAGAGCGTTCTCTACCAGTTAAACCATTTCTAGTATAGAAAGTTATATGGCGGTATTACGACACAACAAACATACAGAGCATAATAATAATTCATACTTAAATATAACTAGTACATACAAATTTATACACATTGATTACATATATAAAATATAGATATCATTTACATATGTAAAGATATATATAAATATATATAACATAAAAAATATACACATATAATTATGTTGATGATGATTACAAGGTCATCGTAAAAGATAAATCTTGAGGTTCTTCTTAAACGTAAACCTTGAGTCAGACCTCCGAAGTGTATTCGGCAGCCCATTCCACAAGCGCGCCGCTTGAACACCAAAATTCACATTCACATCGGTTCAGAAATAAAAAAGTTATGTCAATTTAAAGAATCGTATCGAATATTTTTAAGCTATTCTGTATCTTAGTTCTATCTTTTAGGGGGTTTCGTACCTAAAAGGTAAAAACGGGTCCTACGGATTACTAATCCTCTGCTGTCTGTCCGTCTGTCCGTCTTTCCGTCTGTCCATCTGTCTGTCACCAGGCTGTATCTCATAAATAGTGATAGTTAGAAAGCTAACATTTTCACAAATTATGTATTTCTGTTACCGCTATAATGTAGACGCTTAAAATTTTCACAGAATTTTTAGGTCTTATGTTGTATTGTAGCTTCCATAATAAATCTATATAGATACAAATAAATAAAATTGGAGTGCCTGTTTGTAGTATTAAAATAACCGCTTTTTACTAAACGCATATGTATGTATACACGATACATATACCAAAACAACATTTTTTTAAAATTTTTGTCTGTCTGTCTGTTTGGCGGTGCTACTCTTGGGAACGGCTTGACCGATTTTGACGGGACTTTCACTGGCTTTAAGATAGCTTATGTGATAAGGAGTAACTTAGGCTGCTTTTATCTCCATACAATCATACATACATACCTACATACAAATAAACAGAATTTGAGTGTCTCCGATTTTGACGGGACTTTCACTGACAGATAGCAGATGTGATAAGGAATAACTTACGCTACTTTTATACTAGCTGCGCCCACGACTTCGTCCGGGTAGATACTGAACAATCATATTTTTTCTTACGTAGACGAAGTCGAGGGCACAGCTAGTTATATATAAACCTGTGTCATGGGTGCCGTTGTACACACACAACACATACATAAACTCCCAACCTTAAAACCACATTCAGTAAGCCATACACATATTTGTCTCGTTGCTGGGATCGAATGCTCAAATGAAGCGGTAGTCTAACACCGCTGGACCAACTGGGTCCTCAGAAAATATAATATTACTAGCTGACCCGGCAAAGTTCGTATTGCGTCACACTGAAATAATGTGTCAAAGGTTTGCTGGATACGGACTACCTTTAAACCTTCCCTGGAGTTCCAAAAATCATTTAAAACCAAAATTAGGCAAATCGGTCCAGCTGTTCTGGATATTTAGCGAGACTAACGAACTGCAATTGATTCTTGTATATTATATACATTTTAGTATAACACGGATATTCGCTAGATAAATCCGTATAAAATGTTATATTTCAATGTGTGGCTTGCGAATTTACATGAACACATAAAAATATGTTTATGAAATCTATACTCATATTATAAAGCTGAAGAGTTTGTTTGTTTGAACGCGCTAATCTCAGGAACTACTAAACCGATTTGAATTCTTTTTTCAGTGTTAGATAGCCCATTTATCGAGAAAGGTTTTAAGTTATATAACATCACGCTAAGACGAATAGGAGAGGGTAGGTAACATTGACCCGCGCGAAGCCGGGGCGGTCCGCTAGTTAAAAATAAACTACACAGGTAGTAGAAATAATCCCTTACAGGGTAGGAAAGAGTGTGGAGCGAGATATCCCGGTCCTTACCTTAAGAAGCATCAAATGAGTGTGTCACTAGATGGTAATTTCTGACGAAAAAGCAAAATATGTTAGACTAGGAGTCAGGTTTTAAGGCTCCAGTATTCTCTTGTCATCTATCAAAACTATCTTCTTTTTCAGAACTTCCATATTCTTAAATCTTACAAGTGCTTCGAGGTTTATTCCTCCTAATATCGATACTATATAATATATTCCATTAACCCTAGAGAACCCAATCAATATTGAAGATTAAATCAAAGCCAGGGTAAGTGGAGCAGGAATGTACGAGAATGAGGAAATAATAAGGGGCGGATACGACGACAGGGTTCATTTAGGGGCATACGTTGTTAATAAGTAACATCCGAGGAGCGTAAGGAGATTAGGCGCTGATCGCATTCGTGGAGTGTGGAGAGTTCAATGCGGAAATCGTTCCGCTTAGCTCAGCAGTTTCACGGAGGTATGCTGGTACGTTTACTTATTCGTTCTATTTAGCTTACTTGCAGATTTGACATTTCATTGATATTATCTTAATAAAGTTTATCAAAATTTCAAGTGTGAGCTTGCTTTTTTTTATGTAATAAAAGTGGCAAACGAGCATGCAATTTGCAAATTGATGTTAAGTGATGACTGCAGCCTATAGACACCCACACAATGACCAGAGGTCAAAATGTAGATGCGTTGCCACTCCTGAGGCCTAAGGTGTTATGCCTCTGTGCCGGAAATTACAAGGCCATTATTTTAATACCGATAACTACCAGTTAAAATCAACACCATTATTTACACTATTGATTTAGCCTTCAAAAATCACGTAAACAAAAACAAGCAGCAACAGTCACATAACAATAAAAATAATCCACAAGTAGTAAATAAGATCAAATCAACAGAAGTCGTGTAAATTACGATAACACTTGACGCTGTTTGTGCGTGATATTACTCTGTTTCCTTCGCCGAATGTCATTTTAACTACGACGCCGATATTCACAGCATCCTCATTGTGGGAAGCTAGGAACAGGAAAATCATAAATCTAAGGGAACCATTCCTATTGTTATTTCGACCCCTTGACCCACTTTATTGCCAGTTTTCTGGTTCGAAGATTATTTATTTTGCTCAGAACCTCGATCGGTAAAGTATTATGACAGATGTCCTTTTTAATATTATTGGCTGCACTTGAATGTGATGTATGTACTCGTAGAGGTTATTTTATGTCATGAAGTGGGAAACAAGCATATTACATCGATGGTAAGTAATATTGTTCACAGATGGTGGTAAAGTTCAAGTGTAGGAGCGCGAGGGCGTAGGCACCACCGCATTATCTAATCTATCTGCCACCAAATAGTGGTGTTTAGCACAATCGTGTTCTTGTTAGATGGTAATATATGCTCCGTAATACGAGTAACTATCACAGTGATTGACGCTTCTGTGCCGGAAAGCACAGGGCCGTACGTCACCTACCACCTGACCGGAACACGATGGTGCTGAACACTACAATTCAGTGGAAAGTAGATTAGGTAATGGTGGTAGTAAAGGTTGGACATTAAAATTTGACAGCAATGACAACGACAATAGCAATATCGTTAGGGGGTCGCACCCCAGGTATGTGGACAGATATTTTAATTTGAACTTGAAATATGAACGCGGGCAAAGTTGACTAATGAACGTTGGCGACAGAAACTTTTCCCTTTCAATTCAACTTACCAATTACATGATTGTCACAAACAAAAGACAGCTAGTTAATGTTTTATGAACGTCAAAACTTTTTAAAAGTTGCCTTACTCTGTTTTTATTTACGAACGCTTCCGCGATGATACATACTTAGATATTTACAACAAATAAAAGTGAAACACATTTCTATGCCACAAAAAGTGGCAATCCATCATATACTTTGCCATTGGTAAATTTTCAGAAACTGTGCTTGAGAACCTAGGCACTCTACTTTACTTTATGCTAAATGGTAGTGTTTAGCGTTCTCGTATTCCGGTCCCTCTATTTTTGGCAAAGAGACATTAGAGCTTTAGCTTCAGGACTGGCAACGTATCCTCGTTGATATCTCTGGATATTGTAAAAATGTTTATAGGCTTAAAACGTATTACTTACCATCAATGAAGGTAAGCTGTATGCTTGCAATGAACCAAAAAAATAATAATGTGTTTTATTCCGTTTGGATTATATAAACGGTTGGGAAAAAAATCTTTTCGCATTATATGTATGAACTTGTAATAAAATCTTTATGGCTGTAGTATTTGTATCTGGCTGGTTTTGGTATCATTGAAAGTTAAAATTTTAAAGAACATAATACCAAATTCAAATTAGGCAAATGTGTGATTTTCATTTGTTTTTCGTACTGTCAAGATGAGTGAATCTAATGAAGAAATTCGATACATTTTTTCCTCCTGTTTCGGTCTCTTCAGAATTCTTTATGCAATGTTAGGTTAACATCACGAGAGGACTGCCAAATCCACTTGTCGCGGTATTTTGATGAGAAGTCCCAAAATTTTTATAGCAATGGGATCATGTCCCTACCTACAAGATGGCAAAAGGTTATCGAACAAAATGGTACATACATACTTTAGTTAAATTTAAATTAACTATATTAAAAAATGTTTTGAATTATCTTAAAAAATGCGAATAAACTTTTTCCCCAACCTGATATGAACATCTTGAAATATGAAATTGGGCAAAGTTGACCAATTAACGTTGGCAACAGAAACTTTTCCCTTTCGATCCAACTTAACAATTACATAATTGTCACAAACAAAAGACTGCTAGTGAATGTTTTATGAACGTCAGAACTGTTTAAAAGTTTCCTTAATTCAGTTTTGTTTTCGAACGCTTCCGCGATGATAAATTAACAAGCAAACGGAATATGTATGATGTGACAAAATTTTTTTATCGTCACACACATTTTATTTAGCGTATGGGTGACTTAGTGGTGAACTGTCTGCTTTACGCAGATGATGCGGCAATTGACAAGATTTCATATTTTTTATTACATTATTTAAAAGTTAATCCAAAATTAGGGCACCCGTGTTTAACCATATTTCGAAATTTTGTACTTTTTATTCATAATTTCTACTTTGAAAGTTAGTGTATTCTAAAAAGACGTATGCGCCATATGACGTCACACATAGGGTGGAATGGCGATAGAACCATTGCCTTGTGCCGTGACCCTAAAAAAAATTGTAGATGTCACTGTCTTGTCGTTGTCAACTTGTCAAACTCGATGTAGGGCTGTTGATCTTTTTATTTTAAAAATATCAATACCAGTGTTCGATATATCGAAAAAATTATCGATATATCAATATTTTTTTTTTAAATTCTTTGACCCTGCGTGTCTTCGATTAATCTCTTCCTTGATCCAACTACAAAATTATAAAAAGACGAACGAGCAAAAAAAACACAGCGTAGCTTCTCAAAATATAAAAAAATATCGAATGTATAAATCTACATTTTAATTCGTTTTGATATTTTTTGTTTTTGTTGCCAACTAAACAATAAATATTTCAAATTATTTCAGATGTAATTATCAAAAAAACCTTAATTAATCTACATAATAAAAAAAACATTAAAATATATTTAAAAGCTAAATAATATTTACATATAATAAAGTTATACCTAAACTAAAAACAACATGCGTCTAAAAATTCCGCATCACTGCCTTCCTGTGTTATGGTACCCAGAAGGCTGGCAGCATTGCCTCGTTGGATGGCAATGCTGATTCTTTGACCTAAAAATTGGCCAGTTTAGTTTTTAATATCGACATATCGAAAACATATCAATATTATATCAATAGCCTGAGGGCTAAGTCGTTGTTTAAATCTTTAAAACCTGTTTTTTTTTTAATAAATAAGTTCGTAGCAGCTTTTTATATACTTCGTAGTAGGGATGGCGATTCCATTTCCGATTTCGAAGTGTCTAAAATCCATCAACGATTAAATCGACATTGAAAAAATCGTTCTTCGATTATCGATCTATTTTTGATTTGGGCTACGTAATACTAAATTTCTAGGAAAAAAGACGACCGAAAAAAAAACCAACTCAACAGTGTTCAATCCTGGTATAATGCTTCCTATACTCACGTTTAAACGTTAAATCTTATGATCTGTATGTTTCCTATGTCCCTATGTGAATTAACCAAAAATATCAATCTTCGAATTTCCAGGGTATAGTATCGATTCACTAGATCAATCCAGTACTGTGGATCGAGTTATATAAATTATTATAATTATTTAAACAAGAATCGAGTTTTGGGGTCCTAAAGATCGCTTTTCCGATTAATCGATCTAAGGTCTCGGATCACCAACCCTACTTCCTAGTTTTATTCTTTGACATTGACGTATCCGTATCAATTTGACACATCTTGTCACAGAGTATGTAACAATAATGTTTTCATCTAAAGATAGGCAATGATAACTACTTCATTCCACCATGTATGTGACGTCATCACATGTTTTTCCGTTTTATTTTTTTTTCACAGAAATTAAGAAATAAAAAAATACAAAAAATATATATTTGAACTCAGAAAAGAAAAATAAAGAAACGGTATTTTTCTTATAGGGTCGTGTCAATTTTGAAATGTTGTCAATTGTTAGCTCTACACCATCTGGGCTACAAGCACTAGTCACAGTCATGAAAGAGGATTGTACGGAGAAAGGCTTACAATTGAATGTGGATAAAACTAAAGTATTAGTATTTGAAAGAGATGAACAGAGAACAAATGCAAGGGTAGTAGTAAATGATGCAGTGTTAGAACAGGTGGTTGAAATTGTATATCTTGGATGTGCTTTTAGCAAGGATGGTAGGTACACCACTGACATAGAAAGAAGAGTGCTTGCTGGCATATGCGTGAATGGAGCATTGGGTAAGCTGCTAGAATCTAAACATCTCAGCCAGCGGGCTCGACTAACCGTACGTAATGCTGTACTTACTCCAACGCTTTTATATGGAAGCGAGAGCTGTATATGCAGGAAAGAGCATGAAAGTAAGTTGAACGCGGTCAAGATGAGATCATTGCGCAAGATCTGCTGTATATCACTCACCGATCGCGTTCGTAATGAAGGTGTAAGAAAGAGGCTTTGTGTGAATGATAGTATCGGTGTAAAAATGAAAAAAGGCATACTCCGATGGTTCGGGCATATAGAAAGAATGACAAATGAGCGAATGACTAAACAGATATACAATGCGAATGTGTATGGTTGCAGAGGCCCAGGAAGACCAAGACTGACCTACAATGACCAAATAGGTCGAGTTCTGTCTGAAGGTGGGGTCAAAAGTCTTAGGAATCGGCGTGCATGTATGAAGAGAATGAAGAGAATGATGAAGGTAGACGAGACTCGAGAGGTTTGTCAGAACGCTGCCTTTGGCGGCGTCGTGTTGCGGGTTGCTCACTTCCCTCTAAAATGGTCGAGGAGGGCAATGGCTGTCACATACTCGGCGGCGTCATACTCGTGAACGGGTGCTGTTGGTGGGGACTGGTCTGTTCTAGTTTGCAGGAGCTACATCACATTTAGTAGATAGCAGTTTATTTGCATCTATGCTATGGGCGTTCACATTATTTGATTTTTCACGATAATCTGTACTGTAGATTTAAGCTCTCATTTAAGAGCTCTTGCTGAGTTTGTTGGGTAGCGGAGTTCTTCTCAGTAGTGACTGCACTTGGAACTCTGCTAAGTGAATAACTTTGATCTTGACGAATAAGTTTTTGTTTTATATTATTTCGCATTAACACATGCTTGTGAAATATATTTTATTTTTAAAGAAAAATGGAAAGAAAAATTTGACTTCAGGCGAGACTCGAACTCGCGACCTACTGGGAATCTAGTCCAGCCGCTCTTCCAATTGAGCTACTGAAGCCCTGCCCGATTTGTCAAATCTTTCCTTTATGTTTTACTGGTGGTAGAGCTCCAGTGTCGGAGCTCGCGGGCGTAGGCACCACCGCATTACCTAATATACTTGCCGCTAAATGGTAGTGTTCAACACTATCGTGTTCCGGTCAGGTGGTAATGTACGGCCCTGTAATTTCCGGCACAGAGGCATAAGATCTTAGGCCTCAGGAGTGGTAACGCATCTGCATTTTGACCTTGGTCTTTGTGTGGGTGTCTATAGGCTGCAGTCATCACTTAACATCAATGTGAACTGCATGCTTGTTTACCAATTCCGTAACATAAAAAAAAAAAAAAAAAAAAAAAAATTTATGCATCGTAGTTTATGCCCTTGAACTGTGATACTAAGGTTTGGTATATACACTTTTTGAATATTGCAAATGCAACATTGATCCTAGATAAGACTACTGTACTGTACTGTTCTTTAATATGTGTAATTGTAATAAATAATATTAACTTACTTAAAATTCTTATAAAGTTGGAGTGTATCATACACTCCAACTTTATACAGTACATAATAAAAGAGCCTTTTTTCTCCGCACCATGTTGCAAATTTACTTATTATTTTGTTTTCTTTTGTAACTGACTTTCTGATGAGCTAGTTTACATTTTTGAATGCCTCTTGTTTTCGACGCCTATCAACTAAATAGAAATTTCGGTTATCACAGCACAATTACTAAAACTAATATACTTACAGGTATTGAAATGGCAAAAGTAAAAATAAGAGAACCCGAGAAGAAAAATTAGCACAAGCAAGACTTCATAAGAGAACCAAGTATTAAAAGAGACCCAGAAAAATATGCCATTCAGAAAGATAATGAAAAATTGAGATATTTAAAACGTAAAGAACAAAAAAATCTAAAAATTATTAAAACAGAAAAAAAAAGGAGAGAGCTGTAGGCTGTAGCGCAAATGCTAATTGATAATTCTCTAAAAGAAGGTATAGCTCAAGAACCAACAAATGAAGTTGATCCGTTAGAGGGGCCATCATCTGCACCTAGTAAAGAAAATAGAGAAGCTATGCCTATTGTCGAAAACAATGATAAGAAAAAGAACTGTGAATCCTGTTTAAAAACTAAAAGATTTCTTAGACGATATTGTTATATGCATGCTAAAGAAATAAGAAAACTCAAATATATATTGTATCTTCACGCCAGGTCCCTAACGGGGTAGGCAGAGAGTGTAGAGCGCCAGATATCCCGGTCCGGACATACCTCTCGTGCCTCGTCTACCTTCATCATTCTCTTCATACATGCACGCCGATTCCTAAGACTTTTGACCCCACCATCAGACAGAACTCGACCTATTTGGTCATGGTAGGTCAGTCTTGGTCTTACTGGGCCTCTGCAACCATCCACATTCGCATTGTATATTAGTCATTCGCTCATTCGATATTCTTTCTATATGCCCGAACCATCGGAGCACGCCTTTTTTCATTTTTACACCGATTCTTTCATTCACACAAAGCCTCTTTCTTACATCTTCATTACGAACGCGATCGGTGAATGATGCACCGCAGATCTTGCGCAAAGATTTCATATCGACCGCGTTAACTTACTTTCATGCTCTTTCCTGCATACCCAGCTCTCGCTTCCATATAAAAGCGTTGGAGTAAGTACAGCATTATGTACGGCTAGTCGAGCCCGCTGGCTGAGATGTTTTGATTCTAGCAGCTTACCGAACGTTCCATTCACACAATTCCCTGCAAGCACTCTTCTTTCTATGTCAGTGGTGTACCTACCATCCTTGTTGAAAGCACATCCAAGATATACAATTTCATCCACCTGTTCTAACACCGCATCATTTACTACTAGTCTTGCAAGTTATTTGTTTCGGTAAATAATAGGTTGGGGAAAAAGTCTTTTCGCATTATATTATGTATGAACTTGTAATGAAATCTCTTTGGCTGTAGTATTTGTATCTGGCTGGTTTTGGTATCATTGACGTTAAAATTTTAAAGAATTCCAAATTAAAATTAGGCAAATGTGTGATTTTCATTTGTTTTTCGTACTGTCAAGATGAGTGAATCTAATGAAGAAATTCGATACATTTTAAAATTTTACTACAAAAAAGGTAAAAATGCAACGCAAGTAGCGAAAAAAAATTGCGATGTTTATGGACCTAGTGCAGTGTCTGTGAGAGTAGCACAAATTTGGTTTAAGCGTTTTCCATCCGGAAATTTTGATGTCAAAGATGCACCTCGCTCTGGTCGCCCTGTTACGGATAAAATGGATGCCATTTTTGAAAAAGTGGAGCAAGATCGACATATCAGTAGTTACGACGTAGCTGAAGAACTGAGAATTGATCACAAAACAGTTTTGGCGCATTTGAAAAAAGCTGGGTACAAAAAGCTCGATATTTGGGTACCTCACGAGCTCACTGAAAGAAACCTAATGAACCGTGTACTCATTTGTGATTCTTTATTACGACGTAATGAAACCGAATCATTTTTGAAGAAGCTGATAACTGGTGATGAACAGTGGATCACGTACGACAAGAACGTGCGAAAAAGGTCGTGGTCAAAGGCCGGTCAGGCTTCACAGACTGTGGCGAAACCCGGGTTAACTCGCAATAAGGTGATGTTGTGTGTGTGGTGGGATTGGAAGGGCATTATTCATTATGAGCTATTACCACCAGGTAGGACTATCGATTTTGAACTCTACTGCGAACAACTGATGAGATTAAAGCAAGAAGTTGAGAGAAAGCGGCCGGAATTGATCAACAGAAGGGGTGTGGTGTTTCATCCTGATAACGCTAGACCTCACACATTTATAGCCACTCAGCAAAAATTAGGAGAGTTTGGCTGGGATGTGTTAATGCATCCGCCGTATAGTCCTGACCTTGCACCTTCAGATTTCCACCTGTTTCGGTCACTTCAGAATTCTTTATGCAATGTTAGGTTAACATCACGAGAGGACTGCCAAATCCACTTGTCGCGGTATTTTGATGAAAAGTCCCAAAATTTTTATAGCAATGGGATCATGTCCCTACCTACAAGATGGCAAAAGGTTATCGAACAAAAAGGTGCATACATACTATAGTTAAATATAAATAAACTATATTAAAAAATGTTTTGAATTATCTTAAACAATGCGAAGAAACTTTTTCCCCAACCTTCTAGATAAGTGTTATTTTTTTACGGATATGTAGGTATAAGTGAACTAATTATGACTGAAAAACTTGACCGTGTGACTTAAGACTGATTATTTTTAAATTGATACAAATAAATACCAGAAAATATATTTTTATATTAAACTTGTTCTTTTTAATTTCATATCATAAATCATTAATCATTACCAGAAGGCTTTAATCATTACCATCATCAGCGTAAAATTTCAAAAACCTGTAACTCTTAAACTTATGGGTGCAATTTATTCAAAAATAGTGAAACTGCATAAATCTTTGCATACTTTGATCCTAGAACCCTATTTTTGTCATCTAAAAAATTCTCTGTTTTTTCTTCGATTTGCACGAACTTAGAGAATGACCCATTGACTCCATAGATTTCCGAACTAGTATCTTCTCTCGTAGAAGGCTTCTCCATATGATATCATATTACAGTTTTGTCGTATAATTTCTACGCTCTAAAGTTTATACCTTTAGACCTTACATAAATTGTATGTGGTAGTGTCCACTGCGCCCAACGAAGAGGCTACACATGAATTGACATCATTGATACATGCGTGGCTGTCTCAAATAGGCGGTTACATTTTTATTTTTTTATATATATATATATAATAAAAATGGCAAACAAGCGTGCAGTTCACATTGATGTAAAGTGATGACTGCAACCTATAGACACCCACACAATGACAAAATGCAAATTCGCTGCCACTCTGCCGAAAATTACAGGGCCGTAAATTACCACCTAACCGGAACACGTTAGTGCTGCACAGTACCATTTAGCGGCAAGTATATTAGGTAATGCGGTGGTGCCTATGCCCGCGAGCTCCGCCACTGGAGCTCTACCACCAGTAAAACTCAACGGGACGTGCCTAGCCTCCGTGCGCCGTGCGACGCCACGCTCTACATTATTCGTGGATCTTCATGTACACGCAGCTAAAATGCGCCGCATGTCCGTGCACAGCATGCGTCACGGTGGGCCCGCGCCCTAAACCAAACCAAATGCAAGCCATCAGAGTTCATCTTACTTATTTTATAAATTCCGCACCAAATTTGCCATTGCTTGTATAGGTAAACGAAACGCGGCTATTAGCTTAGTTTAGCGCTCCCACTAATAGAATTACCGATGAAATGGCCGAGTGTGGCCACTGGTGCAGGTCACTGTTGAGCCGTTATGTACCCATTATATCTGTTATGTGGGGCTAATGCATCTAACACTCCATTACGTGTCGGGAATATTAATTCCATTCAATAGATTTACCCTCTTATTCATAAGCTAGAGTATTTGCTAATCGCTGTTTTTTATCATGTAACACAAACAAAGCATACTATAACCAAAACATATATTAGACATGTTTTGATTATAGTATGCTTTGTTTGTGTATGTAGCGTCCACTACATTAAGGCGCCAACTAGTGGAACACAGATGAAACCTCACAGTACTTGTCTAGTACGATAGATGGCGTGCATTCGAATTACATCGCACATGCGAAGATTTCTCAAGAGTTGGCATATATACAACTTCCCAACGTCAATCGTTGGGCCGCGGCCCGCCAGGCGCTACCACCTCGCCTGGTCGGAGGATCCTCCCTTTTCGCCGGAGGAACACTTCCACCCGTTCCTCCACATATATAATACCTTGAGGCATAATACCTTAGGCCTCAGGAGTGGTAACACATCTGCATTTTGACCTTATATATAGTGATGAACACTACTTTTTAGCGGCAAGTATATTAGGTTATGCGGTGGTGCCTACGCCCGCGAGCTCCGTCACTGGAGCTCTACCACCAGTAAAAATAAATTCTGTAATAAAATTAGAACATATCACCAACAAGTTATTCCTTGACTAAACAAAATGCAAGCCAAAATGTCCGCTCAACTTATTTTGTAATTCTCTGTATAAATGCACAATTATTTTTTTCCCCTCTTTCTTATGTTATGGAAGTGGCAAACTAGCATGCAGTTCACATTGATCTTAAGTGATGACTGTAGCCTATAGACACCCACACAAAGACCGAGGTCAAAATGCAGATGCGTTAAACAACGACTAAACAAAATGCAAGCCAAAATGTCCGCTCAACTCATTTTGTATATCCTGCTTCAAAATGAAGGCCGTTGTTTGTATAGGTAACCGAAACGCGGCTGTTAGCTTAGCGCTCTCTGTAATAGAATTACATGGTAGGTCATTGTTACGCCGTTATGTACCCATTATATCTGCTGTGGGGCTAATGCATCTAACACTCCATTAGGTGCAGTGAATATTAATTTTAATCATTTTGTATCTGGAAGATTAGTGTTAGTGTTCAGTGTGATACTTGCATCTATCTATACATTTAAGCAAATAAATAAATTGGAGTATCTGTTTGTAATACAAAAATTACCGCTTTTTAAGCTATTGCATAGCTTCTATCGAGGGCCTTGAGCGCGGGGACCGAATCCAGAAATTCCGTAACGAAAAAACCTCACGCTCCCCACTCCGACGGGCACGGAGGTGTGGCTTAAAGGCCGTGCATTGTCTAACGTCGTTCCTTTTCGGCAGTCTTCGACACGGTGTTTGTGTGCGTGCAACTAGACGTATTGTACGACTCTACGAAGCTCGCACGAATCGAGACGAGCTGCTCCGAAATCGGACGAATACATAAGCAGCTGTTTATATGTATTGTAAAATAATAAAAATATTTCGAACAATATTAAATTTTTTATGTAAAAAAAGAAATACTGCATAAATAAAATAAATAAATAATTATAATTGCAATTGCAATTGCAATAGCTTTACCGCGGTAGTCCCCGAGTGCCATGCGTCGATTTTTTTACTAAATGCAAATGTACACGGTACAAGTACCAAAACAACATTTTTTACAATTTTTGTCTGTCTGTCTGTCTGTTTGTCTGTATGTCTGTTTGGCGGGGCTTATCTTGGGAACGGCCTTTCACTGGCAGATAGCTTATGTAATATGGAGTTACTTAGGCTACTTTTATACTAGCTGCGCCCACGTCTTCGTCCGGGTAGGAACTGAAAAATCATAAATTCTCACGCGGTCGAAGTCCCGGGCACAGCTAGTTTATTTATAAAATAATATTCACTATATATGTTCTAAATTAATTTGAAATTAAATTAGAGAATTTATTGTATTTTATATTCATGTGTATTTGAACTTTGATTGTTATTTATATTATCTTGTGTAATTCAATTGATTGTGTTGGTTTTTTTTTTATTTTATTTTAAGTATGTCTCAATGTCAATGCGTGCTATGAGTATAAAATTATTTGGAATAAATGTTGTTAAATTTAATTTTAGTTTTTAATTAAAACTACTGCCTACATGGCGTAGTAATAGGCTGCTACAAGATCTCATGGATGACCTTTATTTTAATTTTCCTTGCACTCTAAATAGGTAGTAGGCCTTAGAGTATAATAATTTACTACCTTTCTCATACTCAAAGAGGTAGGAAATTGAATTATATTTCGGTTTAACTCACAGAACAGTAATTGTGCGGTGGTTTACTGTGCTCGAATGAAACAATCGGTCACAATGTGGATGCGTTGCCACTCCTGAAGCCTAAGGTATTATGCCACTGTGTCGGAAACCACAGGGCCATACATTACCACTTGCTCTCATAGAGCAACACCGGAGAGGAGTAGCCATATGCAGGCTTTCTCCTCTGTCAAAGTACAAGCCCAAATGGGCCTATATCTGTCGCCTAGATGTTTCAATGTGTGCGTGAAATTGTTTCTGTATTTTGTTAAAGTCAAGGTGTGAGTTTCGTAGTAATAGACGATTTTTGTAATGTGCGTGTGTGTCGCACGCATTTCCCCCCGCAAAAAATGACAGAATTTTGCATCGGTAATACACGCTATGGCTACTCCCCTCCGGTCCGCCGCGACCGGTAGGCCGCGTTGCTCTATGACTTGCTCTGCTCACACTACCATTTAGTGTCAACAAGATTAGGTAATTAGGTGGTGCAAACGCCTGCGAGTTACGTTATTGGAAGTCTACCACCAGTAATATTATACACATAATATAGATATCACACTATCACACTTCACACTTTCACATTTCACACTATCACACTAACATTATAAATGTGAAAGTTTTTTGTTTGGATGTTTGTCCGTCAATCACGCCGAAACTACTACGGACTGATTTTGATGAAATTTGTTAAACAGATAGAGTATTAGCTGACTTAGATAAAAGAACATTTTTTATCCCGAAAAAATGTTCCTGTGGAACGCCATGGGATGATTTGATGAATTTCCACAGGTTACGCGAAAAGCGAGCTACACGCGGGCGGGGACGCCAGCAACAGTAAGTCTATATTAGAAGACGAAGATCTATGAAATTCTTAAAAACACAAACACTTCAAGCATCCACTTGCCTCCATTATCATCCACTTACCGTAATTTAGTGTACCATAACACTAAATATGAGCACGTTAGACAATGCGAAACACATTTGGCTTAGTTAAGTGAATATCCCTAAAGCAAATGGCTTGTCTCGGAGAGCACTTCACACTTAAAACGAACAAAGCTTCTATATCATAGTTAAAGTGTAAGCCGCTCGTGTGAGAGGATTTGAATATATTAGGGCGTTATCTGTTCATTTATTTTGTATATTATTTTATTCTTTAAGTAAGGCAAACAATCATGCAGTTCACATTGATGACTGCAGCCTATAGACACTCGCACAAAGACCAGAGGTCAAAATGCAGATGCATTGCCACCCTAGACCTAAGGTGTCATGACTCTGTTATACTTAACACGGGGCCATACACTACCATCTAACCGGAACACAATGGTGCCGAACACTACCATTTAGCGGCAGATAGGTTAGGGAATGCGGTGATGCCTACTCCCTCGAGCTCCTACACTTGGAACTCTACCACCAGTATATATATATATTGAATTCTTTTTAAATAAAACGCCACATAGGTACGTTGCTTGCTACTAAACTCAAAAGCAGCTAAATCAATTTTGATAAATACCTATATCAAAATTGGTTCAGCTGTTAACTCTATTTTGTTAAGGCAATCGAACGAGAAATAATACTCAGTTGACGCGGTTCTGTCAATGTCAATTTAAAAATTACAGTTAAATTAGACACAGATAAAAAAATTGACACAAATAGTCATAATTTACATTATGCAGACGTCTTCATTGCATCCGTGCAAATGCTGGCCAGATCGCTAGTTTTAAACAAAAAACTATTTAAAATCTGAAAAAGAGCAAAAATATTAAATTCATTTTTATGCATCAAAAATTAAAATAAAATACAAATTAACAAGATTTATTTATTTTATTCTTGTCTTAAAAAATCGTTTTCAAATAAGTAAGGCAATTTTTTTATAATCAGAGAAATATTTCAACAAAACCTATAAAAATTGACATAGAAACGACACTCTTATTATCACAATTCTTAATCCAAAAACTTTCACAATTAATCTTGGCGCCCGCAAAAAATGACATTACACAAACTTAATCAATCGGCTATCAGTGGCGCTTGATGGATGTCGCCTTAATTGGCTCACGATAATATTGTCGACAAAACAATCTGACCTTTATGCCCTACGAAATAAAAATCGATGAATCCGCAGCCCTCATTAAAGGAGAAAACGGTAAAGAAGAATTGGATTTGGGAAATGAACTTTATATATTTGGGCATAAGGATGCGAGAGGAGCAACGGATAAATTGGCCAATGGACAGATTGACGACATGAATGAACGAATGAGAGTGATAAAGCGACCGCAGAGCCTGACGTCGTCGAGGACAGAGAGATCGAAGAAACGATTAACCCGCAATGTAATGTCTTGACAATAAATTTGAAGTGACAAGGGGACAAAATCCCGACTTTCCTCTCGGATACAATGATATAAAACGCGGCCGTCGAGCCAATTGACAAGTCTGTAATCAATTGATTGGAAAAAGATTTTTATTTGACAGCGAAAAAATAAGAAATTTTTTTGCTTTGAGACTTTCAAGGCTCGTTTTAATAAATTGAAGTCTAGTGCTTTCGTGGGTTGAATAGACAGACATCAAGTTGAGGATATTGAACACGATTTGTAATTTTAAATAATGAGATTGCCAACGTAAAATCTATCATGAACAGGTTTTCATTTAAGGCTTTCACAGGTTTAAGTCCTATGACGGAGGTCAACGTTACTACTAATCGTATTGCTAAAAAGTATATAGTATTATTATATTAAGTATACAGTTGTATTATACTTGCCGCTAAATGGTAGTGTTCAGCACTATCGTGTTCCGGTCAGGTGGTAATGTACGGCCCTGTAATTTCCGGCACAGAAGCATAACACCTTAGGCCTCAGGAGTGGTAACGTATCTGCATTTTGACCTCGGTCATTGTGTGGGTGTCTATAGGCTGCAGTCATCACTTAACATCAATGTGAACTGCATGCTTGTTTGCCACTTAATTTAGATAAAAAAAACAAATAAAAAAAAAATGTCAACTGCATGCTTGTATGCCACTTCCTTTACAATAAAAAAAAAAAATGTGAGCTGAATGCTGTTTGCCGCTTTCATTAACCGATAAAATATCACGTTAACTTTTCAAATAAGAGGAAAATTAGGAACTCAACGCGTATTTACTGAGTATTTCCTCAACATCGCTCACATAATTGGCACCAATTACAAGTTATTGCTAATTAGTCAACTACGATAATGTAACGTGTCGAAGTGCTCATAAATATTCCGAAGCGTGACGAAATATTAATTCCATGGAACATAAATTGGGTGTACTAAAAATTGAGCTCGTAATAAATATTTTCGTGGTAAGACTTAAGGCCCAATAAATCTTGTGCATAGAAATATTTTTCATGTACAGTATTCTCTCTATGTAGTCTGACTTTTGAAAGAAAGACACTTCCGAAGTGGTAAAAGTGTAGCTTCCCCTAACTAACTTTTAAACAAAGTGCACCACTTGTGATAAGTCAGAAAACAACTAAAATAAATTAAAGTGAACAACAATTGATTGAACAACCTCCCGTTTGTGTGATTTCAGTTTGAAACTTGCAAGTGTAGTTTGAATTAGATATATTTGAAATACAACATATCCTATATAATCCAAAACGTAACCGGCGAATCGTGGGTGTTTGCATGTATGCTTGAATGCATGCATTTACCTCTGCCTACCCCTTCGGGGATTACAGGCGTGAAGTTACGTTTTTTTTTTTTTTATAACATATCCTCAATAACCGCAAACATAACTTTGTCACTTATATGTATTGTATTAAATACCAAGTTATATTTGCGTTTTACACTTATCACATGTATTATATGAAATACAAAACATTTTGCGTTTAAAAAAAAAGATATTTTTTGATACTTTTGATTGATCAGTCAAATATTACTTGTAACTAGAGAACCTTTCAAAGGCGAGTACAACCCGCACTTGGCCGCATGTTTAAAAAAAACGTAACTCTATATTTCTAAATCACTTCACACTAGGAATTAAGCCACATTTTTAACTGCCCCATATACACCCTGAATAAATAGCTTATAATAGCAAACCGTAAAGCTGTCTGCGGACTCTCACACGTCCCTATTTGTGTAACATCTCTCAATGGGAAGGGAGCGACGTGTCAGTAAGCGTTGCTTCTAATTATTTCGTGTCAAGTCTATGAATGGAGGTTAGAACTAGAACTTGTTAGGGCATAATTAGACCAGCTTTTGATCTTAATTGGTGCCTTTGATCTTATGAACTTCAGGAAAATGTTATGTTGAGTTTTTAAAAAAAAATCCTTTTTTAGTATTGCTGTGACTTATAAGATATAAGGCGGGGGGAAGCGCGCATGGCCCAGCGGCTGGTGTAGATCGTAAGCGATCTGCTCGGTTAAGCACTACGGGGGCGGTCGGGTAGTGTGATGGGTGACCGCTAGTGGCAAATTAAATGCGCGTTTCCGTGCTTCGGTGGGCACGTTAAGCCGTCGGTCCCGGTTGCTATCGATGGATAGCAGTCGTTAAACCTTGTCGGAGGCCTTATCAACTGTCACTGTCGGTTTGAAAACATCCGACAGTGGGTTGGTCACTAACCCACCCACCTCCACCAATCCGCATTGGAGCAGCGTGGTGGAGTAAGCTCCAGGCCTCCCCCCAAAAAAAGGGGAGAGACTCGTGCCCAGCAGTGGGACGTATAATGGGTTGCCATTATTATTATTATTTTTTTTAATTATTATAATGGCATCGCTATTACGCATATTGCCAGTGTCAAGTAAAATGGTATTTCGTATTCGCAAGCAGCGTAAAAGAAAGAGTCAGTCGGTCAATTATAAGTCAGTCAGTCAGAGTCACATTCAGTAATTCGAGTAAAGCGATGGCTTCTTTACCAGAACATTTCAAATGAAGTTTTGGAGGCAAACTGAAAAGCCGTGTTTTCGCACTGTTATTCTATTTCACTATACACGGGCACTGTAATAAGCCTATATCAAACAAAATACCACCAACTTTATTTAATATAACTCAAAAATACACTAAGAAAATGAAATAAAATAACAGCACCACACGCCTCTCTCAAGATTCGGTTGCCATTATTATTATTATTTATTATAAGGTGGGAGAAAGTGAGATGGGCACCATAAGCACCACTGCATTACCTAAACTGTCTGCCGCCAAAATATGTTAGTGTTCAGCGCTACCGTGTTCCGGTTAGATGGTAATGTATGGCCCCGTATTAACTAGCACAGAGACATAACAGTGTCGGTCTCATGGGTGGCAGTGCATCTGCATTTTGACTTCTTGCTTTTGTTTGGATGCGGATTGTTTGCCTCTTTCCTACATAAAATATCAGTAAAGAGAGATAGACGCACAAATTCATAAGATTTATCGTGAGAGAAAATGAGACAGAAACCATTTTTATCGGTGCCAAGCCAATAGTGCGGCCCGCGCGTTAGGACTACTTAGGACTAATGTTGTGGTGTTGCAGTACCTACTATGTTAAGTTATCAAATACGGCTATTTGAAGCGCACTATTACCTTGGCACCGACTTCAAACCTATGAGTAGGTAGGTACGTAGCCCATATTAAAGTAAATGAGTTTATTTTTCGCTTTTTAGTGTTTTTGTCTATTCAGTTATGATTTTTTTTAAGGCGGTTTTTTTTATTGTCTATTCAGTTTTTTTTTTTTTTAATTCGGTTTTTTTTTAATTTATATTTTGCTTTTTAGTGGTGTAACTATTATTAGTATTAAGTATTACAGTAAAAGTAGATAGGTATTTTAACTACTACTACTACTTCTACTATCAATAGTCTTATCATCAGTTCTAGAGGTGTGTACGAGTAATGGCGGCTTTTCTGGAATGGCAAAGAAACGAAACTAGCTATTGAATTCTAATAGCGATTTCGAAAACTATCTATTCCAGTAGCTGGTTTTTAGGCAGTCAAGCATAAGGCAAATTCAAAATGTAGTGATAAAACCTGCTAGTAAGATAGATAGTTTTGTAATGTTTAAAAAATTCGCTGACCGCTACTGTAGTGATAGATTGTTTGAATAGGTACTATGGCTCTTCCTTTATGACGCACAATACTGTTGTGGACATCTTCTGGGTAGGCTTTGTCCAGCTGTGGAAATCTTTCGGCTGGAGTGATGGTGGTGATGGTGATGGTGGTGGTGATGATGTTGATAGAGGTAGTGATGAAGATGATGGGGTTGATGATAGACATGGTGATGATGGTCATGTTGATGAAGGTGATGATGATGATGACGGTGATGAAGATAATAATATGAACATCTCCTTTATCATCATCATCACCTCCATCATCATCTCTTTTCAAGTGTGCTATGAAATTTGAGTAGTTCCCTCGATTTCTCCAGAATCCCATAATCACATCTTGACATGGTGACAATGGGTCCACCTGTGAGGTATATATACCCCTTCAAACAAAAAACATATCCAAATTGGTACAGGCGTTTTCGAACCTCCTCCTTTTTTCGAAGTCGTTTAAAAAATCAGTAAAGAGAGATAGACGCACAAATTCATAGGATTTATCGTGAGAGAAAATGAGACAGAAACCATTATTACAGTGTCCCTTATTTTCTAGGATTTCACTGCTACAATTGTGGCACACATGTCATGTTTTTTTTATGTCGCGATAGTGTGGCCAACTTCATTGCTGGCATACTTTCACTTAAAAATATGGGAGTTCCTTACTTCACATAAAATTGTTTGTCCGAAAATCATTATCTATAACACGTTTGCTATAAACTTCAGTAACCGTAATGTTCTTAAGTTAGAAATGCATAAATATCTCGTGGTGTTATGCGAGATTGGGACTGTGGGCTGTGGACTACATAATAATGAAAACAAGAGATCAAAATAATGTAAAAATAAATACGCTAACACTCACAGCCCCACACTAGGTATAAACCTGTGTCGTACTTGCTGTTGTACACACACAAAACATACACAAACAACCCGAAACAAATCTGTATCTGTAGGCCATACAAATATTTGTCCCGCACCGGGATCGAACCCACGACCCTTTGAATCGAGCGGTCAACTCACACCGCTGGACTAACCAGGTCGTCTGCACAGGCGTTGGCACCCCTGAGGTCTAAGATGTTTCCCCTGTTCACGGGGCCACACATTACCATTAAACCGGATCATGATACTGCTGAACACTACCACTTAGCGGCAGATAGATTAGGTAATGCAGTGGTGCCTACGCCCTCCAGCTCGTAGTTTTACCACCAGTAATTTAATTTTTAGATTCTCTACTTCTTTCTCTTTTTCTTCTGTGTGTATGTATGTTGTATGTTACCAAGAAAATACATTTTTTTTTCTTTAATTTAATGACTGAATTCAGAAAATAGTACAAATTCAAAGATTGCAATTGGATTAATAAAGTTCCTTTGCTTACAAAATATTATTCTGCAATCTCAACCATTCTCAACAATACGGTCTCATTTACCATATCTGAAACTATAACATGCAATCACATAAAAGAGCAACTGTAAGTCTAGAAAATACAACGTTTATTTGAACAGTTCCAAGGAAAATCTCAACGAATTCATAATAAAAAGATGTCTGACAATCACAACGTTGCGGGTTCTTTCAATTTGCTTGTATGCGGAGAGACTATCATCATAACCATACACTGATTACGACGCACTGCGTCGCTTATGGAAACTGGGTCCTCAAAAAAATTCAAATGCGAGTTAGATGTATAGTTATATTCAATCTTTTTCTTTACTTGCACATAAAAGGAGATTGTTATTGTCAGCTCTGTTTTTACATGGTTCTTTTTTATGTCATGAAGTGGCAAATACACAGTTCACATTGATGGTAAGTAGTACTGTAAGTTATAAACATGTATATAAAAACGTAGATGCGTTGCCATTCTTGAGCTCTACTTTGTTACACCTCTGTTCGGTCACATACATCTGCATATCACAGGGTACTCTTGCGTGATTGTTTTTAACAGTTCAAAAACGAGGAGGTTTTCAATTCGGCCGGTATATATATATTAACTGTATATATATATATATATATATATATATATTGATACGTTTTTTTTATGTATGTACATCGATTTCGCCGAGGTTTCTGAACCGATATGTGCTATTTACTAATATGTTTGAAGTCGGTGCCAAGCCAAAATCAGAGGTAAATGCATACATTCAAGCATACATGCAAACACCCACGATTCGCCGCTTACGTTTTGTTCATTGTATTAATTTGCTCGTATTCATATTTAAGTGATTAAAATATAATTATTTGTTTAAGGCTTGGCTTCAAACCTATTAGTAAATAGCACATATAAATAATAGGTTGTTTAAAATGAATATTAAATCTTTACAATTATTTTTTTTTAGTTTTGAAGTCGGTTTTTTTACCGTACTTATTCTTTAATATGTTAGGATTAACTGTCTGTCCGTTCACGTTTCGCGTATACCATTTATTTAGTAACTTTTTTTTTTATCTGATGAAGCAAACGTACATAACTTCACGCCTGTAAGCCCCGAAGGACAGACTTAAATGGGCAGGATAGGCCTAGGTAAATGCATACAATCAAGCTTACAGACAAACGGACACTAGACGGCAAGCTTATTGATCTTCGGACACAGTACCAAACTCGAAGGCGTTGGTAAACTTCCAGAAAATCCCAATGCCAGTTATATCAAACCCTTCTGGGTGAATCTCTTTATCCAGCATAGCATTTTTGCCCAGCTATCACTACACTACAGAGGAAATTAAGCCTGGTTTGTACCAAGATATATGATAAAGGTAAAGTTATTGCAATTTCACATCCTTCTCTAACTTCAAAAAATCTGATAAAGTTAGAGAAGGATGCGAAATGTTTCAATAACTTTTACTTTAGCAAATATCTTGGTGCAACCCAGGCTAAATGACGCATAGTAATGGCAAACCATTATACGTCCCACTGCTGGGCACGAGTCTCTCTCCTATTTTGGGGGGGAGCCCTGGAGCTTACTTCACCACGCTGCTCCTTAGCGGATTGGTGGAGATACGGGGTTAGTGGCCAACCCGCTGTCGGATGTTTTCAAACCGCCCATAAGGCCTCCAACAAGGTTTAACGACTGCTATCTATCGATAGCAACCGGGGCCGACGGCTTAACGTGCCCTCCAAAGCACGGAAACGCGCATTTTAATTTGGCACTAGTGGTCACCCATCACACACCCGATCGCGCCCGTAGTGCTTGACCGAGTAGATCGCTTATGATCTACACCAGCCGCGGAGCCATGCGCGCTTCTGACGCATAAATAAATATAATTCTATAGAATGAAGTTTTTTTCACATACTAAACAAAACAACTACAAGCGATTTATTTCGCTTGCAATTTTGTGTCAATAAAAATAAAGTTATATTCTAGTTGCTATAAATAGCACTTAAGACTCATTTGCGTCTATTAAATTAAACCAAATGTTGTATCGTCTGACATTGCTCAGCATTGTTCCAGGTTAATATCATGTCACCGCCACAGTTAACTGTACTTCAAACAAACGATTACTCTCTCAAATCATCAAGGAAATCTGACCTCAATTCCTTTAGTATAAAGTTGACTTTTGCGCACACAGATTCAGCATTAAACTCACCCCGCTTCTGCTCACTCGTCACTACCCCAATTTTTTTCATCCTGTTTAAATTTAAAATTAAATTTACACCGCTGCCATTCCAGTTTGTGCTTGCAACTCAAACGACCAGCTCAAACTCGTTTTAGCGTTGTTTATTTGTTGTTTTAGGTCCGTTATACATTTGCTCCTCTAGCTGCCAGCTACTATTTTTTTTTTTAGCGCAACTGCCTAAGAGTGACCCATGCGTGTCCGTGCCTCGGCTTAGGGCGTTGCGGAGGGACATATGAGACATATGCGATTATGGGCGGTGCAACTTTCGCTCTACTCCATTCGGTTGGTGATAACCGGAATGTCATTGGCCTCGCGGGGCCGGGGATAAGGTCGGGATCAGGGGCGGGCGCGGCGCGAAACGCGTCGGCGCGTTGTATTGGCGGTTTGTGGAGTGTGATTCTGTAGGTGATTTTGCGTAGCGGCGATGGCCAACGTGGTCTCATCGTCCGGATCTTTTAAGACGTGCCTTGGACGTCTCCTTTTGGCGCGATCAAAAGGAGTGTATGGTAATACTAGACTAGTAACTATATATATACTAGACTAGTAACTCGGCCGGTCGTTATCGCGCTGTGGTGCCTGAGGTGGGGATGACGCACCACTCCCGGCTCCCGGCGATCGACGCGCCACCACACAATTGCGTTATAATTTCTATATTTAATAAGATGTTTTTTATCTACTTGATATTTTACTAGGTACCTTTTATATGAAGGTACCTGACATTTGCTGAACAGGACACCTTTTTGGCAGCCGTGAGACACATATTACGTGTATAGGTATGTATTAATTTTTAGAAAATGTGTTGTCTTTTCTCTGTTACCTGTTACGTTTTATGTCTGTTTTATGTGTCTCACTGTGTGTCAAATAAATGTTTCTTATTATATTATTTCTTATAATATCGTTAACGGTAGTTAAAACATGGCTTTTAGCTGTGGTTGCGTCCCATATAATGTTAATGGTTTGTTTATTCAAACAAATTTCAGCTATATCGGTGATTTTCGGTCGAAATGAAATTTGATAACGATCTAAATACATCGATATTTATGGACGATTCGATATTGCTTATCCATTGTGAATTAAATCAGAAATTAAATGGCGACGTGGGACCATTCTATTTCAGTAAACACGAAAACTCATCGGCGTGACGTCTGAGTAAATGGATGTATACCGTGTGCAAACTCATTAGCCACTCGATTAGAGGCAGGTATAACAAGCTCAAAATAAAACCACATTAAAGCACTTTCAAATAAAAAGAGTGTACCAAGATAAGCGGAGTTATTAGCCTTTAAAAAAATTTCCAATTCTAAAATAGACGACGCTTTTTAAACTATTACGGTATGCTTAATAATTTCTGAACACGCTACCACTGACGTCGGCGCTGCCTTGGAAATAGATGACCTTTGTTACCTGAGAGGAAGTCATACCTCATTTGATACAAGTCACCAAGCCTAATAAAAATGTTGGGTTAGTAGAAATATATTTGTTCTTTAACCTAACTGATTGTAATCGCCCACTTTGGCCCACACAACTGTAATTATAAGGTGCAAATTGCTCAATTGTTATAAATCTTGTACTGTACATATTTTATTTTACTAATACTAAAGAACTGGGTTAAGATGTAATAAATTTTCGGTTGATGTTGACATAGTAAAATAATAAGCGTAATAAAAATCATGGAAATAAAACATTCGAGGCACGAGCGGAGGCTTTGTATGTAGTTTTCATAGAGCAACACGGGCCACAGGCCGCCGTGTACTGGAGGGGAGTAGCCATAGCGTTTATTACCTATGCAAAAACATTATGTTTTCTTTTTGCTACGAAACTCACACCTTGATTTTAACAAAATACTTAAACAATATCACGCACAAATTTAAATCTAGGCGACAGGCATAAAAACACATGTCTTCTGCCACATCTTAAATCAATCTCAATCAAAGTTTAGGTTTTTTTTTTTTTTTTAATGTAATAAAAGTGGCAAACAAGCATGCAGTTCAAATTGATGTTAAGTGATGACTGCAGCCTATAGACACCCACACAATGACCAGAGGTCAAAATGCAGATGCGCTGCCACTCCTGAGGCATTAGGTGATATGCCTCTGTGCCTGAAATTACAGGGCCGTACATTACCACCTGACCGGAACACGATAGTGCTGAACACTACCATTTAGCGGCAAGTATATTAGGTAATGCGGTGGTGCCTACGCCCGCGAGCTCCGTCACTGGAACTCTACCACCAGTAAAAAAAGTTCTAAATTTTTATTCTTTTTTTTTTTTTTTCAAAATAATAACTGTTGCCGTTAACAAATATTGTCACTCATAACACGTATTTACGCTTACTATGACTGTAGTGATCACAATATAACTTACAAAATCCAATTAACAATAATTAAACACTAACGTTCGTCCATTAAGCACTATCTACAATTGTAATTCAGTCGAGCTTTGGTTGGCAAAAAACGAAAAAACCACAAGCCACGTAGTTAAAAACTAAAACGTTCGCAAAAAAATCTTAATGGCACGGAACCTGTCCCGACTTTTATGCTTTTTTCAACAGAACCGTAACGGTATTCGTTAATCTGTGACCATGGAAAAACAACTGCATAACAGATTTACGGGCTGCAGTTCGGGTATTTATTTGTACTGATATATTCCGTTTTAAAATTAAATAAATGAATGCGATTTGCATAGATTTGACCTGGCTTTTTGGCTGTGATTTCCAATGATTTAAATACAGAAAAGACAATGTGAACAAAAGGTCGGTCTACTTTTAAATTGATTTGACAGAAGAACCAAGATGGCGCCATGGCATAATTAATATTGATTAAAAATAGTACATGGCATTCTTTAATGTTTCACTATTTTATCTTTTTATTTAACAGACGGCAGCAGACAGACAAGCAGACGGATCACCTGGTGGAAAATGGTCACCACAACCTATGAACAACACTAAAGGACACTTTTGATGCATATTGGGTCTGGTGGTGGTGCTCGAGGACGGAGCTCGCGGGAGTAGGCACCACCGTATTACCTAATATACTTGCCGTTAAATGGTAGCGTTCAGCACTATCGTGTTCCGGTCAGGTGGTAATGTACGGCCCTGTAATTTCCGCTACAGAGGCATAACACCTTAGGCCTTAGGAGTGGTAACGAATCTGCATTTTGACCTTGGTCTTCGTGTGGGTGTCTAGGCTGCAGTCATCACTTAACATCAATGTGAACTGCATGCTTGTTTGCCACTTCCAGTACATAAAAAAGTAAGACCTTAGGCTTTAGGATTGGTAACGAATCTGTATCTTGACCTTGGTCTTTGTGTAAGTGTCTATAGGCTGCAGTCATCACTTAACATCAATGTGAACTGCATGCTTGTTTGCCACTTCCATTACATAATTTATATAGCAAAATAACATCAGATGGAAGTTTGTATCACAATTTGTATATTCTATAAGTATCATCAAAGCCACCATGATGATGACATCATAGACTAGATTAACATTCATATTGATCAAAATGTCCCTTAAAAACCCCAAATATTGTTTTACATTGTTTGTTTTTTTTTTTACTTTTTTGTCGTATATCCAATAATCACTTACCAACATGTCAACCTGTAAAGCAAACATGAACCAAAATCAGATAGCGTACAGCCAAACAGTCATTTGTTTTCGGCCTGTCAACGCCAACCGAGTTCGTTTGTTCTAAATTTAAACATGTGAAAATTTGGTTAATCACGCATTTCGGCATAAGGCCGGTACACACTCATCGATCATTGTCAACTGATGGCGCGTGAGACGTCGCACTGTCTGCACGCGTCATTATGCACATTAGCACTGTAAACAATGCAGCCGTGTGCGTGAGCTAGTGATGTGTGATTAAATTGATGAAAACCGTTCATCAACCTAAGTTTACTTTCGCTACTTTTTTATGTAATTAAAGTGGCAAACAGGCATGCAGTCCACATTAATGTTAAATGATGATTGCAGCCTATAGATACTTACACAAAGCCCGAGGTCAAAATGCAGAGGCGTTACCACTCCTGAGTCTTAAGGTGTTATGCCTCTGTGCCGGAAATTACAGGACCGTACATTACCATCTGACCGGAACACGATAGTGCTGAACGCTACCATTTAGCGGTAAGTATATCACGCCCGCGAGCTCCGTCACTGAAGCTCTACCACCAGTAGAATTATTTAGTTAATAACGGTTTATTATCCGATTTTGTGTAATTGTGTTTTTAACCGACTTCAAAAAAGGAGGAGAATTTAGTGGAAGAATTCTCTCCCAGTAGAAGAAAATTCTTCCGTTAGTGGGCGGTGGGGTTCTCATGTCCTGACGCCAGAATCGAAGTACGTATTTGCATCTAAAAATTATCATTTCACACTACTGAACTCACGTAGGAAACCACAGTGTTAACCGCAAGAAATTAGGAGATGATACAAAAATATATCGACAAAAAATATTTAACAATGTTTGGATAGACGTGTGTGTACGTGTAACTGTGTGTATTTATCGGCAGTTGCACTAAAAATAAAAAATTAGAAATACCTACTTCAGAAACCAGATAATCCCATAACTAAAAACAACCAAAACAACGGATGTAAACCCATATGCACGTTATGCTTGGAATATTTAAAGACGGGACATAGATCCTTATCAAATGTAATAAGCGGCCTCATTTCTAAATGAATTAAAAAACTTAAGTTTTTTGTGAGATATTTCAATCGGATCCTCACATGCGCATATTATGGTTCGTGACACGTCGCACTGTTTACACGCGTCATTATGCACATTAGCACTGTAAACAAAGCAGTCGTGTGCGTGAGCTAGTGATGAGAGATGTTCGGGATCTTTTTTGCAATCGATAAAAAACTAGGGACCTGTCATTGAACAAAAAAAAATTGTAATGCTTTTATGTTTGGTTTCATGTTAAATGTTTTTATTTGGATTTGCTTACCGATAGTGGATTGGCTGTTGTGAGATTTATTTTTCATAGGGAATAAATTTTTATATTGCGTCTACTTACATCTAAATGGGTAATCTTTTAATACATACTTTATACCTTTCCGTTACAACGGTGTAACGGAAAGGTCCAACAATAGTTCAACAGTTCATGCCTATACGGATGTTGATTTCATCCCTCAAGGTCTTTTTCTCCTGAGAATGTAAAATCATCAGTTATTACGAGTCAAACTTTAAATTTTATGCGTTTCAACCCTAAAAATAACAGCGGACATCGTATCAGTCGAAGGCGAACGCTACCTGTATATGCGTAGGTATGAATTGCTGAGATGCTGCATTTCTTGTGCACACACGCGTACCGTTCGCCTCACCGTCACTACGCACGGGATTTGTGTGCGAAATGCTGAGCATTTTCAATCATTGACGACTTCTTAATGTTGTCAAATAAAATAACAAATAATTATTTTTTAAGCTTTTACGGCCCTGTAATTTCCGGCATAAAACCTTAGGCCTCAGGAGTGGTAACGCATCTGCATTTTGACCTTGGTCTTTGTGTGGGTGTCTATAGGCTGCAGTCATCACTTAACATCAATGTAAACTGCATGCTTGTTAACCACTACCATTACATAAAAACAAAAAAAAAATGAAAAAATAAGTTTGTGATTTCATTCTAATTGTTTACGTAAAGTGATTTCAAACTTGATATAGTTGAACATCTTTTAATATTGTTGGACCTTTTGGTGACACCTTACCAAAAAATACTTATAGGTACACATCTAAAAAATTACACTACATTTCCGCGTTTCGACAAAAACTTTTACCCCGATGAAGTTAAGTGCAAATCAATTTTGTATCTGAAAAACTTTGTCATTCCACATAACATCAATGTTGGCCCAAACTTTTCAAATATCGCGATTCACAAATGGGAGCCGACTCGCTCATTCCCATTGTTTCCCGTTACTAGTTTAGTGGTGTTCCCAGTACCGGTTACTGTACCCTTTTGTACCAAGTTTAACACTTCACTGAACATGATTCTTTTGAATTGAAACTTCGTGCTTTGTCTTCGATTAAGTTTTCTTAGAGAGTTTTATAAAACGATTTTTCCAAATGACTCTACTAAGTATGTTGAAAGTTTAATGGCTAAATAAATTGATCAGATGATACGAAATATCCAAAAGAAATAAATAAAAATAAATAAAATAAATTAGATGCTTTCTAAGAGTTTACAGATTAGTGGTGGTTACAAACGTAAAACTATGTGTTACTTGCACGTCACTAAACTGAATTAAATGTATAATAATTTTGAATATCGTACACGAAACACATCCCTAACATGACAGGCTCTTCAAAATTTTGTGTTGAATTTATAACTAGCTGTTGCCCGCGGCTCCGACCGCGTGTAGGTTCTTTTTCGCGTAACGTGTGGAAACTCGTCACATCATCCCGTGGCAACCCACAGGAACATTTTTTCGGGATAAAAACTATCCTTTGTGTTAATCCAAGTTACTTTCTTTATGTGTGCCAAATTTAATGAAAATCGGTTGAGCAGTTTTATTATTTTCATACAAACTGCCGCATATATCATATTATAATAAAAAAAAGAAGAAAAAATAGATAATTGCGCAAAAAAATTGAAAACTTTTTATTTTTTCTAATGTAAACCTTACTACTTTTGACATAATGGTTATTCATCCATTATCGTTAGAAATACATTTAACCCGCGCGAAGCTAGGGTCGCTAGTAGACAATAAAGACGAAAGATATAATCAAAACAATTTCAAACATAAACTCAGCATAACCTACAATAAAATTCAATACCCCGCCATCACAATGTAAATACGCACAACTCACATAATGTAGAATTCCAACCGACCAATAAACGCAGAGTAATGGCCGCCGACAGCGCCAGCGAGCAAATATTAAGGTAAATTATTGTAGTAATAATGCGACGAACAAATGTAATTATGTATGCAAATAGAGTAAGTTCACAACAGTCCGGCTTACAGCTTGTATAATAGTGTAATGGGTTTTAATGGAAGAGTCGATTGAACGGAAAATGGGATGCAGCGCACATGTGCCGCGATGTTTACGTTATTAGTTTAACAGATAAACTGAACTTGGTTAGATTATTTGAATGTCGAATTAAAATTTTCTATTAATATCTTGCAATTAGCGCTGTTTTTGATATTATTATGATATGTTTATTTAATCAGGCACAAAATTAACAGAGTACGCCCAGTTTTTTTAATGTAATCAGCTGACTGCAGCTCATAGACACCTACACAAAGACCAAGGTCAAAGTGCAGATGCGCTACCACTCCTGAGGCCTAAGGTGTTATGCCTCTGTGCCGGAAATTACAGGGCCGTACATTACCACCTGACCGGAGCACGATAGTGCTGAACTGCCGTCACTGGAGCTCTACCACCAGTAAATTACTTTATTTTAGAGCAAAGTCTCGAAGTGGAAGACAATCGTGGCGGTAATAAACCCAGTTTCTCATTTCCGGCGGCTTGATGTGGATCCTTGTAAATCATTCGTTAGGAGCCGATTTACATTCAATAGGCCCGCATCCCTCCTCCCCTCTTACCCCGTAGACCGTTCGCACCCTGATTGCTGATTGGATGATGTAATTAAGAGGTGACGGAAATATTGCTGGTGGATTTATAAAGGTACAGATTGAATCAGAAAAAAAATTGCCCAAGAGCAAGTCGGAGTTCACAGGGTTAAGTATAATTGAGAGATTTCCTATTATATTTATTCCTATATACCAAGACAAAAAAATTCTGATGAATCTCTTTTACAAAAATCATTTTTTTATTCAAAATTATTATTTTATCATAATAATACCTACCATTTTACTATGGCGGCTTTTCCCTATGCGTGTAACTCTTTTATTTGTTCTTGTATTTCTTCTAGTCTCCGTTTTTTGTTTAAGACATCCAAGAGAATCTACTTTCACGTAAAAATTGATGAGAGTGAAAGTTTACAAACTACCGTCACCAATTCTCCACTATACAATATACTATATACTTCTTTAACTGCCTTGGTAGCCTAGTGGTAGCAGGTTACTAGTACCACTACGTTTGATTCCCGGGTCGAGGTCTATTAGAGATAACGGTTTAAAATCCTTTATCTTTGGTTCTATAGGGATTTCTCCATTTTCTGGAACTTTGCCAGTACCTCGAAGTTTAGTAAAGTGCCTGGAGATGGCAACAGGCTCGCCACCTGTTACATGGGTCAAAACGTAAGGTACAGGTGAATCGTGGATGTCTGCATGTATGCTTGAATGCATGCATTTACCTCTGCCTACTTCTTTAGGGATTACGGGGATTAGACGTGAAGTTACTATTTACTTATTACTCTGGCCCAAAGCTGTTCACTACTGGACAAAGCCTTCCCCAAAGACGTGAGTGAAGTGAAGAAAGTGTTTTGCGTCTTATGGGAGAATATGGCTTAATCGCCACGCTTGGCAGGCAAATGCAATTAATATTTTTAAAGATACTGACCTACTACCTTAATGACAATTTAAGAACAGTACATTTTTTCCGATCTACGAATTAAAGTCAACGATACAAATAAAGCGACACATTTTGCAAAGCCAATTTTAAAAGTGAATAATGATTTACAAACAAACCACTAAATAAAATCCATTAAACACCACAAATACGTAAGGAAAGCCATAACACGACCAAAATCCAAACACAAACCCAGATTGCAATCACTTAACAAATCACCGAGTCGACACGTCACTAATTCGCTTTCCATTTCAAACTACACCAATAACAGTGGAACCATCCCAACTTCGCCAGCAATGCACGCAAACAGGTAAATATTAGTTATGCTATAATAAATCTGCCTGCCATAGTTTCGGTTTAATATCCTGCGCTGCGGAGATGACTACCAAACTTCTCGCACCACCCCGCACTACCCCGCACGTCCCCGCACTTTCCCGCACAATCCCGCAACATCCCGCTCTACCCCGCTTTCACCGTGTTACCCGAATTGTTGTCTAGTCTACATCCGATGAATATGGCTTTGTATAGTAGGTACATCAGATCAAAAGGTCAATAAATAGCATAAAATTATTTTTAAATATTTTTAAGACCTATGAGGTCAGACGGCAATTGTTGTGCAGCCTTGGAATTTAACAATTATGTCCTAGATTTGACATGTATAGGAAAATGATATTGTTATGTTTACTGTTGTCCTTTACAATTTCTTCATATTTTCTCAGCTTGTCGGGATTTTTACGAATATTTCACAACAAAAATATTAAGCAATCATTACACATTTATATTATATACAGAGAAGATTAAAGGTGGCAAACAAGGGTAGCTGACATAGATTTTAAGTAAGGATTTTATGTCAGTTAGAACAAACCTTTTTATACGAATGGTCAACGCTGCATTTGTAGAAAACTAGCGGCCCCGATGAACTTCGTATCGCATAAGAAGTATTAAAAAAAATTCAAAAAATCAAAATAATATTTGGGCAGAATCAACCGATTCTCATACCTACCAAATAAACACAATTTCATTATGATCGGTCTATTCGTTTCGGAGGAGTATTGTTACAAACACTGTGACACGAGAATTTGATATATTAGATTATACAGCTCCTGAAAAAGAATATCGCCTAACCTTTCTACGTTCATTCAATTTGCCATGATAATGGCCTTCAAAAACACAAATTTTAGAAGAAGAAGAAGAAAGGCTTTTATTTGGCGCTTAGCCGAGAAACACACAAAGACAATACAGGTTGAAAAATACAAACAATTAATTTTAAAACAGAAACACCACAAACAAGAAAAAAAAAAGGAGACAGAAAAAAACAAAGTAATTTCCTACTTAGGTATAATAGTAATTATGTGTCGCACGGCTGCGCCAAAATGGTCTCCAATTCAGCATACAAGTCAGGCGTAACGCCTGACGCTGCTTTTCAATTGGAACCAGATGAGAGAGTTCACGAATGTCAAAAAAAACAAAAAATCAAGTACCTACAGAAAAAAAATATAGAAGTACATAAATATAGGTAGGTAAATAGTAATAACTAATAAATATAAAATAAAGATTTTTCGTACAATATACAATGCTAACAATCACCAGCGCACGAGTACCCTGAAACCTTTTATTTCTCCAAGTCTGCCCAAGTCTTCAATCACTCACGGTGATAGTACAAATTTCAATTGCTTCACAAGCAATCATGTTATTGTGAACCGTATTATATACGGGTTCCATTAATATCAGAATTGCCGGGCAAGTGAATTGGGCATAGGGTTGCGACGATCGGAAAACCAAAATAGTCGATGTCGATATTTATATTAATATTTTCGTAACGCCGAAATCATAACACGAAAAAATATCGACAACTAACTTTAACTTGTGGTTGGAATGCATGAAATTCGTAATACACTAGATTTAATTCCCTATTTTTCACAATATTATTGTGTTGATATTGTTAAAAATAGGGAATTAAACTCGTATAACACTCTAAAGAATATAACACCTACCACCTGACCGGAACACGATTACGCTGAATATTTTGTGACAAGTCAATTCGGTTATGCGTTGGTGTCTTCGCCCGCGAATTCCATTACTGGAGCTTTATCACCAGAAAAATACCCCAAACGTTAACCTATATTATAATTAATAAAGTTTTTTTTTGTAATCTATGACAATCCTATAAGACATTGTTTTATATTATTTCGCTTTAACACATGCTTGTGAAATATATTTTATTTAAAGAAAAATGGAAAGAAAATTTGACTTCAGGCGAGACTCGAACTCGCGGTCTACTGGGAATCTAGTCCAGCCGCTCTTCCAATTGAGCTACGGAAGTCCTGCCCGATTTGTCAAATCTTTCCTTCACATTTATTGCATTGCTTTATGGTAGCAGCAGCGCCATCTATTGCCAACTATGCTAGTTAGGCTGGACTAGATTCCCAGTAGGCCGCGAGTTCGAGTCTCGCCTGAAGTCAAATTTTTCTTTCCATTTTTCTTCCTATAAAACATTTTAAACGATTTTATTACGTGATGTGCTCTTAGGTTTTTACGACCTACATTCATTGATATAGCCTTATTTGATGGATTTACGTCGTGTATATTATCTAAATTGATTTTGAAAATAAACTTATCATAATGAAAGACGTTTAGAAAATCGATGGAAACTGCAAATAATGTTTCAAACTGCTGTCAAAGAAATGTAATCTAAGTCTGGCCGGGGCCACAGATATTTAAAAGTGACCGACTCGTCAGGTTGATTTTAAAAAGCATATTAGTTTAATATACGCGAGATAAATCCGTAAGAAAGTTTTCTTTTTACGATCTCTTAAAGTATAAATATTGGATAACATGTATAATTTTAGGTCCTACTGAATATTTTTCTAGTTTTTGCATCATCTTCATGAAATTGACGGAAATACAATACTATCAATCAAAACATAACCGTATAATCAAATATCGATACTCAATCACATCGATACTCTAAAAAGCATAACAAGTTATCGATACGAGAATTATCTTCCAACTAGTTCCAACACTTGACTCGAACTGTATCGTAATCCGCTATTGAATAGACAGGTTTGTGTGTGCATTTGTTGAGTTGCAACCTACGGTCAATGTATGGAATTTGATAGGATAGAAACTAAAATAGAGGTGATCAACAGGGGTAACAAACAAGTAGGTAGTAAGTACAAGTAGTAACTAAGCCTGGGTTGCACCACGATATTTGTTAAAGTTTTTTTTTTTGTTATAATGGCATCGCTATTACGCATATTGCCAGTGTCAAGTGAAACGATATTTCGTATTCGTATTTATTTAAGCAGCGTAAAAGTTAATATAATATAGTGAGTTAATTATTTATTAAGTATATAATAATATGTCAGTCGAGTGAGTTACAGTCAAGCTATTCGAGTAAAGCGATGGCTACTTTACCAGAACATTTACAATGAAGTTTTGGAGGCAATCTGAGAGGTCGCGTTTTCGCACTATTATTCTATTTCACTATACACGGGCACTGTAATAAACCTATATCAAACAAAATGCCACCAACTTTATTCAATGTAACTAAACATACACCAAGAAAATGAAATAAAATAAGAGCACCATACGCCTCTTTCAAGGTTCCCGCCAAAACTCAATTTGATAAAGTTCTTGTAAAATGCCTCGGTAGCCTAGTGGTAGCAGGCCACTACTACTACGCTGAGGTCCTGGGTTCGATTCCCGGGTAGGGGGTTATCAGAGATAATGGTGAAAAAGCCTTTATCTCACATTGAACGTTGCGAATGACAAGTGGCCGGGTGTGTACTGTAAATAAATGTTTAAATAAAATACAAGTGTTGCATTTGTGTACAAGAGTGCATTTTCAAAACTTTTTTAATAGTGAGCTATACATGATATGTTATTATCACGCGCTCTTGTGAACTAAAATACTAAATAAACCACACGAACTTTAATAAGAATCACATCCAGGACGTCAATCTACCCTTTACCTAATTTTATAAAATTAATTAACTAAGGTGAAGTGAACTCTTTGTGTAAAGTTGGGACGATTAATTTGAAAAGCCGTTAAGTATTTGACCCCGGATACCGCTCGTTTTTAAAGCTGGTCCTATACATCAAAAAATATAAATAATAAAACATCTTATCTATATCTTGTTAACACCGCCATCTACACCGTCGTAGCCGAACTAATAAAATGAAAAGTGCGCGTGCGACAACTGGGTCTGGCAAGGCGTCGCTGCAATGCGGTGCGTGCGGCAAATTCATTTCCGCAACAGATGCCGCTAAATGCGCAAAATGCAAGACTCCGTACCATAAAGCGTGTATGGCGCTGCCATCCTCAGGAGCTGTTAGTCCTAATTGGAAATGTGCAACCTGTAAAAAACAAACATCTACAATATGTAAGCCTACGCTGCCTACGAAGATGCCTGATCACTATAATCAAGACGACGACTACTGCGATGAATTCGTGGATACTGATGACCTAAATAGTCCACTTCCACCATCTGCTCAACTTTCCTCTTTGGATTTGATCCAGGAGATTAGATACCTCAGGAGCGAAATGCGTGAAGTCAGAGATGAGCTCCGAGAGTATCGCCGAGAGGTGGTGGAGCTGCGTTCGTCGGTGGCAGAGTGCAACAAGCGGATCGAGAAAGTGGAGGTCCGTCTGGAACAGCTTGAGAATAAGCAAGTTGTTGACATGTCGGAGAGCGATTTCGCCAAATTAGAGAGCACCGTGGCCCAGCTCAAGCTTGAATTGAACGACCGGGAGCAGGAAGCCTTCAGTTCGGATATTGAAATAGCGAACTTGCAAGAGGTGAAAGGAGAAAATACGACTCACATAGTTTGTCTTGTCGCTGCAAAGCATGGAGTGACCCTAAGACCGCACGAAATCATTTTCGCCGAGCGTGCGGGGCCCCGCGTAGAACGCTCGGGTGACTCTCCTCCAAGAGAACGACGCATCGTAGCTAGGCTTGCGAGACGAGAACTTCGGGATGAGCTACTGCGAAGCGCACGACAGCATCGAGGTGTTACATCCGAGGGGCTTGGAATCCCGGGGCTCACCCAACGCTTTTACATAAACGAGAGGCTCACTAAAGCTAACAAGTTATTATTTTACCAGGCGAGAGGAGCTGCCAATAAAATGGACTGGAAGTACACTTGGGTCAAACAAGGGCGTATACTTACTAAAAAAACGGATGGTACCAAAACATTCTGGATTCGCTCAATCAATGATTGTAACCGTGTTTTTAGCTGTAGTAATGATAGCAATAATATTAATTAAAATCGAACTCACTGTTTGTGTTAATAGTTGGCTATATACCAATTACATTTTCCACACTCTTTTTTGTATAATAGTTCCTAAGTGTTTCAGGTTAAATATGGCTTTCAGCTATTTAATTGCCTTGGTATTGATGTATGGTGTGAGACTACATTTCTTTTGCTGACAATTTTATTTACCTACAATTATTAGATACTTAATATTAACTTGCATACATATTTCATATTATCTTTAGTCTTTAAATAAATAATATCTATCTATCATACAATAATTTAAGTATATAGTTGCAAACTAGCTGTTGCCCGCGGCACTTCGGCGGTTTTTCGCTTATCTTGTGGTAACTTCAATTGTAGACTTATAAAAATAGTTAATTTAAATTCGTTTTATGTATCCACCTGCGACAACTGAGTTCATATCGTGAGTGGTTTTGAAGTTGTAGCGTGCTGGACTGACAGACAAAATTTTTTTTTTATTTCACATATTCTTCTTTAATCGCCCCCGGTCAGTTTTTTTCTTTTTTTTTTCTTTTTGTAAAAATATTTAATGTAGGCATCCTCGATTTTCATTTTTATTCATATAAACCATCAATAAAAAACCTGAATCCTTTTATTATATTATTAAACACTAGCTGTGCCCATGACTTCGTCCCCGTACCGTGATGTTATAAAATATGAAGTGGAACAACTTTCTCTTATGTAGGTATTTATCACATAATTTGGGCGACTTGTGGTTCGCAATGTCACTCACGGCCCCACCAGAATACCAGCGCTGTAGTGCCAACTACAGCAATTAGCTGAGGTGGGTGCCATTTTTTTTTTTTGGTCTCATACATGCATCATGCCATAGGTAATAATTATCTCTATAGGTATAGGTATACGTTATCGTAGTTATTTAAATATAATATGTTGTCATTTATGATCTCTTTTTGCTATCTCTATTATTTATTGCCTTGTTGATGCATTGTGTGTATCAAAAAAAATAAACTTATTCTTATTCTTATTCTTATTCTTATTCTTATCTCTGGTTCTATTGGGATTTTTTCCATTTTCTGGAAATTTCCCAGTACCTCAAAGTTTGGTAATGTGCCCGGAGATGTCAACAAGCTCGCCACCTGTTACATGGGCCAAAACGTAACCGGCGAATCGTGGGTGTTTGCATGTATGCTTGAATACATGCATTTACCTCTGCCTACCCCTTCGGGGATTACAGGCGTGAAGTTACGTTATTGTAACATTTCACATCCTTCTTTAATTAACTTTAACAGATTTCTTAAGGTTAGAGAAGGATTTGAAATGTTACACTAACTTAAACAAATATCGTGTTGCAACCCAGGTTTATTGAAGTCACTGATGTCTCTGTTTTTTTTTTGTAGATCTACATTGAGTAGAAACTATTTTTATTAATTTTCAGTAATAAATAACACTAAAATAAATAAAACTCTTAATTAAAACTGCAAGTAATTTAATTCCTTTTCTTATGCAATAAAAACGAAGCAAAAAGACTGTGCCGTTTTGGAGAACATTTGCATTTTAAGACAAAACAGGGGGCATTTTGAAATGGTTTTTTCTAAAAGGGGGTTAGCAAATATAACATTCTGTTCTATTAAAAATATTCATTGAATCCTTTCCTGTCGTCGTTATATATTGCGGATTCAATTAACAGTTTTTTCTAGAATTTGACTTAAATCATGTACGAATTTAGGCAATTCACCTAACTTAAGGCCTTAAAAGATCTATTCATACTATTACCACAGTAACACGTTCGTTTTCTTAAGATTGTGCTATTACTATTTTCCTAAAAGATTTACGTCATTTAACTTTGTTATATGAAAGTATTTATAATTTTTCGGCTAGTCCACTATAAAAGTAAAAAAAAACGCGATTTTACTCACATAACATTTCCTTATTTCCCATTAAGGCATGGACTAAAATCTTCCAAAACCACAGTTAATCTTGAATAATTATCATGTTACTACGTAGTGCCCCTCATTTGGGTCAGCTACGGGCGAGCGGGGCGGTATCATCACTACCGAGTTGTAATTGATGGGAAAACTTGCCCGGTCTCCCCCCCAGACAGGATGCTTAGAGCATCGCATAGAAGTTGTAATGTATTTTATAAGTTCCTAGTAACCTGTATTGACTTTGTTTGGGTGCATAATCTATTTATATAAAAATGCAACCCGTTTTCCTTGGTCACGGCATCACGCGTGAATGGCTGGACCGATTTGGCTAATACTGATTTTTGGAAGTCCAGGGAATGTTTAAAAGGTAAGAAAATATGAATAAATTGAAGGGAAATAGTAAAAACCACCATTTTATTTTCGCATACAAATAGTCCGTATCTATCAAACCGTTGACACATGTCATATTTTCATCCTGAGGCAATACGAAGTTTGCCGGGTCAGCTTGTATTAATTAAATCAGTAAATATTTTTTTGTTTCTCAATAACACATCCTAGTGAAATTAAAAATTTAAAAAAACGTAAAGAAAAATTTGCTTGGGGCAGGGATTGAACCTGGGCATCGGTAGCTAAGTGGTAAAGCAGCTGGACTGGTTATCCTGAGGTCGCAACTACGATCTCTGTCAGAAACCAAATTTTTCATTCCGTATACTATATCTATAGTATTTCGTCCAAGTAGTTAACTGTTACTTGTATAAATAAATAAAAGGTTGGGGAAAAAGTCTTTTCGCATTATAGTATGTATGAACTTGTAATAAAATCTCTTTGGCTGTAGTATTAGTATCTGGCTGGTTTTGGTATCATTGAAAGTTAAAATTTTAAAGAACATAAATCCAAATTCAAATTTGGCAAATGTGTGATTTTCATTTGTTTTTCGTACTGTCAAGATGAGTGAATCTAATGAAAAAATTCGATATATTTTAAAATTTTACTACAAAAAAGGTAAAAATGCAACGCAAGCCGCGAAAAAAATTTGCGATGTTTAGGAAGTGCAGTGTCTGTGAGAGTAGCACAAATTTGGTTTAAGCGTTTTCAATGCAGAAATTTTGATGTCAAAGATGCATCTCGCTCTGGTCGCCCTATTACGGATAAAATGGATGCCATTTTTGAAAAAGTGGAGCAAGATCGACATATCAGTAGTTACGACGTGAAGAACTGAGAATTGATCACAAAACAGTTTTGGCGCATTTGAAAAAAGCTGGATACAAAAAAAAGCTCGATATTCGGGTACCTCACGAGCTCACTAAAAGAAACCTAATGAACCGTGTACTCATTTGTGATTCTTTATTACGACGTAATGAAACCGAATCATTTTTGAGGAAGTTGATAACTGGTGATGAAAAGTGGATCACGTACGACAAGAACGTGCGAAAAAGGTCGTGGTCAAAGGCCGGTCAGGCTTCACAGACTGTGGCGAAACCCGGGTTAACTCGCAATAAGGTGATGTTGTGTGTGTGGTGGGAGGGTGGTATTGGAAGGGCATTATTCATTATGAGCTATTACCACCAGGCAGGACTATCGATTCTGAACTCTACTGCGAACAACTGATGAGATTAAAGCAAGAAGTTGAGAGAAAGCGGACGGAATTGATCAACAGAAGGGGTGTGGTGTTTCATCCTGATAACGCTAGACCTCACACATTTATAGCCACTCAGCAAAAATTAGGAGAGTTTGGCTGGGAGGTGTTAATGCATCTGCCGTATAGTCCTGACCTTGCACCTTCGGATTTCCACCTGTTCCGGTCTCTTCAGAATTCTTTATGCAATGTTAGGTTAACATCACGAGAGGACTGCCAAATCCACTTGTCGCGGTATTTTGATGAGAAGTCCCAAAATTTTTATAGCAATGGGATCATGTCCCTACCTACAAGATGGCAAAAAGTTATCGAACAAAATGGTACATACATACTTTAGTTAAATTTAAATAAACTGTATTAAAAAATGTTTTGAATTATCTTAAAAAATGCGAAAAACTTTTTCTCCAACCTAATATATATGAGACTTCGTTAGTCTTACAGCAATTAATAATTAATTAATAAAATTTATATAATTATATCAATTGCTGTTCGTCAGTCTCGCTAAACTTCGAGAACGGCTTCACCGATTTGGCAAATTTTGCTTTTGAATGATTTTTCGAAGTCCAGGGAAGGTTTAAAAGGTTGGAAAATATGAAGAAATTGAAGGAGAATAGTAAAAACACAATTTCATTTTCCCATACAAAAATAGTCTGTATCTAGCAAACCTTTGACACATTATTTCAATGTGAGGCAATACGAAGTTTGCCGGGACAGCTATTAGCAAATAAAATTATTAAATTAATTTCATAATCATTAATTTCGCGAACACCTCTTTTGTTTGCATAAGGCTGAAAGGGGAACAAAACTAATATTTTTAAAGTATTATGAGTAACCTCCATCAAAACACTCCCATTTCCTTTTCACAAACAACGCGTAAAGGAAAAAGTGAGAAATTATTTTGTAATTCACTTAAAAGTGTTCTCCGGATGTTTTTTTAGAACATCCCTCTAAAACAGCTTTTAAGCTCTATAAAAATTATGTAATATTACAACAAATATCACAATCTACATCTACAAATAAATAGAATTGGAGTGTCTGTTTGTAATATATAAATAACCGCTTTTTACTAAATGCATATGTATGTATACACGGTATATATACCAAAACAACATTATTTTACTATTTTTGTCTGTCTGTCTGTCTGTCTATCTGTCGGTCTCCGATTTCGACGGGACTTTCACTGGCAGATAGCTTATATAATAATGAGTAACTCAGGCTACTTTTATACTAGCTGCGGCCACGACTTGGTCCGTGTAGATACTGAACAGTCACAAATTCTCACGCGGGCGAAGTCGCGCCCACCACTTGTGGAAGAATTTTCTTCTACTGGAAGAGAATTCCTCCACTAGTGTCAGTCAACCGAACAAAGGCGGTCAAACCATTCCAATGGGGTGGTAGTAAGTGCAATAACGCAAGATGGTGTTTTTTTATTGGTGGTAGAGTTACAGTGTAGGAGCTTGAAAGGGTAGGCATCACCGGATTACCTAATCTATCTGCCGCCAAATGGTAGTGTTTAGCACTATTGTGTTCGTATTAGATGGTATGTACGGCCCCGTATCTATTTTTTATGTAATGGAAGTGGCAAACAAGCATGCAGATCACATTGATGTTCAGTGATGACTGCAGCCTATAGACACTTACACAAAGAACAAGGTCAAAATGCAGATGCGTTACCACTCCTGAGGCCTAAGGTGTTATGCCTCTGTGCCGGAAATTACAGGGCCGTACATTAACACCTGACCGGAACACGATAGTGCTGAACACTACTTTTTAGCGGCAAGTAAATTCGAATCTTCTACAGAGACATAACAATCTAGGTCTCAGAGGTGGCAACGCATCTACATTTTGACCTCTGGTGTTTGTTGTAAATGTCTGTAGGCTGCAGTCATAATTTAACATCCATGATCTGCAAGCTTGTTGCCATCTATGTTACATAAGTAAAAAGGTTTGCGTACCTGCATCCGGCATCCGGCAGCCGGTGGCCGTTCTGCCGCTTGACTAACTACTTACATGAATTAAAAATGTTAAATGAGGACTTGTACAACAATATGATGACAATTTCGCCAAGATTATGTCATTCCAGAGGCAGACATTCTAATATATACAAGCATTCTTCCATATTCATACATCCACATATATTTCATCAACTTATTCTTCACTCGTGTTCATATTTAAAACACATATAGAAACTCATCCTTATAGTTTCGCCATTTCCGTCTGTCTGTCTGTCTGTCCGTCCGCGGTTTAGCGCAAAAACTATTAGTACTAGAGACTTGAAATTTGGCACAAGTATACACCTTAATTACGACGACAAAGTATAGAAAAAAATGTGAAAAAAAATTTTTTTAGGGTCACCTCCCCTACTTATAACGCGCGGATATTTTTTTTTACATTTGATTTTCATATAGTGTGGGGTATCGTTGGATAGGTCTTTTAAAAATATTATGGGTATGCGAACATCATTTTTCGATTTAGTTAACTGTTCGTGACTTATTAAGCTTTAAAGTGCAAATTTCGTTAGACTCAAGTGTTCCTCCCCCCTACAGACTAAACGGTTGTTGTTAGAAATTCAAACGTTACGGCAATAGTAGCTACATATAACGAAATTAAAAGGAAAACTATTACTTCTAAGTTGGCCCTGCAAGTTTGCGAGTAATAGCCGACCAAATGTATTTTACTAGAAAATTCCGAAAAACTCCATAGAAAATATTTTTTTTTTTCATTACATCTCTTACTCTGAAACTACGGAACCCTACACTGCGCGTGGCCCGACACGCACTTGACCGGTTTTTTATGTCATGAAGTAGCAAGTAGGCTGTATGCCTGTTCGCTACTAGATTACTTATCATCACATTGATCGTAAGTAATCCTGTAAATAAATATCTACATGAAACCTGTGATTTCAATATAGATGCGTTGCCACTCCTGAGGCCGTAATGTCTCTATGCCGGAAATTACAGGGCCGTACATTACCACCTGACTAGAACACTTTAGTGCTGAACAGTACCATTTAGCGGCAAGAAGATTATTTAATGCGATGGTGCCTTCGCCCGTCACTGAGGCTCTACTCACCAGTGAAAACCACCTAATAATTCTGAATTGGCAACATAATTCAGTGATTCAACCCCGACCCCTAAAGCAAGCAGCGGCCTACCACGAAGCAACCGGGCCAGTTAACAATAACGATACACACTATAACAATAAACACAATACTTGAAAACCACTTTTCAGTTCGTCTGACACTCAGGTGCCATTCAGATTCCTTTATGAACCGACGCTATAACGTCTTTGATGTGCTGCACACCACTTTCCTCTCTACGGCATTGGCTAACGGTTTATTTTGGCGTGTCCAAAGCATTATATTTATGAAGGTTTAAGGGATAATATTCAGGTGAGGTCTCGGGCCGCGGCAAGGGACTGCTTGCAAGTTTCTGAATAAAGTTGTTGCGTAATTCCACGTCAAACTATGATTCATCATAGCTGTTTTATTGTTTGCTCGGTGTGATGGCTTGTGTTTGTGTTCTTCGGAATTGTTATCTAAATTACGATACTGATGATAATTATTGGGGTACCATAAGAAAATTTAAGTACGAATACAATACGGGCACAGGCACCACCGCATTACCTAATATACCTGCCGCTAATTGGTAATGTTCAGCACTATCGTAGTAATGTACGGCCCTGTAATTTCCGGCACAGATGCATAACACCTTAGGCCTCAGGAGTGGTAACGAATCTGCATTTTGACCTTGGTCTTTGTGTGGGTGTCTGAAGGCTGCAGTCATCACTTAACATCAATGTGAACTGCATACTTATTTGCCACTACCATTACATAAAAAAATGTGGTAAGTACATGTTTATATGGGCGTGTTCACATGAACCACGATTGACATGCTTTTGATGATTGGGTCGTAGTGGCTGTTTTATTGTTGGACGCTGCTTCCCAAACTGAGTTATGAAGATATTCATCATCATCATCATAATTGCAGCCAAAAGACCAGACCCCAAGATTGCCAGTACGAATGGTCCTGGGCTGCCTAGATCCACCAATTGCCCACAAGCTTCACCAGATCACTGGTCCGCCTCAAGGTAGGCCTGCGCACACTTGGTCTTCTGTATTTGCGGTCGTCATTCAAAAACCATTCTGCTTCAACGGCCATCGGGTTTTCAAGCTATATACCTTGGTCACTGCCACTTACAATGTTACAATATTGTAATGAAACTTTTTGTGGTTTATTTAGCTTTATTCAATAGAAATTAAAGAAAAAACGGAAAGAAAAATTTCGGACAGGAATTATACCTGCGACCTAAGGATGACCAGTCCAGACGCTTTACGCTTACTTTTTTTTGCTTTCCCTTTTTGATTTTTAACCGATTTTAGGGTCGGTGAACGACATCCATCGATAACTAATTAATAGCTATACAACCGATATGATAGACTTTGCAGTTTAATACAATATCGTTAAAATGTCGCTGTTCCCTTAATAATTGTACTATTTGGCTGGACTGGTCATCCTGAGGTCGCAGGTACGATTCCTGCCCGAAGTCAAATTTTTCTATCCGTTTTTTTTTTAAGTTCACTCGCATGTGTTATTGCGAAAAATAAATATTACAATTTATTCAATAGATGATATACTCAAATTGCAATAGATGAAATAATTAATTAACAACAGTCTCAATAAACATCACATTTTCTGACAAACTAAGAAGGAATGCTTTCAGAATAAAGACCAGTATTCGTTCATGAAAATAATATTAAGAATTTACCACATCTCTTCTCCGCGAAGAAACGTTAACATACGACAGGAGACAGGTTCCTAAGATTTAATTCACATTTCACAACAAAATACCGACACCTGCTGGATGCCCTCATCATTATGCATGAGTGTTTTCCCTCGAAACAAAATGTGTGTTACGCACGCATACATATTAATGCGAGCGTGCACAAGTAGTAGCTGGTGACAGTTTTGAGACTTGATAATACTTTGATGGTAAGTATCGTACTGTGCAATCTGTGTACAGACTGTACAGCAAGAAATTTTGCACGTCGAGCCTACGAAAGAGGCAATCGGCTATAGGTTAGGAACCCACTGGAGAATCATTTCGTTCATCCAGATATGTTGCAAACCTGACTTTTATGCATAATTACGTAACTTCACGCCTGTAATCCCCGAAGGGGTAGGCAGAGGTAAATGCACGCATTCATGCAAACACCCACGATTCGCCGGTTACGTTTTTGGCCCATGTAACAGGTGGCGAGCCTGTTGACATCTCCGGGCACATTACCAAACTTCGAGGTAATGGGAAATTTCCAGAAAATGCAAAAATCCCAATAGAACCAGAGATAAAGGACTTTACACAATTATCTCTGATAACCCCTTACCTAGGAATCGATCCCAGGACCTCAGCGCAGTAGTAGTGGTATATGCATATTTATAATCTGGAGAATATATATCCACAAAGTTGCCATTCAAAATTTGGCCGAAAGTAATTTTTAAAGAATTTTTTTTTCACTTTACAATTTCATCATCTAGCTAGGCCATATTCTGCTGAGAATATTACGCATTATGATTTTCCGTTTAGAGGATAACGTGCTCAATGATTTATGACACAGAATCAAAATATCATAAATCTCACCTGTGATAACGTATCTCAAGTTAACATGAAGATGTAAATACGTTGCAATTTTTTTTATCTAAGTGAGTTGGGAAACAATCATGCAGCTCACATCGATGTTCAGCGATGACTGCAGCCTGTAGACGTCTACACAAAAACCAGAGGTCAAAATACAGATGCGTTGCCACCCCTGAGACCTAAGTTATTATGTCTCTGTGATAGTTATTACGGCGACATACAATACTTACTGACAGTCGATGTAAACCTTTTTAACAATGCTTTGTACCACTGCCATGATCCTGATTTGAAGTCGGTTCAAAAATAAACAAACTTACTAGAACAAGTTTAAAAAGAAACATCTATTTTCGAAATCTTTGTTGTTCAAATTATTTCACATTTACTGAACTGAATAGTCGATTTCTGGCAAGTAATCATTTCAACTTTGAACGCGAAGACCTCTGAAACACGGAACTGTTCTAAACTTCATAACAAACTTGGAGGAAACCGTGTAGTCATTGAACAGAACCAACACCAACCAACCATATCAATAAGTTTTCACCCAACTTTGTGTAAAAGACAAGGCTCCTTTAAACAATAATTCATCTTTTTAAGAAAAATGGAAAGAAAAATTTGACTTCAGGCGAGACTCGAACTCGCGGCCACTGGGAATCTAGTCCAGCCGCTCTTCCAACTGAGATTGAGTCCCGCCTGAAGTCAAATTTTTCTTTCCATTTTTCTTAAAAATATATTTCACAAGCATGCGAAATAATATAAAACAATAATTCATCTCTTTTTTTTGATAACCCAACCCGATGATTAAAGGATAGCAACAAAACTTAATAAAACTTTTGATCCCAACACAGGAGCGTCTCTTTGTCTCATAATAATAGATCCCAGGACGACATACCCTGAATTAATAATGAACGACCCGAATGGCCTATATTTTTACATTGAGTGGCACTGGCGGGCGAAATGGGTGTTCGGGTGTATATAAATCTGACTTAGTTCAGTGTATTCTGGCTGAGAGCCAATCCTGTGCATTCGATTAAAACTGCACTCTTCGTATGAAGTGCATGAGAGCCTACGGGTCGATCCCGACCCGGGTTAGTTCCTGATATGTAAAAAACGTTTGATAAAACTTTTTTTTTATGTAATGGAAGTGATAACAAGCTTGCAGTTCAGTTCACATTGATGTTAAATGATGACTGCAACCTATAGACACCCACGCAAAGACCAAGGTCAAAATGCAGATGCGTTACCACTTCTGAGGCCAAACTTGTTATGCGGCAAGTATATAGTGCGGTGGTCGTAGAATAATTTAAAGCCGGCTCTACACTCGCCTGTGACGTAGCGCCGTGAATAAATTCCTCACTCGGCTATGAAGGACGACGATGTGATTTCCCTACGATGTCATTAATTAAAGTACCGCTGTCCCCAATCACGGGGACACGGCGCACGGGGACAACGGGAATAAACCTCTTGTACGCTGCTGCGGAAATTTTTGAGTGTGGATGCGTTTCCGTTTGCGCAAACCCTTTGTCGCTAGCCAAAAAACCGACACTGATCGGAGAACGGCGCGAAGCGTGAACGAAAAGGAGTAAACAACATCTTTCGCGGCTATTCGCGCTGCGAGTGTAGAGCCGATTTAAGAAATTAACTGGCTAGAACATGTCAAGGAGTAGCATATGCACTAATATCGTTGAAGTTTTGTGTAGATACCGAAGTATTGTTAATAATGTTTGAAAAATATGAGACAAAATAAAAATTACTTAAAATTAAAGTCACAAACGCCCTATATTTTAACATTGAGTGTCATTAGCGGAAGAAAACGGCGTATATAAATGTGACTTAGTACAGTGTATCCTGGCCGAGAGCCAAACCTGTGCACTCGATAAAAAACTGCACTCTTCATGTGCGAAGTGCATCAACCCCGGGAAGCCGGGTTACCGCCAACTCGTTAAACAACGTAAACATTTTTCCAATATTGCCTCCGAAAAGATTAGAGATTATTACACTACTCTAAATAGGCGGTATTATTACACTAATGAAGAGGCTCGAAAGCCGAGCCTGGGAAGAGGGGTGGAGGCTCAAAAGCTTAGGCACTACCGCATCACCTAATTGTTCCTAATTGTCACCAAATGGCATTATGCAACATGACCGTATTCTAGTAAGGTGGTAATCTACGGTCTCATTATTTCTTACCGTCAAATATTGAGTCTCTCTAGTGGCAACGATTTGGAAAAATAGGTAAAACTCTTTTACTGACCCTAAAATTATCGGCATATGAGATACGACGTTTGCATAAAAGGTCACCCCATTTCTTGCTCCAATGCTCAATTCAATTCAATTTAATTCATTTATTCAATAACAATGTTGCATTGTGTTTGAAATTACAATCTCGATAGTTAATATAAATACAAGTTAATCTCCTCGGTACAAAATAATATCTCTTTATAATAAGATCAATTTCAAATTAACAATATTAAATTAAATGTCATAAAAGATATTACAGCAATTTTTAAATCCAGTCAACCTATATAAATAACGTCAATATTTTCCTACACCTATTTTACAATGTCAAAGATAAAATTGTATATAATTAATATGTCATTAGAAATTAGATTCTGAATCTGTGAAATATCCAAGAAGTATTCATAATTTATTCAATCAAATGCTACAAAAAATATTAGTTACAATTTTAAATAGTCTCCAAGTCAGATACAGAGTACAGACATTTCTCCATTAAGAATGCTTTTAATTTTGTTTTAAATAAGCTCGAGTTATAAATGACACTTTTCAGTTCCGTTGGAAAGATATTGAATATTTTTACTGCCTGATAGCCAGAACAATGCTTAGTTACATTCAATTTAGGCATTATTTTATTTTTTAATACCTTTCTTCTCGTATTTTCCCTAAGCCTTCTTTCCTCTTCAGTTTCGTGCTGATATATATATTTGGCGAAATGACATAACAACGTTAAAATATACAAACTTGGCACGGTGAGAATACTTAATTTTTTGAAGTGATCTCTACATGACTCACTCTGAGGAATTCCAACTATTATTCTAATAGCACGTTTTTGTAGTAAAAAAGCTTTTTTACTATTATAAATATAACTATTCCCCCATTGCAAGATACTAAACCTCAACCTAGACTCTACTAATGCATGATAGACAGTCTTAAGATGTTTCGTACTGATCTCTGTTTTAAGGCTCCTAAGGGCGTAGCATGCTGATGCAATAGAAGATTCTATAGATGCTAATTCTGGCTTCCAATTCAGCTGGGAGTCAATATGTGTGCCTAGAAATTTTACAGTATCAACTACATTTATTTGATCGTCACCTAGTTTCACGTTCAGTATGTCACTGTTTCTAGATGTAGATGTAAATAATATAAGATTCGTTTTTTTTTGTATTAATATGTAGTTTATTCTTAAGAAACCAAGTATCTATAGTATCTATTGTTTTTAGCTTATATGTCAATTTGTTAATGTCCGGTGCACTAATGATTAAATTTGTATCGTCTGCAAACATAATAGGTTTTGTGTCAGGTTGTTTATATAGAATGTAATTTAATAAATCATTTGTCGCTATTAAACAAAATAGGGGACCCAATATTGATCCCTGAGGTACGCCACGTTCAATCCTTTTAATTTTAGAAGTATATAATATTTCATGGTTAATATCATCAATTTTTTTAATTTCTACGAACATTTGTCTTTTATCCAGGTATGACTTTATCAGTTGTAGTGAATTTTCTCTAATCCCATAATGTTCTAATTTTGCAAGGAGAATCTGATGATTTATCATGTCAAAAGCAGAGCTCAGGTCAATAAATAGTCCAGCCACTTTAATTTTGTCATTTAAGTTTCTAACTATATCATTTACTAGAGTGCCATAAGTGGCATCTTGTGTGCCGATTCCCTTTTGGTATCCGAATTGTCTCTTACTTATTATTCTTTTACTGTAAAAATGGATCATGAGCCGATTTTTAATAACAATTTCAAAAATTTTGGACAAAGATGGTAGAAGTGAGATTGGCCTATAGTTTTTTGGGTCAGTTTTTGTACTTTTTTTATACACTGGGATTACTTTCGCTATTTTCAGTTGTTCTGGAAAAATGGACTCAGTTAGACAATTATTAAAAAAATCTGATAGTGGATGTGCTAGAATATTTATATTATGTTTAAAAAAAAATAAGGGTTGGTCATCATATCCACATGAGTTTTTATTTGCCATCTTTGCAACTATTTTTGTAATTTCAGTATGAGTGGTAGGACGAAAAACTGAGTTATTTTCTACTTTATTAGTGGAATTTCGTAGAAACACAATAGCGCTATGTATAACTATCATTACAAGTTACTGATAGTTTTGGACTGAAATGCTTTACAAATATATTTGTGATTTCCTGCGGATCGTCTATGAGTTTTTTACCAATATTTAGGCTTGTTTTCACAAAATGGGTTTGTCTTTCTTTTTGTTAGTCGATTTACTATTTTCCAAGTTTCTTTTGTTATATTTTTATACGATATGTTATACGATATTCTACTGCCATTTTTTTCGCTAGGCTTAGTACTCGTCTATATATTCGAATATAGTTTGTTTTGTATATATGAATACCCGTGTCAGTTGTAATGTTCATTCCGGTTAAAACTCTTTTCATTTTACTAGAAGTTTTTATTCCATTAGTTACCCATTTTATTGTGTTATTGTTCCGGATGTTTATATTTATTTTTTTCTTTTTATAAGACTCTCTAAACACCTCATTAAAGTTTTTCAAGAAGGCATTTACTCCTATATTTACAACTCCGAGTCTTCGGTTTGTGTAGCAATACTTACTAAGCAATGTTCAGGAATACAGTCATTAGAAATTTCAAAATTTGTTTGAGTAGATACGGAATTTGAATATTTAAAACATGTTGAATTTTGTGATAGGCTATTGATATAATTTTGATATTTTGTCCTATAGTTAATGTGAAACATTTGCTTTTCTCAAATAATTATCGCTATCTAATGAAATAAAATTCGAATTTTGACAATTTTGACATAAAAATTTTAAAGAATTGTTTAATTTTGAAACATTAAGATAATTATTTCGATAGACTTCACCAAACAGGACATTTGACCAAGCTCTTTAAATGGAGATTAAAAAAAACCAGGACATTTGTATTTTTAGTATCGTTTACGGATTGATGCAGTGAACTCATCAAACTGAGAGGGTTTTAGTCGTTCGCGCCTGCCATAATTATAATGAAATCTGTGTTGGTAAAATCTTTACAAATTTTCGGACATGAACCAACAATTTCCTTTAACGGTGCATTTGATTTGATTACTAATGTTACCATATAGGAATCTCCTACAAGATTTTGCAATTTTTGACGTACACCGTATCCTGTTTGATCCGCACATATTGCAATTTTGTGTTTTCTACTCGTATTTGATAATTTATTGAAAGCTGTTGTTTTATCTTCTTATATTTCTATCGATATTTGACCATCGTTTTCGCCGTAATCTTTGTTAGTTAATGTGGTTGATTGTTTAGCTTCCTTAACTGTTGTTTCATCATTCTCATCACTTTCAGTTGACTCATTTGATAAATTAAATATAATTTATTTAGCTAGCAATTTGTCGCGACTATCGTACCTTTGTTCATGATTACTCACACTTTCCATGATTTTTTTCTGTGAACTTTCCACACTGGCGTTCCGTGTATTATCCAACTTCGGACTAATTGATTTCATCGCCTGTAATGTAAAATCTCTTGATGAAGTTCTTGGTAGCCCAGTTTTCATTGTTCGTAGACGCCGCTGATATTGAGGAGAATAGAACTTTTTAGGGGTGTATTCAGTGTTGCGCATATCTTCGAATCCTAAGGATTTATAAAGTCTAATTTTATTTTCATATATTTGTAAGTTCTTTTTTAAGGTGTGGTTTTCTAAGCATAAATTGTCTATCTCAGTGGTAGCGCTCTGTAGTTCAATCTTGAGTTTATTTAGTTCCTCTTTAATCATTGTAATTTATTCATTATTCCCTTGATATTAGGTAGATTTTGGTAAGATACATTCAACTCGTCGTAGTTGTCGCTTTCAGTGTGCAACATTTAAGTTCGGTTATCTGTATGTAATATTTATGTTATCATCATCCATTGTGAAATTGTATTAGAACTTTTTCATTAAAATTGTCAATAATGTATAAATAAATGTTATTATAAAAATAATAATAGAATAATTTTCAACAAGTCGTCACTGGAGTTTGAACTCGGTACGGGTGTACCGAGTTATAACCGTGTAGTCAGGCAACGCTCTGTCTAACCGAGCTATCTGGTCACATGCAAATTTAATGAAAATATTAATTGCTTGATAGGTAGTCTTTTTTCTTAGGAGGCATGAGGGTACACGCTGGGCAATTTATATCGTAAGACCGCTATAGTAAATTGTTCCGATAAGAGATACTACCGTTTCGTTATATTTTTGAGTTTCACATTTTTGTTCATGGTTAATAACTTTCATTCACTTTATTAATAATATTGTCACTGATTACGTGGATAACATTGTCACTTGTGATTCATGCTGTTTTCTTTCGTTTTTTATTGCACTGTTTACATTTTAGGTCTTATTTCTATTTTTAATTAAAGAAGTAATACGGAGCTGAACAGACATGACAGCTAGCGCCAATAGGTGTATACAATGCTGTTAAAGTTACCAGGGTTGATAGATTCCCTTATCATTTGGCAGATAATTTTGAGGTTAACACTAACTTTAAGCTTTAACTCAGCTGGTTACAGTTAACAGTTAAAGTTGTAATGTCAGCTATAGTAACCATGTCCATATTGTGCAAGTTTGAAATCATTTTTGGCTAGCTCTAGTACTTTAAAAAATTGTTTAAGCTAAATTAAGATGATGCAATCCAACCGAATTGCTAAAAAAGAACAAGTTGCACGATCTAACTTAAACTAATTACAACTATAATCAACTATTCTCAACTGTAGTTACTAGTTCAACGATCGCGTCTGTTTCTGTATCGAATGGTATTGATATTGCATTCCTTTCAAATGTAAGGCAACTTCTGCTTTGTCTGGTATTCTATTGTCTTCCTCGTTCAATGCGAATTGCTTTTGCACCGTTATGCCGTTGCCAATAAAATGTAAATTATCTTTGCTTGTACAGATTTAAATTTAAATGATTGTTTTAATATTTTATAAACATACAACACTTACATTAATTACCCATTGAGCTAGTGAAACAGTAATGATCCTGGTTCGTTAGATCAGAATTGGCTGGTAACTAATTATTTACGCTATGGTAAAATCTAATACATGTTCGCTAACCTATTGATATAGCTCGGGATGTCAGACCTAGCAGAAGTGGCCTATCACCACTAAGTCACCGAGGCTGTTCAAATGGTTTTATGTAAAACACCATGGTAACATTAAAAGGATATGACGATTGAGTGATACTGTTTGTTTGAATCTGTCTTCTTATCTTATACATCCTTATAATCTTAGTTTTATTTTCTTTTCGTGCATTAATCCTCTATGCTTATAATTACAAGGCAGTATATCACCATCTTATACAAAATATGTTAAGTATAGAAGTTTAGTATAGTTGAGCACAAGAATAGATTGTCTTCCATAAACAATTTTAACAAGCAATGCCCTCTGGGAACAATTTAAACAATAGAAACTACACAAACAGGAATCATCCTCACATTGGCATGGAATGCAAAGCCAATAACATCAGATACAGAAGCAACTAAACAAACAACTACAGTTGCAAATAGTTATCGCGGCAATTAATTTATGCTTCACAAAGAGCAACTTAAACAAAAGGTAATTTCAAAGAGCAATTAATGTTTTCGTCCCAAATGAGATTCCGCAGTGCTGGCCGTTTATTTGAATGATTTATTTAGATTGATTCGACAACGTCAACTATCTTAGCGTTTTAGAGAATTCTGTAGAGAAACCCAAGCATTTGTAGATAGTCTTTTGTTATCGGGGAGGACCAGGTTTCATTAAAGAAGGTTTATCGTTACTGCAACTAAGAATAATCTTATCAGATATCAACGCTATTGGATCACGCCGAGTCTTTTACAGGTTGGCTAGATAGCGACAAATGTCTCGGTGCTTCTACTTCAATTACTCTCTTCAAATATGCCTCACACTGATGTCACGGTCGCGGATGCTGAAAACCTCCTGACAGTATAGACCTACTTGGTCAAAGTAAGTAAGGTAAATGAAAACTCAATACTGTTCATAGATAGCCACTCAGGTGTCAATACATACATACTTACGAAACAAATAATACAAAAGAGCTACAAACTAATTTGGGCGAGTAATTGGGTATTGCGCAAGACTGTTTTGATTATACTCGTAAAGTGCAGTTCATAATGAATTAAATTAAAGAATATGTATATAATTCTTAGACAAGATGCCCTTGATAGCATGGTTCAGTACAAAAGATAATAATTTAGATTGACTTAAAAATCGTTTGTATCTACACGGCAGTCAATCCAATTCAAATAACTAAAATAACTGCTAGTCCATTGTCTTGTCTATTACAAGAAATAAAAGATAAAAAAAGACCAAGATATAAACTTCCTTACAATTGAAATGGAGTGCAGTATCAACATTATCAATAGCTAAAGAAGCAAATCCAATTGTGAATAGTCCGTGCCGTGCAAGTTGTAAAATAGGTATAACTTCAAACAGCAATTAATGTTTTCCTCCTAAATGAGATTCCGCATTTGGCCGTTTGTTTGGATGATCCATTGAGATTGATTCCACAGCTTCAACTAACTTTGTACGTTTCACTGAATTCGGGAGCAGTGTTAGAAGCTCATCTGTCTGAGGTCGAGAACATTTGGTTTGTATCTGCTATTCGGTAATGTCAGTTAATGTGTTCATGGCTTTATAGTCTGCGATTTGCTGCTTACTAAATACAGCTCTGCTCTCTGCCTACTAAATAATAATGTTAGTTAGTGTGTTCACGGTTTAATAGTCTTCAATTTGCTGCCTACTAAATACTGCTCTCACAAATCACAGTTATTGGAATGCAAGTTGGTGCTCCTGTTTGAAGTAAAGTACCTACATAACACTTCTATGTCAGATTTTGATTGTGTTTAGTAAACTCAGTTGTATTTAAATCAAATGTTGCACTCACCTCACCTCAAATCTTTTTAGAGCGTTATAGAAATTACATTTGCAGATTTTTTTCGTGTACAATATTCCCAATTTCCTCTTTTACCCAGCCAGGCTAGGCCGATCATCTTAGAATTAGTTTGTCCGTGTAGTTGGAGAGGGACCAAAACTTCGGGTAAGATAAAAAGTTGGGAGTATTGTACATTCGAGACATAATTTCGACAATATATGTATGTATATATATGAAGCACACGTGGAATAACTTGTTTACGTAAATAACCTTATATTTGAGCCCACGGACGGTCTCACGTAAGGTAAGGGAACCCTTAGGGAAAAAAGCAACAAGTTAGAATGACATGTTTTCATTTTCTTAGCAACAAACATCAAATTATAAATATATACAAAGTAAAAGTTCCACGTAAAATATTTTCGTGCAACAAAACTAGATGCTGCAGGCAAACATTTGACGATGACCTTATTTTTAATATTTAAACACTCTCTTGACGAGAATAGGGGCCGCGAGCGATATTTTTGTCACTCAGTTGCTAAAATGAAATGTAGGTAACCAATATAAATAAAACAACGATGCATCCATCACTATACCAATCAATCAGAATAAAATTGTTACCGTTATGTTTTGTTTTTATTTTTCGCAATAACACGTGCGAATGAATTTAGAAATTAAAGAAAAAATGAAAAGAAAAGTTTGACTTCGGACAGGAATCGAACCTTCGGACCTCAGGATAACAAGACCAGCCGCTTTACCACTAAGCTACCAAAGCTTACATTTTCATTGTTCTATTGCCGCGTACAATAGCCGGCTAGGCTAGTGATGCTCTATTAGCATCTATCCGGCTATGCCACCGCACAATGACTATAACCACTGTGTGGTTATGTAAATTAATCGACATAATTGGGAACCATCTTTATGGTTTATTTAATTTTGTTTGTTTAAGAATTAATCCCTACTTCCCTACTAATATTACAAATACGAAAGTAACTCTGTCTGTCTGTTTGTTACCTTTTCACGTCCAAACGAATGAACCGATTTTAAGGAAATTTGGTACAGAGATAGAGTTGAGTTTGAGAAAGAACATAGGCTACTTCGTTATTTATAAAACGACATTCACGCGGGCGAAGCCGCGGTCAACAGCTAGTAAACTATCAATACACACTACTTTAATCCTGGTTTTAAAAATAAATTTACATTCTTATCAATTCCTTAAAAATAGGCTAATACAACGTAAAAAATCACGGCAACTTTCGCACATTTTTGTTTTTAAAAGGGTCATCGTAGAACAGTTTTGAAACATTATCTCGACCTTAAAATACATTTTTGGATATTCATTTAATTTTTAACCCATCAAATTTTTCATACTGATACTTTGATCTTTATTGATATTTTTTTACTAATTAATGAAGGAAACTTGCTACAATATACAGGTTTACATACAATCTCTTATCCATTTTTTCTCATTATAATAAATACCCCGAAGCAACCGGTACTCGATGATGTGTCCCATAGCCGTACACAATAGCCGGCTAGACTAGTCATACCCTATTAGTGTCCAGCCGGCTATGCCACCGCACAATGCCGGCCTAGGTGGTTATGCAAACTAATTGACATAATTGCCAACCGACCTAATATTGTTGACGCTTTTTATTTATTCAATGTACCTATTTGTTGTTTGGACAGAAATCTGTACAGTGTATGTTCCCATAGATTTATTTAATTACTCTCCTTTTTCGTGGTCTACTCTCAATTAGTCCAAGAACAATAATCACAATCAACAAGAAAACAAAATGAAAATTTTACCAAAATTTAAACAAAAATCGTTTTCTTGTTTCAAATGTAAATTATTTATTTTTTAGGATATTTTTAAAATTATACATGGTGATGTTTTATTAGATAGTACCATTGCGAATCAATCAAAAAATTACAAAAAAAACTGGTTGCCTGTAAAGTCGGTTTTACGGGCGAAGATTTTACGCGACATCGTCTTTTTCTCGGTAGAAAGGCATTCGCCGGTCCGGCAGGCCTCTCTCTCGTTCGGTGACTCATCGTTACGTTACCGGGCGTTACACTTTTTCATGAGTGACACCGAGCCGCAACCTAATTTAAGACGTTGTCACGTCAAAAATTCTACGTATTTAATATTCAACAACAATCTGCAACAGTGCCACGTATATTAAGAATTAATCTCAAAGACATCTCTATAGACTTGTCACTATATACTTAGCTGAGACACGGCTAATCACTTAGCCTCCGAAAGCAAGGTTCCATCCTATACCTAGATACAGCGACGTTCCAATTTCACGTCAATTAAAACGTTACGGGCATCTGTCGCAGGAGGTCCGTGTCACTACCTCTTAATTCCGTTTCGATAAATAATACAAAATTAAGGAAAGTATGTCACTATTGTAGAGGTTTATTTATTGTAAAGTAATGTTATTTAGTTTTTGTAATAATCTTCAGTGGTACCGAAAAATTTGAGTTTAAAAATTTGACAAAAAAAAACCCACACTTGTCATGGCTTATTTGAAACATTTTTATTTTTTGCAATAACTCGTGCAAATAAATATAGAAATTAATAGCTTATTTGGTAATATGGCTAAAAAAAATTAGAAAGCAAATCGTTTTATCGAAGGTTTATCTAATTTAAAATGTAAATAATTTAATTTCACAGGTTCTTTAAAACTCTTTTTGCTGATCTTCCATAAACCACCGACTGGCAATCAAGCATTTACAAAAAATCTCTTCATAATTTATAAGTATTAATAAAAAAACGCGATAAATCATACCAACCGTACATTAACTGTTAATCTCCAAGACGTATCTATAGACGTGTCACTGTACATACATAGCTGTGACACGGCTAATCACTTAGCCTCCGAAACCAAGGTTCCATCCTACATGTAGATACAGCGACGTTTCAATTTCACGTCAATTAAAACGTTACGGGCATCTGTCGCAGGACGCCCATCACTGCTTCTTGGTGCCGTGTCGAGTTATATCGTGGCGTTTCGAAAATCATAGAAGAATCAGTATTTGAGATTGTCAACCGACAGGACACGTAATAATGTATGTATGTATGTATCTTCACGCCAGGTCTTCCTCCGATGGTTCGGGCATATAGAAAGAATGTCGAATGAGCGAATGACTAAACAGATATACAATGCGAATGTGGATGGTTGCAGAGGCCCAGGAAGACCAAGGCTGACCTACCATGACCAAATAGGTCGAGTTCTGTCTGATGGTGGGGTCAAAAGTCTTAGGAATCGGCGTGCATGTATGAAGAGAATGATGAAGGTAGACGAGGCACGAGAGGTTTGTCAGAACCGGGATGTCTGGCGCTCTACACTCTCTGCCTACCCCGTTAGGGACCTGGCGTAATAATGTATCCTTATATAAATCCATATAAAAAAAAATCCGGATTTTTTTTCAATTTGAAAGCCTAAATTCCTTGTGATTTGTCGTCTGCTTGTATTTAAATTAACTACAAAAAGTCTCATCAACTTCATCAAAACAGCGACCAATTTTACCGAACACATACATTAAGAATTAATCCCACAGACGTTTCCACTAATACGTGTTCCTGAAACTTCCACTTAGCATCTGAAACCGAGAGTCCTGTAACCCTACATCTAGATTCAGCGACGTTCCAATTTCACGTTATTTCGTGTCACTGCTTCTTTAATGACATATCGGGGTAATATTTTGATATTCCACACTGCCCTAAGCCAAGGTTCGGACTTACAGGGGTCTCCCTCCCTTAGACAGATGCGCTAACTTTTATTTAGGCTGAGAGCACCCTCTGCACTCGCCGATTGCTCGGTGTCGTCTCGAGACTTGCCGCCTACATGGCTAGTAGGGAGGGTAAGGACATTTTATTTCGGACAAAAAATTGTAGATATAAAAAACTAGAATTTTATTTGAAAAATCAATGTTTGAAGGGTTTTATAGGCGATGAAAGTTTGTATGTAAGTCCGTCATTTTTATAATGAATTCCAATTTTGCAAACGAGTAAAAGCTAGTTAGAGTATATTAATTAAGTAGTATAATTATATTAAATAATAATTATAAATATTTTATAATAATTATAATTTTAATGAAATTATAATATATATAATTTATATTAATATAACGAGATAAAAAACCCACATTAATTAACTATAATTTTAACTATAAGTAGGTACATATAATAAATGCTATTATATTTTTGCATGTATTTAGCTCATTAAATTTAATTTTAAGACCTTATAATGTACCATGTAACAAGCAAAATAAATTGAAATTGAAATTAAAAACTAATAAAAACTGTGCACTGCACTATCCATGATAACTTTATTTAAAATGCAAGCACATTTGTACAATATGAGGATGATAAGTTATAAGCTTGGCATAAAATTAATTCAACGTGTACCCTGAGTATAACTTCAAGAAACTTTTATAACAAAAAATATATTGTTGTACTAGACAGTATTATTGAATCATTTAAATATTATACAGACATTTTATAAATTTTATTTTAATCTGCTAAACATTAAAATCTCATGTAATTAAGATAGTGTTCTTTAACATTTAATTCGGAAACAATCCACAGAATTACACGGCGAGAGTTATCTTGTCTGTTGCTTCGGCGACAGTTTAATTACAATGGGACAGCGGCGGCTCCAGGATACCTCAGATACTGGAGGACTTATATTTGTCTCCGGGGATACGGGGCAGACGATATCAACATTATATTAGAATAGTCCTTGTAACTCACGAATGCGGCGCTGGGTTGTGATGAGTGTGTGATTTGTAGATGTACGATGTGCCAGTGTGTGTGCCTTACGGAACGGCAATTGACGCGCTCGCTCTCACTTGCACTCATAGACGTGTGCGGATAAGTCTTAACTACAATCAAGCATCTGCCGCCCTAGTGATTTGCAAGAACTCTGTCTAGATATGACATAATGCAAAGAGTAAATGTGTAGAGCTTCATTTTAAGTGACTTCAAATAATTGTCTCATGTTTTGGTTTGTAAATGGTGTAGATAAGACATGGTTATTGCAACTCCGTCGTTTGACTATTAATCACAAGCCTGTATCTTTTGAATAACATAAAATTTTTTGATTGTATTTGCATATATATCAAGTACAGTATTAACTTGAGTTGTTAAACATTTTCTTAAAAATCACATCTTATTTGAATAGTATTCATTAGCAATGCACGGAATCACATGGCGGGCGTTATCTTGTCTGTTGCTTCGGGTCGGGATCAGGGGCGGACGCGGCGCGAAACGCGTCGGCGCGTTGTATTGGCGGATTGTGCAGTGTGATTCTGTAAATGATTGTTCATAGCGGCGATGGCCAACGTGGTCTCATCGTCCAGATCTCTTAAGACGTGCCTTGGAAGTCTCCTTGCGTCTCCGTGCTTCTTTTATTTATTTTAAACGAATTTAAGTTTGAATGTAAACGTATAAATTTTTAGTACAAATATTTTTATATAAACCTTAAACAAAGTATCTTAAATTAATAAATAAATAAAGCAGTTATGCATCAAAAAAATCCACATCACCGTCGTACTGCGGCAAAGTTCCCAGAAGGTTGGCAGCATTGCCACGTTGAATGGCAATGCTTATTCTCTGACCAAAATATTGGCCAGCCCTCTAGTCACGGGAAGTGCCGACCAATCACTTCGCAATCTAGTTGTTTTTTATATTATTTAGCATTAACACATGCTTGTGAAATATATTTTTATTTTTAAAGAAAAATGGAAAGAAAAATTTGACTTCAGGCGAGACTCGAACTCGCGACCTACTGGGAATCTAGTCCAGCCGCTCTTCCAATTGAGCTACTGAAGCCCTGCCCGATTTGTCAAATCTTTCCTTCACATCTATTGCATTGCTTTATGGTAGCAGCAGCGCCATCTATTACCAACTATGCTAGTTAGGCAACCGATATAATAGACTTTTCAGTTTATTGAATATCGTAAAGAAGTCGCTTTTACCCTTAATAGTTGTTTTTTATATTATTTAGCATTAACACATGCTTGTGAAATATATTTTTATTTTTAAAGAAAAATGGAAAGAAAAATTTGACTTCAGGCGAGACTCGAACTCGCGACCTACTGGGAATCTAGTCCAGCCGCTCTTCCAATTGAGCTACTGAAGCCCTGCCCGATTTGTCAAATCTTTCCTTCACATCTATTGCATTGCTTTATGGTGCTTTTATGGTAATAGATGGCGCTGCTGCTACCATAAAGCAATGCAATAGATGTGAAGGAAAGATTTGACAAATCGGGCAGGGCTTCAGTAGCTCAATTGGAAGAGCGGCTGGACTAGATTCCCAGTAGGTCGCGAGTTCGAGTCTCGCCTGAAGTCAAATTTTTCTTTCCATTTTTCTTTAAAAATAAAAATACACTTCGCAATCTCTCCAAATAGGAGACGAGCACTGGGACCGCATGTAGTAATCTAGCGTTTCGACCCAAAGGGCATGAATATGTAATAATCTGAAAGACTACTGTATTTGCGCCGCTTAGGGTCTCCGCTGATGCAGCAGCAGTGCCGACAGAGGACGCCGTGCCTGGAAATTGAGTAGGCGCTTCTTTTATATATTTTACAGAGACAAACATATAACTGACACAGAGTGTCAAGTGTCCAATGTGTCATAAACATTGTGTCCAAAGGTCACAAATTCCCAATCTACTCGAATCCAATTTTTTCATTCCAATTTATTTTTTTGAGTTTTCATATTCCAAACAAAATTAAACGAAACTTAGTTACAATCTCTCACAAGAAAAAAACCTTGCAAAGGGGCAGTAATAAGAACAATTTTCGCTTCTCTTCAGTAATACGAGTACTCTCACGATTACGTCAAATGAGATATCTGGCAAATGCGTAGGTTTTACACAAAAGGTATTCTGCAAAAGTATTTTTCAATATTTATCATCTCAGACATTCATCACGCCTAGACAATTTAGATTTCACTCGTTTTCTTATAGCATAAAGAAAATTCGGGTTTGTCTTTGTGCTATTGTAATTCAGTATAAACAAAGATCTTTTCGCTTTATTCTGGAATATTCTAAGCTATTGTCGATGCGGTGAACGGAATACAGAAGGAATTCAAAGAATTCGGGGTATTTGTCCTCATGTCAAGTCAAGGTCCTGGCCTGTTATTGTTAGAGCCTTGAAGGAATCCTTATAGTTTCGCCAAGTTTATCCATCTGTTCGCAGGTAAGCTCAGATATTTTTTTTTCATGTAATGAAAGTGGCAAACAAGCATGCAGTTTACATTGATGTTAAGTGATTACTACAGCCTATAGTCACCCATACAATTACCAAGGTCAAAGTACAGATGCGTTACCACTCCTGAGGCCTAAGGTGTTGGGTCAGGTTGTGTCAGGTTGTGTGTAAGGTCTGTGCCGGAAATTACAGGACCGTAAATTACCACCTGACCGGAACACGATAGTGCTGAACACTACCATTTAGCGGCAAGTATAGGTAAATAAAAATACTAAATAAAATACGCTTACACTCACAGCCCCACAGTAGGTATAAACCTACGTCGTGGGTGCCGTTGTACACATACAACACATACACAAATACCCAGACCCGAAACAAATATCTGTAGGCCATACAAATCTTTGTTCCGGAGCGGGGATCGAACCCGCGACCCTTCGAATCAAACGGTGGTTTCGCACCGCTGGACTAACCGGGTCGTCAAATATATATTAAATAGGTAATGCGGTGGTGCGCACGCCCACGAGCTCCGTCACTAGAACTCTCCCACCAGTAAAAAAAAGCTGTAACTATAATATATAGTATCCAATTAGAAATATTGCAAATCGAACTTAGGAAGGAGATTTCGGGTCTGTTTAGCGTTATCTCTTTCGCACTTTACCTATGTGACGTTTGTCGACCATTTTGATCAAGTTTTGACTAATACCGGACTATCAATGCTTTCATCAGTGTCAGAGAATATGTAATAATACTACATATAGAATGGACACTTCGACGTCCCGCCCGATTTCCCCGCATCCCTCAACCCCTTCCTCTCTTATGGGCGACGGTTGGTATTTTGTACGTGCTACGCACACAGGTGCGCGTGTAAATACACGTCAATGATTGATGTCTGTGTAATAGAAACCAAATTTAGCGTTTGTATCGAATTTTGGCGGAGTGTCCGCGGTGTGTCAGTGTGCAGCAGAGATAACGCTCTACGAAGTCGAAACTAACCGATTGTCTCTTTCGTAGGCTCGATGTACAATATTTCTTGATAGGAGTACAATATACTAATATACATTTTAGTAATTCCAACTAAGTGGGAAAAACCTGAAAATGGTAATATTTTTTTGTTACCAAAGGAGTTTCGGAATTAAGTGATTAACATGGCATGAGTGAAGTTAGTAGTTTCAGTAAATAATACAAAGTCGAAAAGATATTCTTTAGAGCGCGTAGATCGAATCTGCGATCTCTCCGAGCCAGTAGTTGTTACGCACCACTAGACTATCCGTGTCGTCAAAATAATCCTAATTATCAGTTTCCAATATTATCCGTTGAAGACAACGCAACTTCACGCCTGTAATCCCCGAAGAGGTAGGCAGAAGTAAATGCATGCATTCAATCAGCCGCGATTCCAATAAAACCCATGATAAGATTTTACATCGTTATCTCTAATAGCCTCCGATTCCGGGATTCGAACTCAGGACCTCAGCGTATTAGTGGCCTACTATCACTAGGCCACTAAGGCAGTTTGAATATTTTCAATACCGCATTAAAACACGACTCCAAGCTGAATACACCTTTATTTTTACAAAAACGAACAGTCAATACAAAATACCAATTTGTTTCATTATTTCTTTTCATATGAAACTTATTTTCTTTAATCCCATAACAAAAAGCCGGTCAGTATTTACTGGCACAGATAAGCATTGTTTACCTTATTAAACCATAATTTGGCCTTTCATCGCCCTTACAGCTTCGTCGACATGTAATTTTGCTGACAAATGGTTCGTGAATGAGCTTCGTTTCCGTTAATGAATAAAGCGATATGGGTTCGGTATGTTCACTGTTCAAAGTTAGCCTTTTTCCTGTTTTCGGAAAGGGTTTTATGAGAGGGCGTTTGGGTTCTATCGCTCAGTAAGTTATTTAACTAGGATTATGTTTCAATATTGTTAGATTAGACTTGAAGCGCGCATGGCCCCGCGGCTGCTGTAGATTGTAAACGATCTACTCGGTTGTGCGATACGGGCGCGGTCGGGTGTGTGATGAATGACCGCTAGTGGCAAAATTTTTCACTGGTGGTAGAGCTCCAGTGACGGAGCTCGCGGGCGTAGGCACCAGCGCATTACCTAATATACTTGCCGCTAAATGGTAGTGTTCAGCACTATTGTGTTCCGGTCAGGTGGTAATGTAATTTCCGGCACAGAGGCATAACACCTAATGCCTCAGGAGTGGCAGCGCATCTGCATTTTGACCTCTGGTCATTGTGTGGGTGTCTATAGGCTGCAGTCATCACTTAATATCAATATGAACAGCATGCTTGTTTGCCACGGCCATCACTTAAAAAAAAAAATCTTTAAAATGCGCGTTTTTGTGCTTCTTAGGGCACGTTAAGCAGTCGGTCCCGAAATCGAAAGATCTATCGAAAGACAGCAGTCATCAAATCTTGTCGGATACCTTATGGGCGGTTTGAAAACATCCGACAGCGGGTTGGCCACTAAACCGGTTCTCCACCAACCCGCATTGGAGCAGCGTGGTGGAGTAAGCTCCAGGCCAATCCCAAAAAGGGCAGAGACTCGTGCCCAGCAGTGGGACGTATCAAGGGTTGCCATTATTATTGTAAGATTATTATTATATATACCTTATACTAGCGTCCCGCCCCAGCCTTCACACGTGTTGTTACCTAATGTTACCTACTTTACAACGACTAATACCATGCTAATCTATAAGGTTTCAACAGCGTTTATTTTGCCTTAAATTGACCCTGCTATATCTGTTTCATACTTACTATCAACCCCAAAACACACTCTTAGGAGTCGAATTTCGCAAAATCCCATCTTAAAGAACCTATGTGCTTTTAATGCCTATCCAATATTTGAGACTCAACTCCACACTACTAGCACTTGTAGTAGCAAAATTTCATACAAATTATCAACCTCTTACACACCTCTTAAGCCTTTTGTATATTCATCATTTCCATACACGCATGCAGACTTCGATGACTCTAGACTCCATCAGATATGGCCTATATACATAGGTCTCGGTCTTCCTGGGCCTCTGAAACCATCTACTTTGGTATTATTTATCTTTTTTATGTGACGAAGGTGGCCAACAAGCATGCAATTCATATGGATGTTAAGTCGACTCTTCACTCGGTGCGAATAGTCGTGAAAGCCCGCGACACAAGTGTAGATGTTGTTCACGCCTTCTCGTTCACACGTTGTTCATTTATTTATTATTACGCCTATAGATACCCACCATAGAGCAACATGGGCCACCGGTCGCGGCTGACCGGAGGAGAGTAGCCATATGCAGGCTTTCCCCTCTGTCAAAGTATAAGCCCAAATGGTCCTAAATTTCCTTTTTAAAAGAGCCGACTGAGTTTTTTTGGGCAGGTTTTTCTCAGATCATATTGGCCTTTGGAACTCTGCCGGTGAATGACAAAGAATGACTCTTTCTCTTTTTTTTTACTCTTTGTTATCAGTTTGTAAAGGGGAAATGAGACATTCTACTGATATGCTTTTTACATTATTTTATGATATTTAGTTTTATCTTAGTGATATTCTTGACTATACATATATTTTTTATCTTGTTTGACATGTAGAACAATTGTTATTCACTTTAATTTATTTTGTTTGATTTGTCATAAGAGGTGCCTGTCACCCGGGTACTACGTCTGAACGGACCAAAAAGAATGGACCGTAGTCCATTCGGCCGTAACCAAAAATCGTCTACGTCTCAACGGACCGGTCATAAAATATTGTTAACAAATTTATACATGGAGTACATTCGAGTCCAAAAGCTATAAATTGAAATACTTAAAATTCTTATTCCTTTTTTCTTAAATTTGTATTATTTTCTTTATAAAAACAATGATCTACACTATCTGCCTACCCCGTTAGGGACCTGGCGTGAAGATACATACATATATATATATATATATATATATATATATATATATATATATATATATAACATATATAATAACAATCAACCACTTAAACCTATTGACAAAAAAAACCCCGTCAAGTGTGTATTGGGCCACGCGCAGTGTAGTGTTCCGTAATTTTTAAGTTTTATTTATGTAATGAAAAAATATATAATTATTTTCTATGGAGTTGTTTAAAAAAATCGGGTAATATATTTATTGGACTATTACTCGCAAACTTGTAAAGCCAACTTAGGTGTGATAATTTTCTTTTTAATTTTTACTCTAACGAAAATTGGCACTTTAAAGCTTAATAAGTTTTTTTTTTTTTTTAATGTTATAATAGTGGCAAACAAGCGTGCAGTTCACATTGATGTTAAGTGATGACTGCAGCCTATAGACACCCACACAATGACCAGAGGTCAAAATGTAAATGCGCTGCCACTCCTGAGGCATTAGGTGTTATGCCTCTGTGCCGGAAATTACAGAGCCGTACATTACCACCTGACCAGAACACGATAGTGCTGAACACTACCATTTAACGGCAAGTATATTAGGTAATGCGGTGGTGCCTACGCCCGCGAGCTCCGTCACTGGAGCTCTACCACCAGTAAAGTCTTGAAAGACCTATGCAACGATATCCCACACTATATAGAAAACGAAAATTTAAAAAAATATCCGCGCGTTACCTGTAGGGGAAGTACCCCACATAATTATTTTTTCAGTTTTTTATTCTACCACTTTGAAGAAATTTGATAAAAAATTGGAAAAAAATTACACCTTAATCTCGCCGACAGCGTGATTAAGGTGTAAATTTGTGCCAAATTTCTCTAGTACCAATAGTTTTTGGGCTAAATCGCGGACGGACAGACAGACAGGCGGACGTAGCGAAACTATAAGGGTTCCTTGTTTACTACGGAACCTTATGAACCTTCTTTTCGCCAATCTTTTGACGTAACAGATTAACTGCCTGCTTGTGATTGTTTGATAATAAAGGGTCATTGTTGAGTTAGATACCTGAAGTCGTGCCAACTAGAAACGAAGATGTTAAAGGTTTTGTGTGTTTAGAATACAACTATTAGATTAAATATTACTTTAAATATGTAAATATTTTGTAGTGAAAATTTATAAGCCATACGACTGTTACGCTTGAATGCGACTGTACTTTTAATTTATTTTATGACCGGGCCGTTGGGACGTAGACGTTTTTTGATTACGGCCGAATGGACTACGGTCCATTCTTTTTGGACTCAGACTAAGTACCCGTCACCCTGCCCTTAATGAATAAATAGAGTTTCTGATTTTGATTCTGATCCTACGCCTGTCGCCCAGATGTTTAAATGTGTGCATGAAATTGTTTATGTATTTTGTTTATGTCAAGGTGTGAATTTCATAGTAATAGACGATTTTTGTAGTGTGTGTGTATCATACGTAGTTCCCCTCGCAAAAATGACAGACTGTTTTGCATCAGTAATAAACGCTATGGCTACTCTTCTCCGGTCCGCCGCGGCGGCCGGTGGCTCGTGTTGCTCTATGATACCCACACTAAAACCATAGGTCAAAATAAAGATACGTTGCCACCCTGAGACATCAGCTGTCATGTCTCTATGATAGTTAGGTATAAAGAGGCCAGACCACCAACCACTTACGGCTTAAAAAATAAAAATTCCCACAAGACAAATAGCTTACAAATTCACGTAAACCGTTCGGAAACTGCAACAAATACAACCGATAATACTGCAACTTGCCGCTAAACTCCCCGAACATAAATAACGGCCTTTCTTTAAAAATACGAGCCTTCGAGTAATATATGTAGCTGCCTTATTTACTACCCTCTAAGAGGTATCGACGCGAAATGTCCGCTGGGAAGGGTTGGATAAAGGGTGATCGGAGATCGTTTCGGGTTCCGCATTCGAATCTCAATTGGGTAGGTTAAAGGAGTGAAAAAACTGTTGATTATAACCCAACCTCACGCCATAGCGAAGTTCTATACGTGGCAAACTTGTAGTGGTTTTGTATAAAACTAGCTGTTGCCCGCGGCTCTGCCCGCGTGTATGTCGCTTTTCGCGTAACCTGTGGAATCACATGAAATCATCCCATGGCATCCCACAGGAATATTTTTTTTCGGGCTTAACAATTTTTTTTTCTATGTTATGTTAGTGGCAAACAAGCATGCAGTTCACATTGATGTTAAGTGATGACTGCAGCCTATAGACACCTATACAAAGACCAAGGTCAAAATGCAGATGCGTTACCATTCCTGAGGCCTAAGGTGTTATGCCTCTTTGCCGGAAATTACAGGGCCGTACATTACCACCTGACCGGAACACGATAGTGCTGAGCACTACCATTTAGCGGCAAGTATATTAGATAATGCGGTGGTGCCTACGCCCGCGAGCTCCGTATTTGTGTTAATCCAAGTTACCTTCTATGTGTGTGCCAAATGTCATGAAAATCGGTTCAGCAGTTTTTTTGTGAAGGAGTAGCAAACAAATATACAAACTTTCGCATTTATAATATTAGTAGGATTTTATTTTGTCTGACTTTAATCCATCTATACGTTAAATTATTTCATTCTGAATATATATATATGAATTATACTAATCTTCATTTTTACTCAGTAGTCTTGTGGTAGGAGGCTCGGAGTTTGACCAAAACGTAACCGGCGAACCGTGGGTGTCTGTCCCCATCGGGGATTACAGGCGTGAAATTACATTTTTTTTTAATTTATTTTACTGTAATATGAAGCCCGCACGGGCACTATATCCTAGTATTAACTTCCTCCTCTCCCGACACGGGGATCGAAACCACGACCTCAGAGAACATCCCAATGCACAATTTTTCGACATAAATATGCAAGTTATAAAAAAAATAGTACACTACAGTCGTTAACTTACTTAACTAACAACTATACCTAACTTGCACTATTATACTCTTTGCACAGATTGAAATTAATTTCACTAAAACGGGGTAGAAGCTAAGCTGGGGTGCTTTTTATGCTCATCTCTCACCTCAATTAGTTTAATGATAATTGCAATTAACTGATAACTAGAACCTTGTGTTTTGAAATTCTCGAGAGAAATGTCACTGTATATTATGAAGTTACTAGCTTTTGCTCGCGTCTTTGTCTGCGTGTACTTAAAAATACACTAACGAACCAATGAACGGGATAAAAGTATACTATGTGTTACACCCTCTACCTATATACTCCTATATGCACAAAATATAATCAAAATCCGTCCAGCCGCTTTAGCGTGATTGAGCTACAAACATACATACTTTCATATTTATAATTATATATAGGTTTAGTGTGTGTCTTTGTCTGACTATTCGTCTATCATAGCCATTTTTCTTTACGTTGCCACGGTGAAATGGACGAAGGGTGCAGAACTCCACGCTTGCTTGGCAGATTGACTTGAAATTTGGTACAAATATTTATATTAATGACACAAAATGAACGTGTAACGTAAATTAATGAATTTTTAACTTGGATGTATCTCACTTAGAGAATAAAAATAAAAATTAAAAATGCAACCTGTATCGTGTGACGCATTAAATAACAGGTGTTATTATAAAAATGAAGCGCTCATGGCCCCGCAGCTGGTGTAAATCGGAAGCGATCTACTCGGTTAAGCGATACGGGAGCGGTCGGGTGTGTGATGGGTGACCGCTAGTATCAAATTAAAATGCGCGTTACCGTGCTTCGGAGGGCACGGGCACGCATCGGTCCCAATTGCTGTCGATAGATAGCAGTCGTCAAACCTTATCGCAGGCCTTATGGGCAGTTTGAAAACATCCGACAGTGGGTTGCTCAATAAGCTCCAGACCTCCTCCCAAAAACGGGAGAGACTTGTGCCCAGAAGTCGGACGTATCAAGGGTTGCCATTATTATTATAAGAATCTCAATTTTTTAAAATTATTTTCAGCTAACAAGTTTTGAGTTTATTTTAGAAAATATCTCATTTTCCAGGCGGATCTTGGACTACAGCACAGCGAAAGTGAAATTGGCACAATTCGTAGTGGTCCCTCGAGACCAACGCTCGAAGTTTTAGTTACCTAGACGCGTGTATAAGTGTTTTTGTTTCGTCCCCGGGGACTTCCGCTTGCCGAGCTATCTGAATTCTCTTTGTTTCCCGTTGATTTTTGTTGTAGTGTCTTTTAATCTTTGTTTTGCTTTTGGTTTGGAGCTAAATCCGCTCTGAAAGTTTGTTTTACAATAGAATTTTGGAATTTGACTATTTTTTTTCTAATGTAATGGAAATGGCAAACAAGCATGTAGTTCACATTGATGTTAAGTGATGACTGCAGCCCATAGACACCCACACAAAGACCAAGGTCAAAATGCAGATGCGTTACCACTCCTGAAGCCTAAGGTGTTATGCCTCTGTGTCGGAAATTACAGGGCCGTACATTACCACCTGACCGGAACATGATAGTGCTGAACACTAGCATTTACCGGCAAGTATATTAGGTAATGCGGTGGTGCCTACGCCCGCGAGCTCCGTCACTGGAGCTCTACCACCAGTAAAAATATTTATTGCACTTTATTTTTATCTAAAGTTGATTGTTTGGTTTGCGAAGTATTCTTTGTTTATTTTTTCAGTTATAATCACTCACCCTTGTCAACCCACCGTGGACTAGTAGAGAAGAGGAGGTGGAGAAGTACGAATGCAAATACAAAACATTCAAATGCTTCAGGAATCGATATTTATCGATAGAAATGGAATCGATATTCCATAGGATAGGCAGGCCTCCCACAAGATGGACCGATGACCTGGTGAAGGTCGCGGACAATCGCTGGATGAGGGCGGCCCAGGACCGTTCGTTGTGGCATTCTTTGGGGGAGGCCTTTGTTCAGCAGTGGACGTCTTTTGGCTGAAATGATGATGATGACCCCGATTTTTTCAAATATTCAGATTTATCATAAAACTGACAATGTATAGTCAGGTTAACAGCGTTTTTCATAATTAAAGTAAATGAAAATATTTACAAGCCTTATAGAGACTTTGGCTTGGACTGTACGCCCATTTTTATTTTTGCTGAATTCAAATAGAACATTCTGTAACCAAATTCAATCTTTTTAATCCTTTCTATTAACTTAATAATTTGAAATATTATATCTTGAAACGTTTTTCTTGTAGTGTCCGTATAAATAATTTCTATCCTATTACCACGATGTTATTCTATTTTCTACTCACCTAAAAATCTTTAATCCCAAGACCGAAAATTTCTCATACTAAATCATGAAGTGAATTCCATAAGAATTTTGTTCCACCAGAGCTATTCGGCGGGCGTATCTGGGTCACTTAACTAACTGCCCTGTACCCTGCGAGGGTCTGCTATGCCTTTGACGGAATTGTTCAAACGTTTCCCCGATGTGTTTCAATTTTCCGTCGCTTTTCGTATAATATATTTTTACGCAATATTGGCACATGAAACCGTAGTTAAAGTAAAATCTTGTCTTATAGCTTAGTGAATTCTTTAACAGAGGCATAACATCTTTTACCGCAGGAGTGGCAATGCTTCTACATTTAGGTTTTTGGTTTTGTGTAGATACTTATAGGTAAAGCAAAATCTTGTCATATTCTATACGTGGCCTCGTGAATACTTTTACTGAGGCAAAGCTACTTATGCCTCTGGGGTGGCACCGCATCTGCATTTAGCAGATATCACTGGCCTTTGTGTAGATATCTATAGGTAGAGTTAAGACTTGACTCGTATTTTGTTCCATAAGAAATTTGTTCCACCAGAATTATGCGGCGGGAGTATCTGGGTCACTTATATACATATGTTAACTAAGAGACTTATTGAGTGACTACACCTTCTGAATAAAGTCAAGTTTAAGTTGGACTTATAAGTTACCCAACTAAACAAACCACAATATTTCAAAAATGGTTTTACAGTTTCATACTTAATATTATAGTATACATTTTCGTGGTTGGCAGTAAGAATATTTTCAATGGGAATCTCCAATGTAACCTCCTCATCTTTCTCCTCCTCATCATCTCATATCTTTCTTTCTTTCTTTTCTTTCAAAATACTTCAGCTAGTGGGCGGTGGGATTGTCGCTGCAGCAATGTTACCATCTCATCCAGTAATCGAATTTTGGACTATAGGTTTAGCCGTGCAATAGTGATAAAGGTTTAAACAAAAATGATAACTTTCAACCTGTAATCCCCAAAGAGGTAGGCAGAGGTAAATGCATGCATGCTCACAATTCGCCGGTTACATTTTGGCTCATCTAACAGATGGCAAGTCTGTTGACACCCTCGGGCACATTACCAAACTTACACTTCCAGAAAATGGAAAAAACCCAAAACAACCAGAGATAAAGGATTATACACCGTTATTTCTGATATTCCCCGACCTGAGAATTGAACCCAGAACCTAAGCGAAGTAGTAGTGCTATCTGCTACCTGCTATATGCTACCTGCTATCACTAGGCTACTGAGGCAGTTGAAAAGGTCGAAAAAATATTTTTCAAAGTCAGAAAAGGTAAGTACCAATTTCTATAAGACTCAAAGCCCAGCTGCTTCGAATCCCTTATTTGGACCTCAATTCTCATTGTAAAGACAACTCATCTCGCTCACAATAGATATTGATTATCGGATCGGCATACAATGGTTATAGTAACAAACTCTCCGTCAGTCTAAAATCTATCAAATATAGCTTTTATTACCACCGGATAAGGAGCCCGTGATAAAGCGGCCAAATTCCTGGTATATAACCGTCCGTTACCGGTTACAGACCGAATCAGTTTTGTAATACGTTTTAAAATGTTATGAACCCGTCTGCTGTTTGGATTGGAAAAAGCTGATTTGTGTTTTTTAAACATCGTGAAGCCAAAAAATCTTGTGTAATAAATTAACTAATGTTTTTACTGGTGGTAGAGCTCTAGTGACGGTGCTCACGGGCGTAGGCACAAGTGGTACCACTGCATTACCTCTATTTGCCGCCGCATGGTAGTGTTCAGCACTATCGTGTTCCGGTTAGATGGTAATGTATGGCCCTCTAATTACTGTCACAGACACATTACAAATCAGGTCTCAGGGATCAGTTATTTTGACGGTAGACAAACATACAAAAGAGAAAACACACTTTCACATTTACAATATTTAACAACAGATACAGAATTTAATAATCTCAGCTAACGTAATAGGAAAAAATGAAATTTTATTAAAACGCAATATTGCCGCGAACTTCGCGCTCGCGTAAACACCCCTTAGTGAATAAACGCCTAGACACACCTTGGTGATTTATTGCTGCCACATATCATCCGTCTTTCTGGCATATACCTAAGCCATTTTTATGTTACGGAGGAGGCAAACAAGCATGCAGTTCACATGGATGTTAAGTGATGACTGCAGCCTATAGATATCTACACAAAAACCAGAGGTCAAAATGCAGACGCGTTGCCACCCCATAAGCCTAAATTGATCTCGTAGTATCTGGCGACTGGATCATTTCATCTAAGGATCACTTGGTTCAAACCGCGCACCGGGATAAATATTTGCATGGCCTACAGAAGTTTATTTTATTTTTAAAGAAAAATGGAGAAAAAAAATTGACTGAATTGAGTAGCTCAATTGAGCTTCTCAATTGGAAGAGCGGCTGGACTAGATTCCCAGTAGGCCGCGAGTTCGAGTCTCGCCTGAAGTCAAATTTTTCTTTCCATTTTTCTTTAAAAATAAAATATATTTCACAAGCATGTGTTAATGCGAAATAATATAAAAACAACTACAGAAGTTTGTTTATGTGTTGTTTGTATACAAAGGGACCCCCGATACAGGTTTATACTTAGTGTGAGAGTAAGCGTATTTTAAATTATTTTGCCTCTGTAAAATAGTAGGCACTACAAACAGAAAACATTCTACCTAAAAACAATAACATATGAACTGAGAAATATATTTTTGCAACGGACAAAGCATGGCATAACGTGGTAATAATCATAATAATAAATCATCACCAATTGCCTGAAGATGTCAATACCAGTTACGAATCGTATCAGTTTTAATAACGCGAGTGAGTTCGCCGCGCATTTCTCGCTCGTATGAACAGCCCTTATTGAATAAACGCCTAGACACACCTTGGTGATCCTTTATTACTACCAAATCCTTCCCTTGGTACATAATTCAATGCGTGGTTATATTTGGATTTCGGATTTAAACACGCCACGCCGCAATTTAATATCTCAGACTTTGATGTAATTGTGGAATGTGCCATTGATAGTTTCAAATGGTTTGACGTGATTCTAAAGTTGTTCGAAAGTTTAGTTGTGAATGCTTGTAATTATTATTGTTTGAATGGATATATTCTGTTTGATATACGTAACTTCACGCCTATATCCCCGAAGGGGTAGGCAGAGATAAATGCATCCATTCAAGCATACATGTAAACACTAACGATTCGCCGGTGACGTTTTGGCCCATGTAACAAGTGGCAAGACTGTTGACATCTCCGGGCACATTACCAAGCTTTGAGGTACTTTGAGGAAAATTTCCAGAAAATGGAAAAATCCCAATAGAATCAGAGATAAAGGACTTTACACTATTATCTCTGGTAACCACCCATCCGGGAATCGAACCCAGGACCTCAACGTAGTAGTAGTGGCCTGCTATTACTAGGATACCGAAGCAGTTATATGTTTGATATAATTCTGTAATACTACCGTGTAGATTAGAGTTTTTAAAACATTAATTATTTTGTGGAAATAATTAAGCGTGGGATGAGATGTCATTATCATTATATTAATGCGTGAAGGAACAACTGCTTCCTGAAATTGCTTACGGTGGGGAGCCACATCAGCCGGTGGTCACTTCACATACGCTCACATTCGCTTCACATTTGCTGAAGCGAACAGGAACTCGGCGACGGAGAGGCGTTTGGTGTCGGTCTTCTATTAGCGTTAGCTGCTATGATGGGGAGGCCGTTGACGAAGAGATGTACGGTTATGTTGTCAGCCCTACTGTCTTTAGAAGTTGTTTTTTAGGAACAAGTTGGAGGTCGCGGAAGGGGATTGAGTGTCGAAATCCATTGACACTCCCGTTCCCTTGAGGCTGGAACTGAGTTTCCATGAACCCCTTTTTCAGGGCAGGATGGGACGCCTGGTGTTGTGAGAAGTCTGGACAGGGACCTCCGGGCATGGGATGAGAAGACGTCCGTCATCCAAATGGAGAAAGATCCCTAGCTGACTTTCGTGCAAGTGTTCCACACGCCAATAGCATTGGTTGAAGCAGTCGTTGGCAGGATCACTGCTGTTAACGTTACCCTGTCACTGGTGGCGGACGAGTCGCAAAACAGCGGGATTTTAGTGAGAATGAGTATCATACTACCCGTTGCCTTTTTCTCTAGACTACGGGCACCATACTACCCATTAATAAAGTATCAAAGCTTAACGTAAAAATATAATATTACACCTACAAGTAGGTAAGTGTAGTAAGGTAAGGTATTTTTCTATTTTTTTCTTTACCTTATGTGAAAAGGAAACGAGAATGTAATAAAATAATTAAGTATTTATCTATAGGTATGTATTAGTAAATTAAATATTGGTATAAATAATTTGTATTGTAGAACGCGATTGCATGCATTGCATTTATTTAAAGTTAAACCTAAATATGTTAATAATTTTAATTCAAATAAGTAGAATAATATCTCATTATTGAATTGATGCTTTCCATTTTATACAAAATTGTTTAGTTTCTATTTAATTCATTATGTGTTTTTGATTATTATTAGTGGTTATTCACTCTAGGTTAGTTTAAATGAATCAACTGAATAAACTGAATTATTTGTCAATATGAATTGATTGAATTATGTGTTGTAAATGTATACCGCTGTGTATGGGAAAATAAAGGCTAATTTAATTTAATTTTAACGGGCACCTATGATGGGTTTATGATTGGTTGTCAGTCCGTGAGTCACAAGTTCTCTTTTTATATGTATTACGAAATATCCCAGTTTTTACACTTTTGTATACACAGATTCAATTAAAATTCGTTCAAAATTAACTTGGTAATTATGTTTCATAATTGCACGACGTTTCTTTAGAAACAGCACAAAATAGGTTACAATTTTCTTTTCAGTCTCAAACTATTACATCTTCTGAAAAGTTTGAAAGAAACCACTCTTACGAAATTTTTTCAGCCTTCGGTTGCCACAATTGAGGCAGTTATTAAATAGAATTTTTACTCGCGTTTACTGGTCTTTAGTGAACCCAGCAATAACGGGTTGTTATTCGACTTGGCTATTCAAATTTTGTTTGGCGGCCATTTTGGATTTTTTTGATACTTAAATGTTTTCAATTTTGTCGGATTTATTGTTTGAGTAGCCTTTAGTCTTACTTTTGGCCTGATTTTGCGGTGTCCTAACTTTCTAAAGGTTAAATAAATTTATGAACATTTCTTAACGCTTTTAAACGTTGTTCGACATTTAAAATGCTTTAAACACCACTGCTTCGTAAATATAAGTGAAGACTTAAAGGTCAGGTTCGAATTAGATCGAGAAATAATTTGAAGTTTAATATTGTATTTTTTTAATTCCATACTTTAAAAAGACCTGATCCCTTTTAAGAACAGTTAGGATCACTTACCAGTGACCCATTGTCTGTCTGCCTGTCTTTCTTTGGAGACACATTTGCGGGATTTGAAAATAAATTGTAAGAAAATTTCACGATATTTTCATTGTGCTATAAATAACAAGCAAATATTTAAAAAGTTACTTAGTGCAAATAAGGCATAACGTTACTAAATCGATTACGTATATCACTATAATTTCTCAAGCCTTTAAGATGATTGGTCATAAAAAAAAATTTTTTTTCTATATTTTAATCTCATATTTAGATAATTCCACTCAAGGCAAATAGTTCTGCGACGTCAAAACAACCACTATAATTTCACCGCGTACACCTGGAATTAAAAGCCACAAGAAAGTACTATAAGAAAACTTAATGGAATTACACTTGCTTCGTCTCTCCAGATACTGGTGGTAGAGTTTCAGTGTAGGTGAGCTTGAGGGCGTAGGCACAACCGCATTACCTAATCTATCTACCACCAAATGGTAGTGCACTATTATGTTGTGGTTAATTGGTAATGAATGGCCCCGTAATAACTATTGCAGATACATAACAACTAAGTACATCTGCATTTTGACCTAAGGCCTTTGTGTGGGTATAGGCTGCAGTCATCACTTAACATCCATGTAAGTTGCATGCTTGTTAGCATAAAAAAAGATATTTTCCCGTAGAAACTATAAATACCCTCCGCAAATATTTTATCGTTTTATTTATCGTTTATCGTTATCGTATTTCATTTATCGTTTTATTAAGTATGTTATTTTAATGGCTTATTATCTGTTTTATATCCGTATGTATGTACCTTGTATAAGTATTAGTACAATTATCCTTTATTATAAATTTGACATCCGTGGTTCACTCACTAAGGGTCCTGTTGAAAACCAGCGTCAGGTACCTTCTATATGAAGGTACCTGACATTTGCTGAACAGGACACCTTTTTGGCAGCCGTGAGACACATATTACGTGTAAAGGTATGTATTAATTTTTAGAAAATGTGTTGTCTTTTCTCTGTTACCTGTTACGTTTTATGTCTGTGTCTCGCTGTGTGTCAAATAAATGTTTCTTATCTTATCTTGTCAAACTAAGAAAATAGTGTAAACAAACTTACACAAAAGAAACACCGTTAAATGTACAACCATCAACACATCGAAACAACTTTTGATACAGTTCACGAACAAAAATAAAAGTGGCAAACAGCGATAATCTCCCTACAGGACGGAGCAGCGAAGCGAGAATTAATTAAAAACAAACAACTTCTTTGCATTTTTTGGCCGTCATTAATATCGTATTTAAGCCTTGTTAAAAAAAGACTTCTGTTTCAATGAGCTTTTTCGTGTGGTGTTTCGAATTCTGTTATCTCCCTAAATTTTGTTAGGGGCGGGAGAAATATCGTATCATCGGTCTTGGACTGTTATGGGGTTCCGTAGTAAACAAGGAACCCTTATAGGTTCGCCAAGTCCGTCTGTCTGTCTGTCTGTCTGTCAGTCTGTCTGTCTATCTGTCTGTCCGTCCGCGCTTTAGCGCAAAAACTGTTGGTACTAGAGACTTGAAATTTGGCACAGGTATACACCTTAATCACGTCGAAAAAGTGGTAGAATAAAATTATTTAGGATACCTCCCCTACATGTAACGCGCAAATATATTTTTTATTTTTTGATTTCTATATAGTGTGAGATATTGTTGGATAGGTCTTTAAAAAATTTTAGAGGTATGCTAATATCTTACTATCAAACCTAAAAACTACGGAACCCTACACCACATTACCACATGACCGGAACACGGTAATGCTGAACACGACCATTTAGCGGCAAGTATATAAGGTAATGCGTTGCCTTCGCCTGACTACGCCTTCGAGTTCCGTCACTGGAGCTCTACCACCAGTAATCCCTACTTAATAATATAAATGCGAAAGTAACTCTGTCTGTCTGTTACCTTTTCACGTCCAAACGACTGAACCGATCTTAATGAAATTTGATACAGAGATAGAGCTGACTTTGAGAAAGAACATAGGCTACTTAGTTATTTATAAAACAACATCCGAAGCCGCAGGCAACAGCTAGTAGTCATATAAATGTCTAAAGGTGCCTCTGTGATAGTCATATAAAGGTCATTATCACATATTACCTGTTTTATTTTTAAAGAAAAATGGAAAGAAAAATTTGACTTAAGGCGAGACTCGAACTCGCGACCTACTGGGAATCTAGTCCAGCCGCTCTTCCAATTGAGCTACTGAAGCCCTGCCCGATTTGTCAAATCTTTCCTTCACATCTATTGCATTGCTTTATGGTAGCAGCAGCGCCATCTATTACCAACTATGCTAGTTAGGCAACCGATATAATAGACTTTTCAGTTTATTGAATATCGTAAAGAAGTCGCTATTACCCTTAATAATTGTTTTATATTATTGTGAAATATATTTTATTTTTAAAGAAAAATGGAAAGAAAGTCTCGCCTGAAGTCAAATTTTTCTTTCCATTTTTCTTTAAAAATAAAATATATTTCACAAGCATGTGTTAATGCGAAATAATATAAAACAACATATTACCTGTGTTGCAGGTGTTGCCTACCCTCGCAAGCTCTGGCTTGAACTCTGGATTTCTACCAGTGAATATCTTATATTTAATTTCAGTTTGTAGAACTACGTAAAGTACAAAGGAGAAGGGTTGTTAAATATTTATAACTAGCTATTTTTAGCTAGCCCACGACTTTGTCCGAGTAGCGTAATGTTATATAACCTACAGCCAACCTCGATAAATGAACTGACTTACAGTAAAAGAATTTTTCAAATCGTGAGATTAGCGCTTCCAAACATACAAACAGCCAAACTTTTCAGCTTTAGTATTAGCTCTTAAGTATAGACATAGAGATAGTATGCGTATCTTACTGCTAAATCGTTATACAGACCCCTACCTCCCCCTCCGAGGAACTAGACTGATCTGATGAATATTTAAAGAAATATATTTCGACACTAATCAAACAAAAAACGCTTCGTTTACCTCCCGTGGGTCCCGGTAATAGGCGTGGGGAGGAGCGGGAGGGTGGGGCCGGGTGTTAATTAGTGAATTTTTGTCGGCTACTTATCTGCCAGTGAACAACACCGTGTGCCAGCGTTGTATCATCACGCTCTAGTTACGCGGAGCATAAATCTTCGTTTTGCTTAAACCTCAGCATTTCTTGTTTTATGTAATTTGTAATATTGCGTTAATGACTGCTGTGTTACTGATGGTTCCAATAAATAAAATTTAAGATTCAAGTTAGATATACATTTCTTATAATCTATAAGCAGTAGCATTTTTCGTCGTTTATTAACTTAATGAAAGATTCAATGATTTGTAGATTCTTTATACACTTCTGCCTACCCCTCCTAAATAAAACTGGAATGAAATGATGAATATTCAAAAAAATAATTGACGCTAATTCTAACAAAAAAGATTCGTTTACTCTCCGTGTAATAGGCGTGGGGAGAAGCGGGAGGATGGGGCCGGGTGTTAATTAGTGAATTTTGTCGGCTACTTATCTGCCAGCGAACAACACCGTGTGCCGGCGTTGTATCATCACGCTCTAGTTACATGGAGCATAAATCTTCGTTTTACTAAAACTTCTCACCCCATGTATTTTTCTCGTTCTCTTTTCTTGCATACAAATTTTGTACCGAGTATGGCGCCAGTATGATCTTTCGAGTAAATATTTTTTAAGGAAACACTACGGTCATGTATTTTTTCGTCTATACATTGTTGAAAAATTTTAGGCAATGTTTGTATGAAATTATTGTAAAATCCTTAAATATAATATTGCTATCATATCAGGTTTATGATCTTGTGTATTCTGTGATAAAGGCATAAATTATGGCCTTAGAAAAAGCAACGAAACAGCATTTAGATCATCGGTTTTTGTGCAGTAGCTAGGTACTCACAATCCATGTAGGTATGTAATTTTCATGAAAAAATAAAAGCATTATATTTGAACGAAAGTTTATTTAATCTAAATCTTTACCATTAGCCGTAACAAACAATATTTCGGATAACAACTTTTCTTTGTTTGTTAGAAAAATAAAAACGTTTAGAGTAATGATGTCGATAGCAAGGCAGTAGCGATAACAGATCCATTGGCTTATACGCTTCCAAAGGGGCTATTATCGCTAACTTGGGGTATTGTTTACCATTAAAAGTTACAGGTGGGGTAACTCAAACACAAGTTTACCGTACTAGCCTCACTTCCCCTATTCCAGTTTTATGTATTTATTTTGGTTGCATTAGTGTTGATTTTCTAAATTACTTACTGTATAATAAAGGATTTTCGAGGTATTCTCTATTACATTGAAATAAAACTATATTTACGGATTTATCTCGCGTATATTAAACTAAAATGATTTTTAAAATCAACCCGACGTTTCGGTCGCTTTTCAGCTTCCGTGGTCCCGGGCAGACTGAGGTGACATTTGTCTGACAGAAGTTTGAAAAATTATATGTAGCTACCTCCATCGATTTCGTAAACGCCTTGCGTAGCGTTCAGGATTAACACAATAATTACTTATGGTATCTTGAGGTCTTGCAGACTGCTGCGGCTGGGATTTAATCTTGCTAAGTATGGGATCCTATGATGTTGATAATCGCCATCCATCTTCTCTATTGAAATTTGGGTGTTTTTTAATTTCAATAGCCTCGCGTACCATTCGTAAAAATAGTTTTATTTCAATGAGTGTAGCTCGCGAAAACCTAAGAACATTCTCTATTACAGTTAAAAAACTGGCCAAGTGCGAGTCGAATTACGTGTGAAGGAATATAAATGTATGGTCCCATAATAATTATCACAGAGGCAAAAGAATTTGACGAGTGCAATAGTGGCAAAATTTTTACCCATAAAGTGCATTATATAGTATTCGCTTACTAATAATTTGAACTGACTGCTTGTTTACCAACGCTATAATATAAAAAAAATCGATATTAATTAATCAGTAGATATCTGTTGATATTGAAATCTTGTGAAAACCTCTAAATGCTCGGGGAAAACAATAGGAATAGGTTATTTGAATTTCCACTATAAATGGTTAGTTATAGCTGGCCTCATAATATAAACTATGTTAACATTTCTAGAATTTACCTATCATGATTAAAAAGATAGAGATAATCATAGAGCAACATGGGCCACTGGCCGCTTCGGACCGGAGGCACTCCGCCAAAATTCCATACAATCGCTTAATTTGGTCTCTATTACACAGCCATCAATCATTGACGTGTATTTACACGTGCACCTGTGTGCGTAGCACGTAGAAAATACCAACCGTCGCCCATAAGAGGGGAGGTGGTTGGGTGATGCGGGGAAATCGGGCGGGACGTCGAAGTATCCATTCTATACGTAGTACGAGTACAGTTACATATTCTCTGCCGAAGGGGAGTAGTCAGATGCAGGCTTTCCCAAGCAAGTACAAACCCAAGTGAGCCTATGCCTGTCGCCTATAAGTTAAAATGTGTGCGTGAGATTGTTAATGTATTTTGTTAAAGTCAAGGTGTGAGTTTCGTAGGAATATACGATTTTAGTAGTGTGCGTGTGTGTCACACGCATTTTCCCCCGCAAAAAATGACACACTGTTTTGCATCGGCAATACACGCTATGGCTACTCCCCTCCAGTGGCCCGCATTGCTCTATGGAGATAATAAAACAAACACACAGTGAAATCTTTATACTAAACAACCACCATATCATTTAGATTCGAAACTAAAAAAAATATTTACACACCACAATTTACACAATACAAATAAAACCAATCGTAAACATCAAATCTATAAATTCGTAATTCACATAAAAAGTATATCCTACTAATTGGAAACAAAAAGTTAAATACTAAAATATATTCCAGCTCGCAAATGTAAGGCAACATAAAACCTTACTAAGACTCAAGGTTTAGTACAGCTATTATGCAACCGAACAAAAACAAGTCTCGTTTCGAGGTGGGAAACGAAATAAAAATGAATTCGGAAAACAAAAGGTTTTTCTGAGTGGTGAGATGCAGAATTGGGTGAAGGTTGTACGGAACCATCGTCTGTGGAACCAATAAACAAGGTACGTTAATTAGTGCCCACTTTTCAAATCCAATGGAAACTGTTCAGGTTTTCGCTGATAATACTTATTTGGAACTTACGCGGTCTTCAAAAACTGCTCTTAAAAAAAAGCCTCTTATTACTTTTTTTTAATACTAGTCTACTTCACAGAGCAATCGACGAGCGCAAAAAGCTGTCAGTATAAGAAATTTATTTTAGTATGAAAAATAATTAATTAAAAAATCATACAAATTTTTCTTTCGTAGCTAAATACTACATGTATTGCTAAGAATGACGTTACTCGTATTATAAACCCATAATACGCAAGGCCTAAGCTTAAGGTAAGCTTAGCGCGTACCCTTCGACCAACGAGCCGTCAGATGACTCCTTTAAGCCACGCCGCAATTAAGATCATTCGGCCTCCTAACGTATAATTAGCAGGAGTACCGTAAAAATGCTTAATTGTTTTGGGGTCAAAATCAAATTTATATTACGAGTAAGAGATGGCAATAGTCACCACACAATCTTCAAGTGCAAAGGGCTCTCAGCCTAAATATTTAAGCAGAGGCCTGAGGTAGACCACTTAAGGTAGGAACTTCGGCTTAGAGCGTTGCTGAGAAGGGTATGACCAACATACGGTCAGGACTACAGCAATTTTATCACACCCTCCTGCAGCAATAAAATTTCTGTAGTCATAATCGGTTATAGCGAACTTCAAATAAAACGTGGTATTAGTCGTCTACTTCTTATAATGTCTGTGCATGAAAATATACGTTTAAAAATTGTGTTTTACAAAACTTGGGCGATAAAAAAGTTGGATTAGTAAAATTCACCAACATTTTCTTAGTTTGTAAGGCGAATGAATTAATAACGGATTATAAGCTGGACAGGTCGTTAAGGTAGGTGGGAGGGTGCCGAATATTTTAATTTTATTACTAAACTTTGTTATCTGAACAAAAATTAGGTTTCGTTCACATTGGAGTGGTATCGCTCATAAAATCATGAAAATAGACTACCATACAAGTATATTTTCATGATTTTATGAACGATACCACTCCAATGTGAACGAAACCTAATTTCTGTTCAGATAACAGGAAAACTTTAAAGGAGAAAATCGAGGATGAATCATTTTATTGATCAACTTTACTGGATACTACATGGCCCAGATATTTACATTCATAAATCCGCTTTAACGGCCTTCCGGCTAACCAAACAGGTGGTACATTAGTCGGGCATTTGGTTCCAGCCTTGAAAACCATAAGCTCGCTTTTCTTAGCATTATACTGTAGTCCGTGATTCCGAGCGTAAGCCTCACATATGCTAACGAGTTCCCTGAGACCGCCAACCGAAGCACTCAGCAATACCATGTCATCTGCGTAGCTGATGTTATTAAAGCTGATGTTATGGGTTTGAAAACATCCGACATAGGGTTGGCGACTAACCCACCCACCTCCACCAATCCGCATTGGAGCAGCGTGGAGTAAGCTCCAGGCCTCCCCCCAAAAAGGGGAGAGACTCGTGCCCAGCAGTGGGACGTATAATGGGTTGCCATTAAAAACCATGATATACATGTCAATTTTCTCTTGTTGTAGTACTAAAATTAAGCGTATTTTTTTAGATACGCCAATTTCTTTTCTGTTATTATTATTCGACAGCAAAATCGTTAGAACGTTGCCGGCAGATTAGCTATTGCTAGATAAACTCACAACATACATAGTAAAATCATTTTCTTTTCTGTTATTTGACAGAGAAATTCTCAGAATTTTGCCAACGGTCGAGATATTCCCTACATAAATATGAAAACATAACAAACATAGTTAAGCGAGTTATTCCAATAACTATACAGTAATTTAGCGCTAGCATAAACCCGGCTTAACTTCTAGGAATTTCCTGAATCCGGTTTAGTGCGACTCCTTTCCGCCATTATTGTCGTACCGGATGCGGTGCTATGTAAATCAGGCTTTATGTTAAAATTTGTACTATTCAAAAGGTAACATGCAAAGAGATATTTTGTCGTGAAATACGAAAGCACCTCATTAGTTGTTAATGTTTGTATGTAACATACATTTCATCTTTTCTAACATAATTTTCTAGAAAGGGAAGCGACATGAAAAACAAACTAGTTAATTTTGAAATAGAAACCTAACTTATACTAGATTTCATTGCCGTATCTTTTTTCTTGGAAAATTTAGCTCGCAACTAGTATACTCTCGAACGTTTTTTTTCCTTATGAAGAGGGAAGAAAGGTTTTGATCATGCGTTAACTGTCAAACTGTCAATAGATACCCACACAATAACCGAGGTCAAAATGCAGATGCTTTACCACTCCTGAGGCCTAAGGTGTTATGCCTCTGTGCTGGAAATTACAAGGCCGTACATTACCACCTGACCGGAACACGATAGTGCTGAACACTACCATTTAGCGGCAAGCAAATTGGGTAATGCGGTGGTGCCTACGCCCGCAAGCTCCGTCATAGGAGCTCTACCTACAGTATGACTGCTGGACAAAGTCTTCCCCAAAGACGATCATAACAGTGTTGTATGTCTCCACTTACTTACCATTTAAATTGCTTCTTTGTTGTTACCATGATTAAAAAAACACTCCTTTTGAAAATAAAGGAAAGATAAATTTGACTTCGAGAAGGGGTCGAACCTGCGACCTCGGGTTAATCAAATCTAGCCGTTTTAGCACTATAAATAATAATGGCAACCCATTATACTTCCCACTGCTGGGCACGAGTCTCACCCCTTTATGGGGGGAGGCCTGGAGCTTACTCCACCACGCTGCTCCACTGGATTGGTGGAGGTGGATGGGTTAGTGACCAACCCGCTGTCGGATGTTTTTAAACCCCTATAAGGCCTCCGACAAGGTTTAACGACTGCTATCTATCGATAGCAACCGGGACCGACGGCTTAACGTGCCCTCCGAAGCACGGAAACGTGCATTTAATTTGCCACTACCCACGTACCGGTCACCCATCACACTACCCGACCATGCCCGTAGTGCTTAACCGAGTTTTTAGCACTATGTTCTAGTAGATTTATGTGAAAAATGTCAATTTGACCAAATCAATATCCACACAGTACAATCTTTAAACTATTGTATGATGTTCATGTAAAACAGAGGTTCCCAAACTATTTTTTCTTGTAGACCCTTTACAATTTTTTCTGGTATCTGTGGACCCCCGTCCTTGCTACATTTATATCACATTCCCATATTTCCAATTATTTTCACGCCTACGTAGACCCCCATCGAGTCTCTCATGGACCACTTTGGGAATCACTGGTATGATGTAAGTAAATTGGTTCTATCAGTGTATGTGTTGAGATCCATAATCGTGGACCCCCATTTTCATATCATGGACCCCCAAATATTTTTTCGCTGACGCAGACCCCTTTCAAGTTGGCATAGACCCCCAGGGGTCGATACAGATTGGGAATCACTGATGTAAACATACCTTACTACCAATATCCTCGAAAAAAAATTAAGATGGAATTGTAAAAAACATCGTGATATATTTCCCGATGTTCCATAATCCGGTAACGCTATTCGGTAAAGTATTATCGATACGCGCGCCGCATACTGTAGCGTGTTTTTTATTCGAGATTTTTTAAAAGTGCGGTATAGTATCCGCTTAAACCACAGTTTATATGTCCGGTTTAATTTGACTTCGATAATTTTATTTTCGTCTTTTTCTTTATTTTAAACTGCATTGTTTCAGGATTTTATCCGATGTTGAACACGTTGTTCTATGAACAGCAGTGATCAAGGAAATTTTATGAACAACTAACTGTCCCGGCAAACTTCGTATTGCCTCAGAATGAAATAATGTGTCAAAGGTTTGATACATACGGTCTATTTGTATGAGAAAATAAAATTGTGGTTTTTCCTATTCCCCTTCAATTTCTTCATATTTTCTTATATCTTAAACCTTTCCTGGACTGCCAAAAATAATTCAAAACCAAAATTAGCTAAATAAATCCAGCCATACTCGAGTTTTAGCGAGACTAACGAACAGCAATTTATTTTTATATATATAGATGTTACATGTCGGTTAGACAGTGACATATTCCCACATTTTCTGGAACTCTGAGTGTAACAACAATTGGCACTTAAAAGCTTAACATTTCATAATAATGGTTGCAGAAACTTATAATATTAAAAAAAATCTATGTAACAATATCTATGACTATCTATTGATATATCTATGATAATTTGGTAATGTGCCTGGAGATGTCAACAGGCTCTTCTCCCGTTACATGGGTCATAACGTAACCGAATATTGGTTTGCATGTATTATATACTGCAATGCATGCGTTTCTACCTTTTTTTAAGCAACCAAGGTGGCAAACAAGCATACATTTCACATGGATGGTAAGTGATGTCTGTAGCCTATAGTTATCTACACAAAAACCAGTATGTTGTCACCCCTGAGACCTTAGTCATTATGTCTCTGTGATAGTTATTACGGGGCCATACATGTGTCCCGGAGGGGATTACAGGCGTGAAGTTACGTTTATTTACTCACAATTAAAGTGGACTGCATACTTTGTTTTCTACTTTTGTTACATAAAATAAATGTAACTTCGTAACTTCACGCCTGTCATCAAGGGGTAGGCAGAGGTAAATGCATTCAAGCATACATGCAAACACCCACGATTCGCCGGTTATGTTTTTGGTCCATGTAACAGGTGGCGAGCCTGTGCCATCTCCGGGCACATTACCAAACTCCAAGGTACTGGGAAACTTCCAGAAAATGGAATAATCCCAATAGAACCAGAGATAAAGGATTTTAAACCGTTATCTCTTATAGCTCCCGACCCGGGAATCGAAACCAGGACCTCCAGCGTAGTAGTAGTAGCCTGATACCACTAGGCTATTGGAGCAGTTAAATAAATAAATTATTAAATAAATCTCAATATATTTCCCGATGCTCTATAATCCGATAACGCTATCCGGTAAAGTATTATGGAAGCGAGCTCCGTATACTGTAGCGTGTTTTATTGGAGACTAAAAAACATTTGTTTGGTATCGGCTTGAACCACAATTTGTAGGTTTAATTAAAAGCCTATAATGCTTTTGTCTTCTTTTCCTTTGGTTTAATTAGACGGGATTTTATATAAAATTTCTAATTTTCATTCGAATATTTTCAACATGTGGAGTTTAGTCTATATTTTGTTCAAATATAATTATAACAAGATCATTTGTACATACTTTCTAGTGAACCATGCTTTCTTATCGGTCTTTTTTATGAAAAGATTAAAAAAAACATGCAAATTGATGGTAAGTCAATAAATACTGCAGTTTTATCACAGGAATCTATATGAAAACTGAAAGTTCAGCTTACAGTGTATCTATCTGCCGCAGAGTGCTAGTGTTCAGCGCTATCGTGTTCCTGTAAGATGGTAACGGACGGGGCCATGCACCCGTAATGACTATCACAGACACTAAAACTAAGGTCTCAGGTGTGGCGACGCATCTGCATTTTGACCATTGGTTTTTGTGTAGGCTGCAGTCATCACTTAAAATACATTAAAACTGCATGCTAGTTGGTCACCTTCATCGAATAAAAAAATGTAGCACTATTCGATTTTTTTTTTCATGAAATGAAAGTGGCAAACAAGCATACAGTTCACATTGATGTTAAGTGATGACTGCAGCCTATAGACACCCACACAAAGACCAAGGTCAAAATGCAGATGCGTTACCACTCCTGAGGCCAAAGGTGTTATGCCTCTGTGCCGGAAATTACAGGGCCGTACATTACCACCTGACCGGAACACGATAATGCTGAACAATACCATTTAGCGGCAAATATATTAGTTAATGCGGTGGTGCCTACGCCCGCGAGCTCCATCACTGAAGCTCTACCACCAGTAAAAAGTTATTTAAAAAAAACTACATCGACTTCAACACGATTACACTGAACACATACACCCAGACCCGAAAGAAATATCTACAAACCATACACATATATGCCTTAGTGTGGGTATCGAACCCGCGACCTTCGGCTCAACGTCACACACCGTTGGACCAACTGGGTCTTCAAACAACTTTGTCATAGGAGACCCCAAAAAATCGACTCCGGACACGCGTGACTTTAGTACCAAAGCACGACCTGAGGTGAACAGAAATTTTGCAACAGTTTCTTTTATTTTCGTTATCCCCCATTAATCTTCTCGATTTATCTTAAAGAGTGTTAAAAGTGTAAGCCAGCAGTGAAATATTTCCAACAGAGCCAAGTGACTTATTTACTGTTTATTTTGTAAAAAGCCAATTCGCCGTGTTTGTCCTGGGATTGTGGTTGTTAGTCTCATTCTTATTTGTGTTAGCAAAAAACTTTAATTAAAAACGGTTAGTGAACGTTCTTGTTTTGTTTTCGAGATAATCTGTACAGCTGAAGTGATTGTTTGTTTCTTTTAGAACTAGTAACTTGAACTCAATAATATCTAGAAAGACATATTGAATTGTACTATTTATTTCTCGCAATAACACATGCGAATGACCGTTAGAAATTAAAAAAAAACGGAAAGGAAAATTTGACTTCATGCATATTGAATTTGTAATAATATTTTTGTGTTTGAGAATCGTAAACTGCCTTAGTAGCCTAGTGATAGCAGGCCACTACTACTACGCTGGAGGTCCTGAGTTCGATCCCCGGATCGGAGACTATCAGAGATAACGGTTTAAAATCCTTTATCTCTGGTTCCATTGGGATTTTCCATTTTCTGGAAATTTCCCAGTACCTCGGAGTTTTATAATGTGCCCGGAGATGGCAACAGGCTCTCCATCTGTTAAATGGGCCAAAACTGTAACCGGCGAATCGTGGGTATTTGCATGTATGCTTGAATGCATCCATTTAGCTCTGCCTACCCCTTCGTGGATTACAGACGTGAAGTTACGTACGTACGTAGTATCGTAATCGATTCAATTTTTTTTCATGTTACTAGGGTGGCAAAGCATGCAGTTCACATGGATGTTAAGAGATGATAGCAGTCTAAAGACATAAAATCCAGAGGTCAAAATGCAGAAGCGTTGCTACCCCTGAGGCCTAAGGTTTAAGGAAAATTACAAGGCCGTACATTACCACCTCACCGGAACACGATAGTCTGAACACTACCATTTAGCGGCAAGTATGTTAGCGAGCTTCGTCACTGGCTCTTAAAGAAACTTACAATTTCGAGTATAGAGTATATATTTCAAAGACAGACTAGTGATTATAAGGACATAATTGATTAGCAATGCCTATACTTACCTTTTAAAATTACAATAGAATTTATCAGTCAAATATCCTATTAAAAATAGGAAAATACTTACCGCACCTTACGCAAACACAATTTTACTTCTTGCAGGGAAAATAAAGTAAAATCAGCACACTCGAGGGGCGTTGATACCGCAAAGAATTTAATCAGACCTAATAAACTGTGTGAAGTGTAGTCTGTAAGTAAGTAAGTAACGTTCAGATATACAAGGGATTAAGACCGGACAACGAACGACTCAATTGGATTTGCTTCAAAACAAAGTACAACAATAATAAATAAAAACAACTTCTATTCTTTTGCTTCGTTTTTTCTTCTTATGTTATGGCATTGCTATTACGCATTTTGCCCGTGTCAAGTGAAACGATATTTCGTATTGGTAATAAGTAGCGTAAAAGTCAGAGTCAGTCAGTCAATTTATCAGTCCGTCAGTCAGCGTCACAGTCAGTAATTCGAGTAAAGCGATGGCTACTTTACCAGAACATTTAGAATGAAGTTTTCGAGGCAACCCGAAAGGACGTGATTTTGCACTGTTATTCTATTTCACTAAGGAAGGCTGATTGGACTGTGTTTTCACTGTACAACACTGTGATAAGCCTATATCAAACAAAACGCCACCAACTTTATTGAATAAAACTCAAAAATACACCAAGAAAATGAAATAAATAAGAGTAACATACGCCTCTTTCAAAATTTTCGCCAAAACTCATCTTATTTCGTATTGCTCTTGCCATTGCTGTAACACTGGCACAAAACTTTAGGAATATCCCTAACTAATGGGTTGGGGAAAAAGTCTTTTCGCATTATAGTATGTACGAACTTGTAATAAAATCTCTTTGGCTGTAGTATTTGTATCTGGCTGGTTTTGGTATCATTGAAAGTTAAAATTTTAAAGAACATAATTCCAAATTCAAATTAGGCAAATGTGTGATTTTCATTTGTTTTTCGTACTGTCAAAATGATTGAAACTAATGAAGAAATTCGATACATATTAAAATTTTACTACAAAAAAGGTAAAAATGAACCCCAGCCGCGAAAAAAATTTGGATGTTTGTGGACCTAGTGCAGTGTCTGTGAGAGTAGCACAAATTTGGTTTAAGCGTTTTCAATCCGGAAATTTTGATGTCAAAGATGCACCTCGCTCTGGTCGCCCTATTACGGATAAAATGAATGCCATTTTTAAAAAAGTGGAGCAAGATCGACATATCAGTAGTTACGACGTAGCTGAAGAACTGAGAATTGATCACAAAACAGTTTTGGCGCATTTGAAAAAAGCTGGGTACAAAAAAAAGCTCGATATTTGGGTACCTCACGAGCTCACTGAAAGAAACCTAATGAACCGTGTACTCATTTGTGATTCTTTATTACGACGTAATGAAACCGAATCATTTTTGAAGAAGCTGATAACTGGTGATGAAAAGTGGATCACGTACGACAAGAACGTGCGAAAAAGGTCGTGGTCAAAGGCCGGTCAGGCTTCACAGACTGTGACGAAACCCGGGTTAACTCGCCATAAGGTGATGTTGTGTGTGTGGTGGGATTGGAAGGGCATTATTCATTATGAGCTATTACCACCAGGCACTTGAAATTTGGAGAAAGCAGGTATTAAGTACCCACTTAAGATAGGTAGATACCGTGAAAAACTTCACGTCTCAATTTTTTTTTGTGTAACTAACACATGGATGTTAGGTGATGACTACAGCCTATATATGTACATCTACAAAATAAACAAAAGTCAAAATGCAGGTGCTCTGCCACCCCTGACACTTCAGTTGTTATGCTTCCGTAATAGCTATTACGGGGCCATATATTATCATCTAACCGGAACACGATAGTGCTGAACACTACCATTTCACGGCAGATAGATTAGGTAATACGGTGGTGCCCACGCCGTCGAGTACCTACACTGAAGGTCTACCACCAGTACATACTGGTACGTACGGTGGCGTACGTATGAGAAATGGCAACACACAGCATGGAGCGGATATTCGCGAAACAAAATCACGGTCCAAACCGCCTATCGGCTAGCACAGAATAAATTCAATCCTTAAAATCATTCATATTCATTGACTCACCCGAAACTAACTGAATCAACCGGCGTGTATTAGATTAAAATATTTCAAAATACGCAAAAAACTCGGCAGCCGCGTCCGATCAAATCAATCTCCGTTATTTGTTTGGTTGAGTTTTTACCGCATTTCAACCACGCTAATTGAACGGCCGCACACAAAGGCTGCAGGTACGGGAATTGTTGATTTTGAATATTCTCCCGTTATACAAATATTCGCCTGTCGATTTCTGATTGGCGCGAGGTTTTTTTATCTCAATTTAATTTTTTCCTTCCGCCCTCGGAAATCTGGTTAGGTACGTAAACGCGAATCCACGTGTATACTTATTCTTTTTTTTAAATATTTGTTAATAATACAAAACTGGAAACTGTTTTCAATGCTTCATTTACCGGTCAGAGGGATCCCAACCTGCTGGTGGTCTTAAAACTCTGTTAACAAAAGTTCAAATAACTCTTTAGGGTAACTTACAGCCTAATGCCCATTTTCGGAGGTTCTTATAAATGTAGATTATCTTTTCGTTTTTCAACAACAACTGAGTTAGCTGACAGTTTCCGAACTTTTTTTAGGTAACAATTTTTGGTCACATTTAAATTTACAGTTATCTCTTTAAAATAAAAACATAATAAAATGAACGAATTCAAATACTTAAATCTAGAAAGGGGATGAACATGAACACCGAAAAAATTTTGAAGTTTTATTAATTTGTTTATTTATAGCTAATGAAAAATCATATGTCTTGTGACTGATGATAGAGCTCCAGTGACGGAGCTCGCGGGCGTAGACACCACCGCATTACCTAATCTACTTGCGGCTAAATATTAGTGTACAGCGCTATCGTTATCGGGTCAAGTGGTAACGTACAAGTGTTCAAATACATACATATAAAAAGGTTATAATATTTTTTTTTATAATAAGCGAGTTGGCGTTTATAAGCCCCTTAACTTGGTACAACAATACCTATTAAATGAAAAAAATATTTTATAGCATTATCTTTGCAAAATTGCAGCGAGCGATTGCTCAGCTTACAATACAAGTATTAGTCTAGCTTGGCAGCGTATTGCTTACAAAGCTATTTCGTTTGTAATGCAGTGTACACAATATATCTGCAGTGGCGAGCTACGCTTCGGGAAAACCGCGTCTTTCAGTTTTTCTGTGGGCTACAAGTGAAAGGCGACTAGCGAGAAGTTACAAAAATAATATTATTTAAGGTGGTTGCACAGAACCTAGTAGAACCTAGTAGAACAGGTTTTTACTGAATTTTAGAGATAAATATTGTATGTTTTTCTATTTATATTGTGAACGCAATTTTGTTGTGTAGATGAAGTAATTGATTTTGACAAATTAGTGAAAATAAAATCGTCTAATCATTGTCAATTGCTTATACTATGTGAGGATTTTGTCTCCTATTTATTAATAAAATTTGCTTCAATCAAAACAATTTTTTCAAAAAAAGAGTGCTAATTTTATTTCTAATTTATTTTTATAAATAACTGTTATTTGTTTTTAATTTATTTGGTAGTGTTGAATCATGTTCCAGTTAGATGGTATTGTATGGTTCCACATAACTACAACTAAGACCGGGGTTGGCAACGCATTTCACCTTCTGGTTTTGTGTAGATATCTATAGGCTGCAGTCATTACTTAACATCCACGTGAACTGAAAGCCTGATGGCCACCCTCGTTACATCAAAAAAGGAATGATACAGATGTATAAAACTGTTATGAGCCCAAGAGAGGACTTACCATACCTCCACCAAATCTTAGATTTCCATAAAGGGCCGAACCCTTAGGTCTTCCGCCATTAGCTTGCCTCGCATCCAAGTCGTCAGAATTTTGGATGGGCGCTTTGATTGGGTTCAATTTACATCCTCTCTTAGTATCTGACGTTCATGAGTAATTATTCTCCTTCATTTTTTAAAGAATCAAATGTCTTTGAAAAGGGCGCGTCATCAGCGTCATGGTTCAAGAGCGTGTCAGATATTCTGAAAGAGTGTAAAATGTGCCCAATTGCTCCTATCCAACATTCAGACGATTCAAAAGATGAATAAGATCGTAGCGACTTTTTGGCGACCATTTTTAAGGCCTACCCTTGGGGCGCCTTTTTATGTACAAACTTTAATTTTCTTAAGTGGTGGCAACAAACAGACAGCAACAAACAGTGGTGAATACAAAAATAGCATCCTGGGCTCCCCTAGTATTAAAACGCTTCCTCTTATAAATTGGACCGTAGCGAGATAACAGCGTGTCCGATGCGCCGAGCCGCTGTTATATCGCTTTGCATGTGACGTCATTGTGCATATATCCAACATGCACCAGAGCCCACTTGGTTTTGATCAAAGAGCTCTCTTCGCAGTTCTGACTTCTTTGCATGTCACGGGCACGTCAAAATTGTTAGAACCGTTTGTTCGACAAATCTTAGCTTAGACTAGTGCTGTTGAAATGTCTGGGAGTTCTAAAGTTTTGAATCGCTTTTGGAGGTGTGTTTGTGCTGAGAGATTTTATATGTTAAATGTACAACGATGTTTGTTGAATGCATTTTGCAACGGTGGAAACTGATGTCTTAAGGTGTTCGTCAAAAAGCAGATGGAAGGTATTTTTAGTTTTTGCGATGTCATGTTTTTATTAGTTTTTTTTTCGAAATTCAAATTTCTTGAGTCATACGGATTCAAGAAACGTAAATAAAATTAATAATACCGATGATGACACTGAAAAAATATTTTCTGTTGGTTAAATCGACGTCGGGTCAAATGCTGCACGCATTTACCTCTCTGCCAACTACCTGAATGCTACAAGCGTACATGCCATCATCCTCGATTTGCCAGTTACGTTTAGGCCCATGTAACAGGTGGCGAGCCTGTTGGTCTCTCCGGGCACATCACCAAACTCGGAGGTTACTGGGAAATCTCCAAAAATTGAAAAATCCCTATGGAACCATAAATTTAACACCGTTATCTCTGATGGCCCTCGACCCGGGAATCGTACCCAGGACCGCAGCGTAGTAGTGACCTGCTACTACTGTTCTACTAAGGCAGTTAAATTAAAAATATTACCTTAGCCTACGAATCTCTATGGCGTAGTACCGTAGCGACCTCGTAGACTATCTGTAGTAACAGTTCATAAAAGATAATGGAGTAACTTATCAAAAACTTTGACATTTAAAGTTATCGTTTACCCTCAAACAACATTTTCGAATTCCTTTATCTTTAAAGTTTGGACAAAAAGGAAATAATGTAAAGGAAATTTAATTCATTTGTGATTGACAGCATTCATCAATGATGACTATCTTAATCTGAGCAGCATTGACTGAAAAATGTTAACTAATAGACTTGGTAACATTTTGAGTATTTGGATCACGTCCACTCTTTATTAATTTTAGGTAATATTTTATTAGGAAATAAGGAACATACAAAAAACACATTTTAGCTCAGCGCAATTTTTTTGTCTTAATAACCAATAATTTAAATATAAATAATCTTTCACTGGTGGTAGAGTCCCACGCGATGGCGTAGGCACCACCGTATTAGATAAGGTAATGCGGTGGTGCCTACGCCCTATCAGCAGATAGATTCTATCTGCCGCCAAATGGCAGTGTTCACCACCATCGTGTTCCGGTTAGATGGTAATGTATGGCCCCGTAATAACTATCACAGAGACATGACAACTGACGTATCAGGGGTGACAACGCGTCTGCATTTTGACGTCCATATCTATAAGCTGCAGTTATCACACGAACTGTCATTACAATATACTTTTTAAAGTGGACTGTATTTAGGTTGAGGCTGGGTTAATCACAAAACACACACTTCTTCGGACAGTACAAGCCTGGTGGTTTATTTTCGTACACATGCATCAATATATTCTAAGACATTACTTGCAACATTGCTTGACTTACCCAGCTATACATATGCTAGATACTTTATGAGGACGCCTCGAAATCCATGTTCTTGGTTGTATTTTGACAGTTACTCATGTGTATGGATATCTATCATATATAGATCTATCAGATATTCAGTTTATTCATTTATTTCATATAATTAGGCTCCTGGAGAGCACTTTTACATCGTAATTTTTTTTAAACTAACCTAGAGTAAATAACCACTAATAATAATCAAAAACACATAATAAATTGACGACCCGGTTAGCCCAGCGGTGCGAAACCACCGTTTGATTCGAAGGGTCGCGGGTTCGATCTCCGCACCGGAACAAATATTTGTATGGCCTACAGATATTTGTTTCGGGTCTGGCTGCTTGTGTATGTGTTGTATGTGTACACCCACGACATAGGTTTATACCTACTGTGGGGCTGTGAGTGTAAGCGTTTTTTTTTTTATATTAAATAGACACTGAACAATTTTAAACAATATGGAAAGCATCAATTATTTACAAATACCTCCATTTCTCCATTTCAAAAGAAACTGAGAAAGAATGAATTTGGTCGTCATAATAAAGGTTATTCACTTGGCAGAATTTCAAGGGAGGAGGAATAATTAATAATATAAAAAGGATAATTCACAAGGTCTTGAAAATCCATTTTATAGAAAAATATGCTATTTAATTGTATTGCAGTTCCGACACGACAAAACTTATTGGTTGCAAGAATATGGTGTAGGAGTTTTGGCGGGAACCATGAAAGAGGCGTATTTCGCTTTTATTTTATTTCATTTTCTTGGTGAATTTTTAAGTTATATTGAATAAAATTGGTGGCATTTTGTTTGATATAGATTTATTTCAGTACCCGTGTTTAGTGAAATAGAATTACAGTGCGAAAACATGACCTTTCAGGTTGCCTCCAAAACTTCATCGTAAATGTTCTGGTAAAGTAGCCATCGCTTTACTCGAATAACTTGACTGTAGCTCACTTGACTGACATACATACTTGATAAATAATTGACTGACTATATTATACTAACTTTAACGCTGCTTAAATAAATACGAATACGAAATTTCGTTTTACTTGACACTGACAATATGCATAATAGCGATGCCGTAATAACAAAAAAAAAATATGGTGTAAATGTAAATACTCCTCGAAACTTCAAGGTAGGTTGTGAGGTACCTTGGAGTTTGACAATTGCTTTCTTACGTCAAACGGAGACAGAATGTCGAGTTGACGTTACTAGTTACAACTAAGAATACCATAAGCGCAGCGTAGGACGTCCACCTGCAAAATGGACCAACAACCTAATCAAATCTATTGCATTGCTTTATGGTAGCAGCAGCGCCATCTATTACCAACTATGCTAGTTAGGCAACGTTAGGTTAACTAGCATAGTTGGTAATAGATGGCGCTGCTGCTACCATAAAGCAATGCAATAGATGTGAAGGAAAGATTTGACAAATCGGGCAGGGCTTCAGTAGCTCAATTGGAAGAGCGGCTGGACTAGATTCCCAGTAGGTCGCGAGTTCGACTCTCGCCTGAAGTCAAATTTTTCTTTCCATTTTTCTTTAAAAATAAAATATATTTCACAAGCATGTGATAATGCGAAATAATATAAAACAAAAACCTAATCAAAGCTGCAGGTACTCGCTGGATACACGTCGCTTCCGATCGGTCGGCATGGAGGTCATTGGGGGAGGCCTATGTTCAGCAGTGGACGTCCTATGGCTGATATGATGATGATGAAGAATACCAATTCCATTGAGTTAAGGGTGTTAGTTTCCCTATTGATACACAATAAAAACACGTTTAAATAATTAGTAACTGATCACCGTGTATTCACGCCACTAGCAGATCCAAGAAGGGAGGGAAAATACAATGTTACTCACTTACAATTCTTACATACTTAGTGTTGCTAGCAACAAAAGTTAAAAAACCTTTTCAAAGTGTTAACAGACCCTTTCGCGTCACCAAAAGTTTCGTAATTTATAACATCAAAAACAAGCAGGCAAACTAATAACGTGTAACTAGTAACTCGACTCGACATTCTGCCTCCGTTTGACGTAAGAAAGCAATTGTCAAACTCCAAGGTACCTCACGACCTACCTTGAAGTTTCGAGGAGTATTTACATTTACACCATATTTTTTTTTTGTTATTACGGCATCGCCATTACGCATATTGCCAGTGTCAAGTAAAACGATATTTCGTATTCGTATTTATTTAAGCAGCGTAAAAGTTAGTATAATATAGTCAGTCAATTATTTATCACGTAATGTTTAGAGTGACATTTAATACCCAATAACTGGACTTTGACCCCACAAAACGGCCCATCGACGGTTTCAACGTTTCGTTCCACTTTGATACTTTGAATTTTTAATTATATATTAATATTTATGAATGGCTCAACTGCCATGAAATACTAGAACGGTACTAAATAAGGTTATATTTTTTTGTATGAAATTGTTAACCTTTTGTAACTTTGCTGAAATGTTTGTGTATTTAGATGTTCAAATGTTTTTTTTTTTTTGTGACGACCCGGTTAGTCCTGCGGTGTGAGTTGACCGTTTGATTCGAAGGGTCGCGGGTTGGATCCCCGCACCGGGACAAATATTTGTATGGCCTACAGATATTTGTTTCGGGTCTGGGTGTTTGTGTATGTGTTGTATGTGTACACCGGCACCCACGACACAGGTTTATACCTATTGTGGGGCTGTGAGTGTAAACGTATTTTATTTATTTATTAATTTATTTGTAGTTTGCCACTAAAAAAAAAACAAGCGTAACGTATAAACGGTAGTATTACCAGAAACTCATTTATTCATTTAGGGTGACAGGCACCTCTAACATGATTACTATGACAAGTCAAAAACAAACAAAATAAATTAAAGTGAATAACAATTGATATATAATACATGTCAAACAAGATAAAAAATATATATAAAGTCAAGAATATCACTAAGATAAAATTAAATGTAATAAACTAATGTAAGAAGTATATCAGTAGAATGTCTCATTTCCCCTTTACAAACTGATAACAAAGAGTAAAAGAAAAGAAAAAGAGTCATTCTTTGTCATTCACCGGCAAAGTTCCAAAGGCCAATATGATCTGAGAAAAACTTGCCGGAAAAAACTTAAAGCTGCTATCATTTAGCGGCAAGTATATTAGGTCCGTCATTGGAGCTCTACCACCAGTAAGAGATTGGGTAATGTATAGGCACGCTTCTGTCTGTATGCACTAATTTCAGAAAGCAGTGAACGTATTTTGTTCTTGTTTAAAATGTTGGAAAGAAGGTTTTATGCGACGGTTTTTATCTAAAATTTATCAATATCGTACTTTGTCAAAGAAGTCGGACGCGTCACCACAATAATACAATCCCTACTAATATTATAAATGCGAAAGTAACTCTGTCTGTCTGTTACCTTTCACGTCCAAACGACTGAACCGATTTAAATGAAATTTGGTACAGAGATAGAACTGACTTTGAGATAGAACAAAGGCTTTTTCGACATCAACGTGGGCGAAGCCGCGGGCAACAGCTAGTATATTATAAATGCTACCTGCACGAAGCCCAGGTGAGTCCCTAGTATATGATAAACTTACAAAAGCGCAGGTACGCAGTCCCAACTTGCAACTGACTTATTTTTATCCATTTTACGATTTTGATAAATCCACATACAACTTTTGTTTCACAACGTAAATATCACGGCAACTGCAGCGGGCCAAGTTTGAAACTTAAATCATACGCCAGAAGAGTACAAAGTTCCCATCTAGGTCATCGGGAGAGACAAACACATAACATATTAGTACGGACATCTTACTTAAACAGTTTATAACACTAAACTGATTTCTGAAGTTTGAAACTCGAAGGTGAAACGTGGAAAAAAACAGGTTTTATGAGTAAACGTTTGACAGTTAAACACGAGAACACAAAGATTTTACTTTGTTTTGTTAAGCGATGACTGCAGCCTATAAACACTCACACAACCTTAGTTGTTAAGTCTCTGTATGTATCTTCACGCCAGGTCCCTAACGGGGTAGGCAGAGAGTGTAGAGCGCCAAATATCTCGGTCCTGACCATCCTCTCGTGCCTCGTCTACCTTCATCATTCTCTTCATTCATGCACGCCGATTTCTAAGACTTTTGAGCCCACCATCAGACAGAACTCGACCTAGTTGGTCATGTTGTGTGTAGACCGCGAAGTGGATCACATACGACAAGAACGTGCGAATAAAGTCGTGGTCAAAGGCAGGTCAGGCTTCACAGACTGTGGCGAAACCCGGGTTAACTCGCAATAAGGTGATGTTGTGTATGTGGTGGGATTGGAAGGGCATTATTCATTATGAGCTATTACCACCAGGCAGGACTATCGATTCTGAACTCTACTGCGAACAACTGATGAGATTAAAGCAAGAAGTTGAGAGAAAGCGGCCGGAATTGATCAACAGAAGGGGTGTGGTGTTTCATTATGATAACGCTAGACCTCACACATCTATAGCCACTCAGCAAAAATTAAGAGAGTTTGGCTGGGAGGTGTGTAAATGCATCCGCCGTATAGTCCTGACCTTGCACCTTCAGATTTCCACCTGTTTCGGTCTCTTCAGAATTCTTTATGCAATGTTAGGTTAACATCACGAGAGTACTGCCAAATCCACTTGTCGCGGTATTTTGATGAGAAGTCCCAAAATTTTTATAGCAATGGGATCATGTCCCTACCTACAAGATGACCCCTTAGTTAAATTTAAATAAACTTTATTAAAAAATGTTTTGAATTATCTTAAAAAATGCGAATAATCTTTTTCCCCAACCTATTAATATCCCTAAAGTTCAAAAACACACTATAATAAGACACAGCGTAACTTTTGCCTAACAAACATGTTTAGATTCAATAATAACATACAAGTATTTTAGCTTGTAATCGAATAAGAATTATAATCGGGAAGCACACAGCAATCAAAGAAATTGATAACAACTTTTTCCAAGAAATTACAGGTCAAAATTTTATGTCAAACAAGTGGCTTTACAGACTACATGGATTAATTACATTTCTAATGTCAATTATGCGTCAAAAACAAATATCAAATATATATTTTTATAGAAAAATAGAAAGAAAAAATTGACTTCAGGCGAGACTCGAACTCGCGAAAATAAATATTTCACAAGCATTGGTTAATGCGAAATAATATAAAACAATTATTAAGGGTAAAAGCGACTTCAATACGATATTTAATAAACTGGAAAGTATACTAAATCGGTTGCCTAACTAGCATAGTGTGGCAATAGATGGCGCTACTGCCACCATAAGGCAATGCAATAAACGTGAAGGAAAGATTTGACAACTCGGGCAGGATTTCGGTAGCTCAGTTGGAAGAGCGGCTGGACTAGATTCCCAGTGGCCGCGAGTTCGAGTCTCACCTGAAGTCAAATTTTTCTTTCCACATTTCTTTAAAAATATATATTTCACAAGCATGTGTTAATGCGAAATAATATCAAAATATAATTAAGTCCCAAATATTAAAATAGTCCAAACTTCTTAAACATATTTAAAAGCGACATTTAATAAGGCATATTAATTGTAACTCTTTCGTTACACAAAATCACTTTCAGGTTTCTTGAATCGGTAAGTCGCTCCAATAAGACCGGAAAACTTTTTACGATTACGGATTTTACCGAATTTAGTTATTCATACGGACCTTTACCCGCGTTCGGGCGCTTTTCAATTTCAGTAAGAATCCTCTCGATGAAAGTTTCGCGGCATAACAATTTTTTGACTAGTCGAGCATCAATTTTGCGTTTTATTGACCGACTCTTGGCTCGAGTTGGGGTGGAATTGAAAGCTGATACCCCTGTGGGCTGGACTCCATCTATTCTGTAACTTTATCCCTCTTGAATTTCTTGAAAAGGTCACGTGACACTTCAGTTATATTTTCCCGCTCTCAAACTATTGTGAGTTCTTATTTGATCAGATTAGTGTGAATTGGACAATTAAAATGAGCGTTTTATGTTATTGGACGTGATAACTAAGATGAGTATTGGTAATATTTTATTTTTCCCAATACCACATGCTAGTGAATTTTAAAAATTAAAGAAAAAATGGAATGAATAATTTAACTTCGGCCACTAAGCTACTGAAGTCCCACACCGATGCGTCAAATTTTGCCTTCCCTTTTTGATTTTTTATAGAATAACAAATCAAGAAGTCACATTGAACGCGCAACATGGCGCTAGCAGTGCGTGCGCAAAACCCCACATATAACATTACACACGCGCTAACGTGCAAACGACCTCAAATACCTAGTATAAGTCTTCAGACCCCTCTGAAGACTTATACTAGGAACTATGTCTAAGAATTATCGATTGTTGAATTTCCGTGGATTAATAAGCGACTTCAGAAAAACGGTGGTTTCAATGCCGATGTTTTTATGTTACTCGATTTTGAGAATCCTTTTTTATTTAAAAGAATACACCTGCTGAAAAAAAACAAACTTTTAAATGTAGCATAACACTCACCGGGTGGCGGTAGATGCGCGACGAGCAGGAGCAGGAGCGTGGCGCGAGCGCGCAGCATGGCGCTAGCGGCGCGCGCGCACCCCCCACATACCACACTACACACACGCGTTACCGCACATACGACCACTGTCCGGCTAGCGACACCTGTCGACAAGAATTATAATTAAATAATTAATAAAGAAATAAACAAAACATAAGAGTTTGAATTTTCCTCCATTTGTTCGGTTCAATATCAAATTGACAAATTTAGAATAATAGTTATTTGATAGATGAAATTTAAAGTTATTAAAAATAGTTCATAATAATAATTCATGCTATTAATTACGAGACGGGTAATTTTGGGCCTGCAAAATCGTTACTGACTAACCCATTACACAGTACATTTTATAATTTAGTTAACAATTAGCCATCTTAGACAACTTTTACTTAAACATATACCTAAGTATACTTCAATTACTGGCAATTCAAAAAAAGCCCTAATTTCAAATTATTTATTTTATAATCATTTGAAAATGACATACAGTGTTAACACCTGGGAACTGTTTGGAACAGTATCAATCTCCTTTACCGTACATTATTAAATGTTTTCATTATATTTTTTAATTGAAAATTTTAAAAATAATAAAAAATTACTTTTGTACCTACTCCCAGTAACAGACTAAGGGGGGAGGGGAGGTGGCACGGGCGGTCCAACTTTTTTTTAAGGGTTAGGTAAGCAAGATCTCCCATTTTGAAACAAAAATCTAATCTTATAAACTTCTTGAGAATATAATTATGTCTCAATATAAAAGTGTAGTTCGTACACGGATAGTCGAGATGTCTTAACAATTTAATTAAAATACGTTTGCATAGTAATTATTACGTTGTTCGCTTTAAAATTGAAAGTTTTTCTAATAATATAAAAGTCGCGGAAGTTTACAAAGAGATACTGATCTTTTTTTTCATTGTTTAATTTACTTTAATTTTCATAACTTTTAAGTAAATGAGAAAAGGTATAGTTTGTTCTCACGGGTAGTAGAGTTCCACTGTCAAACCTCGAGAGCGGTAGCTACCACCGCATTATCAACATCTATCTGCTGCTAAATGGATGTGTTCAGCAGCATCTTGTTCTGGTTAGATAATTAAGTATTTTTTTGAACTCTTCGACTAATGTTTAGTCGAAGAGAAAAATAGTTGTTTTTTTCAAACGTCCATTCGTATTCATAACCTTCTCACACTTCTACATTAACACATAAATAGTCTACATTAACAGGCACAAGCCTCACTTTCCTAACTTTGTTCCACTAAACGTAACTAACTTACGAAGCAAACGCCCAAATTCCAGCTTATTACTCTCCGATGTTGCTAATAAAAGTATCAAAAAGGTTCAATCCGCAAACTTGTGTGTTCATCGGAGTACTAAGTATAGGATCTGAGTGCAAATGCGATAGCGGTGCAATAAGCGGAGCGGTAAGTCATCATTCAATTTGTAAGCAGTCGCTCTACCAACTCTGAGCTACCGATATTTTCTTTCACATTTTATTGGATCGGTTTGTGGTAAACTGATGATTTGAACCCGCACCAAGTCCCTCCTAAAGTTTAATGTATATTTCATTTTTTTTCTTAAAAAAACTCACATGTTTTTCACAACCACACAAGGCGATGCAATAAAATGTAGAACTTCCCTCTGAGGTGTTCCCTAGGTGCTACAATATGGGGTTCTTCAAAAATGGCGTCAAAAGAGTCCTTCAGGGCTGGCAGCGCGTTGGCAACTCCCCTGGTGTTGCAAATGTTCATAGGCGACGGTGACCACTTTCCATCAGGTGGCCCGTTTGCTTGTCTGTCAAGCTTCAGACATAAAAAAAAAAAAAAAAAAAAAATGTAAAGGATAAAATCGTTTTTATTTTCTCCATTTTTTTCACAATAAAATAAACGGGTTGTTAAAATATTACATTAAATTGGAACTAATCAAATCCAGAGAATACTCTGATAAAAACCAAACGCTTCACGGTATTGTCCGCTAACCGCATCGCTCGAGCTACCACTCAGACCACACTGACTGGCATCAGCCGCCGATATTGAATCGCTTCCTGCTATTTGTATATCCCATTCGTATAAGACGAGTATTTGGGACACAACCACAGTGGTATCCTGTTTCCAAATATCTTGAATTATTTGGGTATGGGACAGAATCACTTTTACTTTAATCAACCAGCGAGTACTTAATTAGGTAAAAAGGTAGCCAAGTTCATGTACGAGGTTCCGTACAATCAAATAACTGTGTTACTTTAGAGATAAACTTCTTTTAGGTCTTCTTTTAATTTTTTTTTTTAGTATTTGTAAAAATTAACAATTGGAAATTTTTAAACCATTTGGTGTTGGAGATAAACGGGGCATATCCAATTTTTTACATTTTTTTCATAAATATCTTCAAAGCTATTAAAATACAATTCTTTTTTAAAATAGTATCTTCGATATCCTCGTTAACTGGATGAAATATTGGTGTTTGTTTTCCTGCGACAGAACAATTAGCTTTCAGTTGCATTTTCAACACATAAGAGTTAAAATTTAAAAAAAGAGCATTAAAATATAAATGACCACCGTATTGAATGCGTCAGAAAATAAATTAAATTAACAATTTTACTGGTGGTAGAGCTTCAGTGACGGAGCTCGCGGGCGTAGGCACCACCGCATTACCAAATATACTTGCCGCTAAATCGTAGTGTTCAGCACTATCGTGTTCCGGTCAAGTGGTAATGTATGGCCTTGTAATTTCCGGCACAGAGGCATAACACCTTAAGCCTCAGCCGGTAACGCATCTGCATTTTGACCTTGGTCTTTGTGTGGGTGTCTATAGGCTGCAGTCATCACTTAACATCAATGTGAACTGCATGCTGGTTTGCCACTAAACGGTTGTTGTTAGAAATTCAAAAAGTTGTTAGTAATAGTAGCTACATATAACGCAATTAAAAGGAAAACTTAAGTTGGCCTTGAAAGTTTGCGAGTAATAATCGACCAAATGTATTTTCTTTACTATTATTTACTGAAAAAAAAAATATTTTTTTTATAACATCTCTTACTTTGTAACTACGGAACCCTACACTGCGCGTGGCCCGATACGCACTTGACCGGTTTTTCTTCTTGCTTTGTTTGAAATTTCAAGTTTTAAATACCAGGTCGCTAGAGACAAAAGTAAGCAATAAAGTATAAACGCAATTGTGTAAATATGATGAGTGGAAATGTTCATGCATAAAGTTTAGTAATTTGCGGTAAAATGTATATTCTATTCAAGCCTAAATTTATTGCTTATGACGCTCTTGAGATGGAGACGAATTTTCGAGAACATTGTCAAAGGAACATCGTCTTCATAATTCTCATACGTAGTAAACAGACACCCTCTCACCACCACCACCCTCAGTTCTGTTCTTCATAATAAAGCATATTTTGTTTTACGATTTTATTAGAAACAGTTTGCTGTTGCCAAAAAACTGGTTTATTTTGTTGACTATATTTTTGACGTGATAATGTCTTATGCAGGCGAGCATTCTACCACTGAACACTTGGCCCAGCGGGTGCTGTGGATCGTAAGCGATCTACTCGGTTAAGCACTACGGGCGCGGTCGGGTAGTGTGATGGGTGACCACTAGTGGCAAATTAAATGCGCGTTTCCGTGCTTCGGAGGACACGTTACGCCGTCGGTCCCGGTTGCTATCGATGGATAGCAGTCGTTAAACCTTGTCGGAGGCCTAATGGGCGGTTTGAAAACATCCGACAGCGGGTTGGCCACTAACCCACCCACCTCCATCGATCCGCATTGGAGCAGCGTGGTGGAGTAAGCTCCAGGCCTCCCCCCAAAAAGGGAAGAGACTCGTGCCCAGCAGTGGGACGAATAATGGGTTGCCATTATTATTATTAATGTCTTAAGAAGCGATGAACGATGGCTACACGCACGAAAAAGTGTCACGTTCCTATGTGTGTACATATGTGCACCAATTAACATGATTGGTGGATATCAAACGCATCCATAGCAACATACCCCTAAACTGAAAGAATTAGTTATTACACCAAAATAGTTTTTTCGGTATCTATACAAATAAATAAAATTGCAGTGTCTGTTTGTAATTTAAAAATAACTGCCTTTTACTAAATGTATATATATGTATGTATACACGGTCCATTTACCAACACAACATTTTTTACAAGTTTTGTCTGTCTGTCTCTTTGTTCCCGCTAATCTCAGGAACAGCTGGACCGATTTCGGGATTTCTGTTACGGGACTTTTACTGGCAGATAGCTTATGTAATAAGGAGTAACTTAGGCTTTTTAAACTAGCTGCCACGACTTCGTCCGGGTAGATACTGAATAAACGTAAGAAAGTAATAAATAAACTGCCTGTCCACACTTCAAACATTTGATGTTACTCCGATCTATAAGTTTCTTTTTTTTAATTTACGAGCAAGGATTCAAAGTTTTTTATTTACTAGCTGTGCCCGCAACTTTGTTTGCGTGGAATAGTGGCTTTGGGACTTTGGGCAGCGGTTTTGGATATACATTTTGGTTAGTTTTGGATCTTCAACACTTTCGGGTAGGTAAAAAAACCTACTTTGCAGAAATGCTTCTCTGTACGAGATATTAGACGTATCGCCATCGGGGATAAAAGCACACGGGCTTCTAGGATTGCGAAATCTTGCTATTTATGTGTTTAAACACGTTTCCATCCTATGCTGAATCATATTTTCTAAAAGGCAATTTAAAAAAATATATATTTTAAACTTTTGTAAAGTTTCAGTCAATAAGCGATATTTTCATTTACTTATTTTTAGTACTTAATTTTGTCGTTATAGTGGTAACAGAAATACATAATTTGTGAAAATTTTAGCGTTCTAGCTATCACTGTTTATGAGATACAGCCTGGTGACAGACAGACGGACGTATGGACAGACAGGCAGACAGTGGGATTAGTAATAGGGTCCGTTTTTACCTTAAACCCTTCAAGGATCGTACGGCCACCGGCGGCGAGACACAATTGAATTTCAATTGTCATATTTTTCTCGTGTCTGGAGAGATTAAGATACGGAACACAAAAAAATACAGAATATATACACAGAATAGTTTAAAAATATTCGATATAATTTTTTAAACTGTCGTAACTTTTTTATTTCTGAACCGATTGACATGAAACTAACACTTAATGTTAAGTGAAACTTACCACAATATATTAGTGAAAATTGCAAATCGAATAAGCCGTGTCTGATATGAGCGTGCACAAACACACAGATAAATAGATTTTTTTCCGGGATAAAAAGTACCCAGTGTTGTGCGCCAAAGGTTAAAGTATAAGTATACCAAGTTTCATCGTAATCGGACCGGTAGATTTTGTGTGATGCTTGAACAAACAGACAAACAAACAGACAGACAGACAAAAAAAAATCTAATCACATATTTGTGTTCGGTATCGATCTAGTAACATCCCCTGGTATTTATTTGTTCAATATTTTCAATGTACAGAATTTACACTTCTACAGTTTTATTTTAAGTATAGAAAAGATATTACTTTAGTAATTTTAGTAGAACAGCGTTCGACGGGTCATTAAGAAAATTATTTATATAGAACATTAAACAACATATTTTATTTAAAGAAAAATGGAAAGAAAAATTTGACTTCAGGCGAGACTCGAACTCGCGGCCTACTGGGAATCTAGTCCAGTCGCTACTGAAGGACTTCAGTAGCTCAATTGGAAGAGCGGCTGGACTAGATTCCCAGTAGGCCGCGAATTCGAGTCCCGCCTGAAGTCAAATTTTTCTTTCCATTTTTCTTTAAATAAAATATATTTCACAAGCATGTGTTAATGCGAAATAATATAAAACAATTAAACAACATATTTTATACTAATGATAGAGCTCTTATATCGGGGTCATCGATATCACGCAATCTAGCCGACGCTTAATTATTACCTTGTCATCGTCGCCTCCTCGCTGCGTTCCGGTTAGATGGTAATGTATGGACCCATAATTACTGGTCCAGAGACATTAATTGTTTTCAGTAGACACATAATAATATCCTTAGAACTTAGTAAGTAGGTAATTGTCCGGTTATGTGATTATTAATTTGTCAGATGCCCCTGTATTCTAGTGGTAGCAGGCCATTACTACTGTACTGAAATCCTGGGTTCGATTCCCGGGTCGGGACTCGGAGGTTATCAGAGATGACGGTGTAAAATGATAACTTGCCGCTAAGTGGTAGTGTTCAACACTATCGTGTTCCGGTCAGGTGGTAATGTACAGCCCTGTAATTTCCGGCACAGAGGCATAACACCTTAAGCCTCAGCCGGTAACGCATCTGCAATTTGGCCTCTGGTCATTGTGTCGGTGTCTATAGGCTGTAGTCATCACTTAACATCAATGTGAACTGCATGATTGTTTGCCACTTCCATTACATTAAAAAAAATCCTTTAAATCTGACTGATCTGGAAACGAAAAAACATTAATCACTGCATTTAGTATATCACTTCTCAACATCCGTGCACGTTATTGAATGCTTTATGATGACAATATCATCTATTTTTTTCATAAAAATACAACTATACAAATGCTTTCAAAGAAATATCATGCTGCGACAGGCCTGTTCACGCATTCTCGCCATATTATTATAGTGATTTCAAACTGATCACCTTCCCTTTGTTTTACCCAATGCACGAGTAAAATATTATTCCCTGGGAACAAACAAATCGCCTTTTTTATAAACATCAGGGACACATCAGGCACAAAACAAATTAGTTTCATGAAAACAAAAAGCTTTTAAAATTTCGTGTCGTATATTTGTGACACTATTCCAGGATTTGGGTTTAAATTGAAAATTCATGTGACTCAAATGGAAATTGTTAGGATGATCCCACACATGATCAATGACGGGATGGATTTAAGATGGTGATTTTAAAAAAAAATACAGCATTTCATAGCCCATTTATCGAGAAAGGCTATATATAATTATTTTTATGTAGTGGAAGTGGCAAACAAGCATGCAGCTCACATTGGTGTTAAGTGATGACTGCAGCCTATATACACCCACACAAAAACCAAGGTCAGAATGCAGATGCGCTACCACTCCTAAGGCCTAAGGTGTTATGACTCTGTGCCGGAAATTACAGGGCCCTACATTACCACCTGACCGGAACACGATAGTGCTGAACACTACCATTTAGCGGCAAGTATATTAGGTAATACGTTTTTAGTTATTTTATGTTTACTATATAAATTGACTCCATTATAGAGGCGAAATATCTTAAACCTCAGGAGTAGCAACGTTTGTGCAGATGTCTATAAGCTGCAGGCATCACTTAACATCCACGTGAATAGCATAGTAGTTTTTCACCATCACATCATAAAAGAAAAACGTAACATCTGCCGAGCATTTCATAATTTATTTGAATGAAACATATGTAGAAAGACCTTACCAAATTGAATTAGTTTTGTTCGATAAGCTCGAATCACTTTAATAATAATGGGCCGCCATTTTATATCAATACGATAAAATTTATTGAAGTTTATTTGTTTCTGTTTGTTTTTGTTGAAATGATTAATTGCAACACTGAACGCCATCCATAGTTTATATTTTGTATCTGTTCACAAACTTTTACTGTTGGCAACCTTACTCTGTAATCTATTGCTTTGTCACTTTACAATATACATTATTCCGTCGATTTGCTTAGTTCGTGTTATTATTTAATTTCCTAGTTTTATCAAGTAAATACTTAAATACTAACATATTCCAACAGGTTATGGGCAATATATGTCCGATAGTATATTAGGGAATTATTTCAAAATATAAACGCTGTGATTCAATTAGATTAAAGTTAGTTAACCTAAAAATTCAAATCAAAATCGGCCATTGCCGGCGTGCTTAATTTTTTTTTTTTTCTCCCAGCAATTTCAGCTTATTTTTTGAGAAAAGTACATAAAATGGCATCACAAATAACAATGGGTACTATTGAGAAACTAATTGGAAGAGAAAATTACCAAAGTTGGAAGTTTGCCGTAAAAAACTACCTCGAACATGAAGAATTGTGGCAAGAGATTGAACCTGATCCAGCCTATATATCTGATAGCAAGAAAAATATAAAAGCAAAATCGAAAATAATACTGTTGGTGGACCCAGTTAATTACGTCCATGTACAAGAGGCTGTAACAGCGAAACAGGTTTGGACTAAATTAGAAAAAGTGTTTGATGACTCAGGGCTTAGCAGAAAAGTAGGTTTATTGAGAGATTTGATCACCACTAGCTTGGACAATTGTTCGAGTGTCGAAGAATATGTCAATAAGGTAATGTCAACAGCTCACAAGTTGAGAAATATCAATTTTGTAGTAGGTGACGAGTGGCTGGGTACGTTGCTGCTCGCTGGTCTCCCAGATTACTACAAGCCTATGATAATGGCTTTGGAGAGCTCCGGTGTGAATATTACTGCAGATTATGTAAAAACTAAGTTGCTACAAGAAGTTAAGGTATCAGATTCAGCTGCTTACTATGCCAAGTCATATAATAAGCAAAGTATGTCAAAGCAAAAAAATCCTAATAAACAATTTCAGAAAAAAGGGCAATACAAAGGGCCACGGTGCTTTGTATGTAACAAGTATGGTCACATGAGTAGGGATTGCTACTTTAAAGACAAAAAAAAGGTTCTGTCAAACAATGACAATTCAAATAATGGTTATTATGCTGCTTTTTCAGCTGCTGCTGCATTGGATGGGAGTTGCTGGTATGTCGATTCCGGAGCATCACTGCATATGTGCAATAACAAGAATTGGATGTATGATGTATCCCCATCAACTATCAACAATATTAAGGTTGCAGACAATAAAACAGTAGCAGTAAAAGGCAGTGGCAAGGTGGATTTTCAGATTAGAGACTCAGATGGCTTAATACGGACAATACAGGTCAGTGATGTCTTATATGTACCCACCCTGACAGTCAATTTACTTTCTGTAAGCCAAATGGTAAATAAAGGCTGTGAAGTAAAATTTGAGAGAGATAGTTGTCAGATATACCAAAGTAATAAGTTAATATTGACAGCATTGCATCGCAATAACATGTATATATTGAATAATGTTTCTGAAGCACCGGCATTGCTATCAACAGCAGATGAGCGAGATATAAATTTATGGCATCTAAGAATGGGCCATCTCAATTTCACAGACTTACAGAAGGTAAATGATAGCGCAGACGGAGTTGAATTATCAAAAAAAGGTAATCAAATTTGCACAACTTGCTTAGAAGGAAAAATGAGTAGACAACCGTTTAAAAATACTGGTACTAGGGCTTCAGAATTGCTCCAATTAATTCACTCAGATTTATGTGGTCCGATGGAGACAAGTTCTATTGGAGGTGCCAGATATTATGTTACGTTCATTGATGATTATAGTAGGAAAGTATCCGTCTATTTTATGAAGAGCAAGTCTGAAACTTTAGATAAGTTTAAAGAATTTAAGAATTTAGTAGAAAATGAAACCAATAAGAAAATAAAAACGTTACGCACAGATAATGGAAAAGAATATGTAAACAATGATTTTAAATTGTTTTTGTGTAAATCTGGTATCCAGCATCAAACAAGTAATCCATATACACCGCAGCAAAACGGTATGGCAGAGCGTATGAATCGCACATTAGTAGAGAGAGCTAAATGCCTAATTTTGAATTCCAGATTACAGAAAATATTTTGGGCTGAAGCGGTCTCAACAGCGGCATATATAACAAATCGTTCACCAACAAAAGCTTTGGACTACAAGACGCCATATGAATTGTGGACAGGTAAAAGACCAAACTTAAATAACATGAAAATATTTGGTTGTCACGCAATGGTTCATGTACCAAAAGAAAGCAGACGAAAATGGGATTCAAAAGCTACTAAGATGATATTTGTGGGTTATTGCGAATATACTAAAGGCTACAGATTGTATGATGAGAGTAAAAAACAAATATACAAGAGTAGAGATGTTGTTTTCTTGGAACACACAGCTAGGAATAATTGTGTAATTATGCCACTTACTTCTTTGCAAGAACAGGAAACAACAGCCAAACAAGAATCTGATACCGATACTTTAGTTAGTGAAAGTTCAGAAGAGGAACAATTGTATGATGCCAGCAGTGATATGTCAAATTCAGAAAGAGGTAATGACCCAGATTACACACCGGAAAGACATGATGACGATTCTATACCATTAAGAAATATAACTCTGAGGCCAAGGAATATCAAACCCAAACCTACTACTTATTTTTGTTATGAAGAGAAATCAACATGTTCATCAGCATTATTAAAGGAACCAGAGACTGTGGAAGACGCTCTATCAAGCCCAAAAGCAAAAGAGTGGAAAGAAGCTATGGATAGCGAGTATGAATCGCTTCTTCAGAATAATACATGGACGTTGGTAACTCTACCTGAAGACAAAAGAATAATCCCTTGCAAATGGGTTTATAAAATGAAAATAGATGCAAATGGTGAAGTTGTACGATACAAAGCAAGATTAGTAATAAAAGGATTCAGACAGAGGAAAGGAACTGAATATAATGAAATTTTTGCTCCCGTAGTACGGCACACTTCAATAAGATATTTGTTTGCACTAGCTGTAAAAGAAAATTTATATATAGATCAAATGGATGCAGTTACAGCATTTCTGCAGGGAGACATAGATGCTGAAATATATATGAATCAACCACCTGGCTATGAACACGGAAAAGAAGTTTGCAGATTAAATAAGTCTATTTATGGCTTAAAACAGGCGAGCCGCCAATGGAATTTGAAACTTACTTCTGTTCTCAAACAGTTAGGATTGGAAAGTACATCTGTTGATCCATGTATTTACTACAAAAATGATAATAGAAACATCATCTTTATATTGATCTATGTTGATGATTTATTAATTTTTTATAATAATGAAGAAAAAGGTAAAGAGATCAAGCTACAACTTAAAAGTAAATTTGAAATGAAATCACTTGGACCTGTCAATTATTTTATTGGCTGGAGGATAAGTCAAAACGCGGCCAGAGACCAAATTTATATTGATCAGACTGCTTATATAGAAAAAATCCTACAGAGATTCAATATGACAGATTGTAATCCAGTCCATTCGCCCTGTGATCTTAGTTCCAAATTGATCAGCACAGGAGATGAAAATAATATTATTAGTAATGCACCTTATCAAGAAGCTATTGGAAGTTTACTTTACTTATCACAAGGAACAAGACCAGATATTTGTTTTGTTGTAAACAAATTGAGTAGTTTCAACAACAAACCAGAATCACAACACTGGTTGGCAGTAAAAAGAGTGCTACGCTACTTAAAAGGAACTAAGGATTATAAATTAAAATTTTGCCAAGATAGAGATGAAAGAGGAGTGTTTGGCTACTGTGATTCAGATTGGGCTTCCGACATTAACAGCCGGAGATCATGCTCGGGCTACATTTTTTTGTTTCAGGGTGCTTCAGTCTCATGGTGTTCTAAACGACAGAACACAGTTGCCTTATCAACCATGGAGGCTGAATATATGGCACTAGCTACGGCCACACAAGAGGCTATGTGGCTAAGGCATTTAGAGTCGAAACTAAATTGGAAGCTTACAGATGTGCCCACCATAATTTATTGTGATAATCAAAGCGCTATCAAATTTGCAGGTAATGATTCTTACTGTGCTCGCAGCAAACATATTGATCTGAGACATCATTTCCTCCGAGAAAGAGTTGCTGATAAGGAAATTCAACTCTGCTATGTTGGGACTCAAGATATGGTTGCCGACATACTTACAAAACCAATTTCTCCGAAGAAGACTGATGACTGTTCCATGGCTATGGGTTTGCAATTAAGAAGAGGATGTTGAAATGATTAATTGCAACACTGAACGCCATCCATAGTTTATATTTTGTATCTGTTCACAAACTTTTACTGTTGGCAACCTTACTCTGTAATCTATTGCCTTGTCACTTTACAATATACATTATTCCGTCGATTTGCTTAGTTCGTGTTATTATTTAATTTCCTAGTTTTATCAAGTAAATACTTAAATACTAACATATTCCAACAGTTTTTAACCGACATCATCTATACTAATATTGTAAAGAGGCACAGTTTGTAACTTTAATCTAAGAAACTACTGGTACGATTTGATAATAGATATGTATAGTATATCTTTGGAGAAGGGCTATTAGATATGGATCCCACTACAGAATCGTTTCGTTCATTCAGATATGCTGCAAACCTAATTATTACGCATATTTATAATCTCTCTTCTGCTGAGCATGAATTTCTCCCCTTTTTGGGGGGAGGCATGGAGCTTACTCCACCACGCTGCTCCAGTGCAGGTTGGTGGAGATACGGGTTAGTGCCAACGCGCTATCGGATGTTTTCAAACCCATAAGGCCTCCGACAAGGTATAACGACTGCTATCTATCGATAGCAACCGGGAACGACAGCTTAACGTGCCCTCCGAAGCACGGACACGCGCATTTTAATTTGCGGTCACCCATCACACACCCGACCGCGCCCGTATCGCTTAACTGAGTAGATCGTTTAACCGAGTAATGTCGAAAAGTATTTTTATTTCAACAAGTAGATCGCTTACGATCTACACCAGTCGCGGAGCCATGCACGCTTCAATTATTCCAATTACTACCGCCCAATTGTGGTTTGACTGCCATTATTCGGTTAACAGTGCAAAAGTGGCAGAATTCTCTTCCAGTGGAAGAAATTTCTTCCAGTACAAGAAAATTCTTCCGCTATTGGGCAGTGGGGTCGCCACGTCTCGACGCCAAAGAAGACTGACAGGACTAAAATGATTGAATAAGTCCTGAATTTGAGTTCACTCAAAACCACAGGGATCAATGACTCTAGAGCGGGTTCAGTACCTAGTGGTAGAGTGAAATAAATACAAATTGTATATTGTTTCATTAACGTTAATGGCGCGTAACCCAAACCTCAAATGGTTTTAATTGTTTCGCTGATCAACGATCGGTATCCAATATTTGCCGCAATCATTATAGGTTGGCCGATATTTTTGAATCGCCTATAAGGTAGAAAAGTGTATTTTTAATTTTTAAATCAACTTCACACCTGTAAATCCTGAAGGGGTAAGACAGAGTTAAATGCATGCATTCAAGCATACATGCAAACACCCACGCTTCGCCGATCATGTTTTGGCGCATGTGGCGAGCCTGTTGACATTTCCGGGCACATTAGCAAACTTCGAGGTACTGGAAAATTTCCAGATAATGGAAAAATCTCAATAGAACCAGAGATAAAGGACTTTACACCATTATCTCTAATAACCCTCTACCCGGGAATCGAACCCAGGATCTCAGCGTAGTAGTAGTGGCCTGCTACCACTAGGCTACCGAGGCAGTTCTATTCTTTTGTAAATACTCGTAGATAAAATGCATAAGAAAATGAACTCTAATGTAAAAGCGATTTTTTAAAAACTGTACTTAATAAAGTTATACAATTAAGCTCAAAAGGCACTTTAATAGAGCTGCTTCTTTAAATTGTTTCAGTTTATTTGCACTTCATTTGCAGATTCCTACTTTTCTTAGAGCTCATCATAAATGTAATGCTAGTGAATGAATTTTCTTGAAAATTGAGTCAAGATAATGAAGATGGATGAAAAGACGCAGACTAAGAGAAATGCAGATTAAGTATTGTTGAAAATCTAAAAAATTATATTATTTCAGTAAATACTTCATTAAAAGATAAATAAACAAAATATGTTGAGAAACTTCATTGGAATTTAGTTGTAGAAACAAAAAGTATCAATGTTAAGAGATTTTGAAATATAGGTATATTTTTTATTTTTTTACGTTTACATTCACAGTCCCACACTAAGTATAAACCTGTGTCGTGGGTGCCGTTGTACACATACAACAGCCCGAAACAAATATCTGTAGGCCATACAAATATTGTGTTAATTAGTGCAAATATTCGATCCCCGGATCGAACCCGCAAAATAAGATAAATACTTATTGATGTTAAGAAAAAAAAAATAATAATAATTATAGTAAAAAAACTAAAACAATACGCTTTAAAAACTGATTGAAGTGAAAAATTAAATACATAACTGTAGTAATCAATTGAAAAAAGCATGTAATGGTACAAAACACGTTGGATGCTTGTTAAAGTAACTACAGATGAATATATTAAAAAAAAAATGTTAAAATATTTACAACAATCAAACTCTAGCCGGTTTTTATATCTATAAGCAGCAGTCATCACCTAACATCCATACAAACTGCTTGTTTGCCACCATCATTGCATAAGACCACGTCTTCAAAATCGTTAAGAACATATAGTCAATTTCAAATGAAAATAACCCCTATCTAAAATGTATAAAGCACTCGCTGTAACAGTTCATTGAGCGTGCAAAGTAAAACGTACGGAAAGTAAATGGCAGCAGAGATAGTGCAAAAAAGAAAGAAAAAGAACATTCTAGAGGCAGCAATAGCCGCGGGCACTCTCACGTTAAGGTTAATGCATTGAAGCTCTTTACACCGAGTATGGATAGTCAAAAGAGTTCATAATAATTTTAAATGATGTTTAGTATTCATAAAAAAATGTTGAATGTAAATTTGATAACAAATGGGTGAAAGGTTATTATTATTTTTTTTTAATTAATGATAGCTATGAACATATTGTACAAGACGTGTTTGTAAGATATTTATTTAATAAAAACAATGTTTCATTTGGTAAACAGATAGGTGAAGGTCGACTAGATTCTGATCTAAGACTATATCCATACCTCCATACATATACATACATACAAACAAATAAATAAAATTGGAGTGTCTGTTTGTAACCGCTTTTTACTAAATGCATGTGTATGTATACAAATTAAATATACCAGAACATCGTTTTAAAAAATGTTGTCTATCTGTCTGTCTGTCTGTTTGTTCCCGCTAATCTCGGGAACGGCTTTACTGATTTTGACGGGACTTTCACTGGCAGATAGTTTATGTAATAAGGAGTAACTAAAGCTACATTTAAACTAGCTGCGCCCACGACTTCGTCCGGGTAGATACTGAACAATCATAAATTCTCACGCGGACGAAGTCGCGGCCACAGCTAGTTGATTACTTTGATAATATACACGTCTAGATGGAGCATCTAAGTTTATAAGCGTCCAAAAAAATATCAGTTAACTGTGGGCTCATAGCTTCGTTCGGCTCGCTCAGTAGCGATACTGTCATTGTAACGAAAACACGTCCACGTCTATGCTTTGATTATGACGATTTGCGCTATTAAAGTGTGCCGAAATTACAAAAGAAGAATGAAAATATCTAAAACCATTTCTTATTATTGGTAACTACACTTTCCATAGTCCTAAATATATCCCAGAATTAAATCAACAATATTTAATTTTACGTCGCATGTGTACGGTTCATTGAACGCCATGTTTACTGTGTTGCCAGTTTTTGATTCAAAATCTTCCCAGAGAAATATGAAGTTACAAAATAATATCCATATAAAATCTATGTTTAATATACCTATATTTATTTTAAAAACCCCCGAAGGAAAAAGAGGGGTGTTCTAAGTTTTACGTGTGTATCTGTTTGTGGGTTTGTAAATTCCCAACTAGTGGATCAATTCCAGATTTTGATTTTGGTCTTAAAAATTTAATTATTTTTAAACGTAACGCCTCACGCCTGTATTCCCCGAAGGGGTAGGCAGAGGTAAATGCAGGCATTCAAGCATACATGCAAACACCCACGATTCGCCGGTTACGTTTTGGCCCATGTAACAGGTGGCGAGCCTGTTGACATCTCCGGGCACATTACCAAACTTTGAGGTACTGGGAAATTTCCAGAAAATCCCAATAGAACCAGAGACAAAGGCTTTTTCACCATTATCTCTGATAACCCCCTACCCGGGAATCGAACCCAGGACCTCAGCGTAGTAGTAGTGGCCTGCTTGGCCTGCTACCACTAGGCTACCGAGGCAGTTTTAATAAGAGGCAGAGGAGTAATTATTTTTCTCGACAATAAAAGTAATTTACACTAAGAACAAATAACTAACAACGAATAACTTAAGCTAATACACGTACCAATACAAACAAAAAATTAAAAACATATAAAAACGAACAACTAAAGCTACTGTGAGACGACCCGACGAATATCGTAATATTATTCTGTCACACATTATGAAAAAATTGAACTCGACTTAAGCTAATTTTCCCTATTTTTAGGGGAAAATGTCATAAGCAAGTAACATTTTCACCAGTCGAGTAGTGTGTGTAAAGCGAATAAAATATACATACTAGTGTGTGTTACACGCACACAAGGATTTTCGAATTGGGACATTGTTTTAGCAGCGTTTGTAAGGCGACGCTCCATCTAGACGTGTATATAATCAAAGGTTCATTATAAGATTTTAAAGCAAATTCATTGTCACTGACGAACAAACAGTCTCACAGCTGATCGCACGGTGATCCTAAAACGGTTTTTTTTTTCTTTTTAGGTACGGCACTCTTAAAAGTACACAATCACGTAAATATAAAAATAGTACAAGATAGAAAACTAAAGCCAAATGTCCACGACTCGCGTTGATTCATGTTACCTTCGTCAAAGTCTTTCAGGAAGAGTAATCTGAGCCCAGAAACAACAAGATTTATTATTAACATTCGAAATGTTCCATGTAAAGCGGCACCCTGCTATACATCGAGAAGGATATATACAGAGGACCGAATAAAATTGTTTAAAGAACAACTTAAATATATAAATTGGTCCTATTTACTTCAAACCAACATTTCAGTAAATGAAAATTACAATGTTTTCTTACAAAAAATTGATGAAATCCATAGTAAAAGCATACCAAAAACTAGTATAAAAATTCAAAATATAAAACGTAAAACATGGTTAACAAAAGGTATCAAAATTTCATGTAAACATAAAAGGCTAATAAAAATAATGATATCCACTGGGATATAATATGGAATTTTCGTACTGACGAAAATTCCATATTAGAAAAGCACTACAAACAATATACAAAACAATTTAAAAATACAGTAACTCGTTCAAAAAAACTATGTAATATGAACAGAATTAAAAAATCTACAAACATAAATAAAACTATGTGGTCAATTGTAAAAGAGAAAACAAAAAAAATCTGCAAACGCTCTATAAAAAACATATCCCTAAGTATAAATAATACTCTTATCCAAGAGCCACACTTGGTGGCAAACGCGTTCAATGAATACTTCATATCGGTCGGAGACCAGGATACGGCGAGCCAGCCATCAGCGGCCGCGCACCCGTCTACCTCTTCATACATACAAAACTCTTTTTACCTAAAACCAGTAGATATTAGAGAAGTAATCCGCATCATAAAAAGCCTAAAAAACAAAATGAGTTTTGGATTTGATGGAATACCACCAATGCTTATAAAAAAATGCGCGCAAGAACTAGCAGAGCCGCTTAGCTTTCTGATAAACCAATCCTTTAATGAAGGTATAGTACCAGATAAGTTAAAAATATCTATAGTAAAACCTATATTCAAGTCTGGAGATTCTACAAAAACAGAAAACTACCGGCCCATAGCTCTATTACCAGTCTTTTCAAAAATATTTGAATCTGCTATGACCGCAACCGCTTGACCTCGTTCTGTGAAAAATTCAAAATATTTGATGACAATCAAAATGGATTCCGGCAAAACCGATCTAGAACGATAGCTGTTTTTAAATACACTCAAAAAAATTTAGATATTATTAATAAGAAAGACTATGCTATGAGTAAAGCTTATGATCGCGTAGTACCAAATATTCTACTCCAAAAACTCTACAGCATGGGTATTAGAGAGGTCACCCACGACTGGATTAGTTCTTATTTTAAAAACCGTTTGCAATCTGTAGAAATTCAGCATAAGTGCCTGGATACAAATACAATAGTTAATGTCAGATCAGAAAGTAAATACTGTCAAAGTCCATCCCCCAGGAAAGTGTGATAGGGTGTTTTCTCTTTCTTATGTATATAAATAACTTGCCCACAATTTTAAAAGACACATCCATACTATTTGCTAATGATATGTCGGTAATACTATCCATAAAAAATGAATCTGAAATAAACAATAAGCTGCAAAATGTTACAAATGAGATAATTTCCTGGCTAAAAGAACTAAATCAAACATTAAACTTAAAAAAAACTAAATTAATGACTTTCAAAACTCTGGAAAAAAAAACCATTAAATATTCAATTCTCTATAAATAGCACTAAGCTAGAATGCGTAAATAATTTCTCATTGCTAGGTATTAATTCAGACAGTAACTTGAATTGGAAGTGTCATATTGAATACATATTAAATAAGTTGTCAAGATTAACATATGCTCTTTACGAATTAAAAAGATCCACAAGTACAAATACAGCCAAACTAGCGTACCACGCATATGCGCATGCATGGCTTCGTTATGGAATATCACTGGGGGAAATAGCACTGACGTACATAAACTGTTAGTCGCCCAAAAAAGATGTATCAGAATCCTAGCCAATATAAGCAAATTAGACAATTGCAGGCCATATTTCACCCGATATAAAATCCTAACTGTAATTTCATTATATATTTTAGAATCGTGCAAACTAGTGAAGAAAAAAAGGGAATTGTATAATAAAACTGATAATATTAATTCGCGTATTCAACTAAGACAAAGGAATAAATTGGTCCTGCCCAAGGCCACTTTGTCTTTGGTTGGATCGGGGCCGTATTGTATGTCCATAAAATTGTATAACGCATTACCCAACCACATTCGACTAACAGAAAATTATAAAAAAATTGTAACGACATTAAATAATTATTTAATTGACAAATGCTATTATAAACTTAGTGAATATTATGTAAATGTAAAATAATTTAATTAATCTATTTCATAATTAATAAGTAATGACATGTATTAGATATTATTATTATTTAAGGACATTAAAAAATTGTTATACCCTTGCAGGGTTCATGTGTTGGTCATAATGCCATGTAACATGTTTATGGAAATAAAATTGAAATTGAAATTGATAGATTCCCTTATCGATACAAATATATCATTTCGCCAAGACTGTGACAAATAAGCATTCATTTTTTACTGGTGTTAGAGCTCCAGTGACGGAGCTCGCGGGCGTAGGCACCACCGCATTACCTAATATACTTGCCGCTAAATGGCAGTGTTCAGCACTATTGTGTTCCGGTCAGATGGTAATGTATAGAGGCATAACAGCTTAGGCCTCAGGAGTGGTAACGCATATGCATTTTGACTTCGGTCTTTGTGTGTGTGTCAATAGGCAGCAGTCTTAACATCCAGTCCCATCACCATCCCATCACATCACTCATCCCAACACCACTTAACATCAATGTAAACTGCATGATTGTTTGCCACTTCCATTACATTAAAAAAAAAACATTTTGATGGTAGGAAAACAATATAGTCTATAAATATACGTAACTTCACGCCTGTAATCCCCGAAGGGGTAGGCAGAGGTAAATGCATGCATTCAAGCATACATGCAAACACCCACGATTCGCCGGTTACGTCTATAAATATGATAGCATATTTTAATGCTATATATTTCACAAACGATTCTCTTGATCTAGAAGGTGTTTTCTCAAACTTACAATATTTTTCAAGACCTATCCAATGATACCTATAAAGGCAAACCTTTAAAATGTCTCTCGTATAACAGTAGCAGAAAAACTCTTAATTATACGGAACCGACTCGCCAGTCCGACTCGCATATGCTTGGTTATTTTCTATTTCAGAAACGAAACCCTAAAAACTGTACTGAAGCGTGATTTTCTCCTCTCATCGTATGTAAAATTGCAACTGGGTCGTAACAAAATCTAACTAATAAATACCTAATGCACCCCATTGCTGGAGCCAAATAATTTTTCATTAAAGTCACTGTTCATCGTTTATGTATACAAAATCTGATACATGCTTTTGAATCATTTATTTAGTTCTGCTGCTTTATTATTTTCATCTTAGAAATGTGAACTGACTTTTTTATGTAATGAAAGTGGCGAACAAGTATGCATTTCACATTTATGTTAAGTGATGACTACTACTAGGCTTTCCCCTCTGTCAAAGTACAAGACCAAATGGTCCTATGCCTGTCGCCCAGATATTTGAATGTGTGCGTGAAATTTGTTTATGTATTTTGTTACAGTCAAGGTGTGAGTTTCGTAGTTATAGACTATTTTTATAGTGAGAATATGTGTCACACGTATTTCCCCCCGCAAAAAATGTCAAGACTGTTTTGCATTGGAAACAAACGCTATGGCCACAGTATAGATACAAAACTGTGCTATGGCTACTCCCCTCTACTCCTGGGCCGAGTTCTTCGGTTCTTCGGTTTTTGACATCAGCAATGTGCTCTCTAACGCGGGTTGGATACAGCTCTCTTCGTTTGACCAATATATGAGAGTCCACAATCACAATCTAATTTATAAATGCCAGAATTTTGTAATGGAATATTTCTTTTAATGGGTCTTAAATACTGATGAACGTCGGGTTGATTTTAAAAATCATTTTAGTTTAATATACGCGAGATAAATCCGTAAAAATAGTTTTATTTCAATTTTGTACAGATGTTTATCTTACCGTCTATGCTAATTGCATGCCCGTTGGCTACCATGGTTGTCAAGTTCATAATATTCTTAAAAAACTCATGTTCTTGTGCGGTGCGATAAAAAAGCTGTTAAAGAAACATTACGAGAGCTCCAATGAATAACACTGCAACTGAAATAATTATGCACGGCTCTGTTCTTAATGGGTACTGTAATGAAATGCCATGCAATTCCATAAAACTCTGGTACGATTACGCACAATTAAATTAAATAGGTTGGGGAAAAAGTCTTTTCGCGTTATAGTATGTTTTTTTTTTTTTTTTTTTTTTTTTTATTTCACTATCATATAGAAAGAACATACACTTGGCAAATAATAACAGTGCATCTAAAAAACCACAGAGGTTTGTAACGATGCTACTTTAGTTCTACGTTGTTGTAACAAATTACTTAAAAAGAAATAAAATTTAAACAAAACGGTTAACAATGGTCAATTCGTCCCTTTACAATTTTCATTAAAATATGTTTTAAGCTTGGATTTAATATTTTTGGGACTTATAATATCACGCACATGTGAGGGTAGTGCATTAATTAACCTAGGTAAGAAATACGCCGATGTCCGTTCACCGTACACGTTTTTTGCTCGAGTTGTACATAACCGGTTCTGTGCAACTGCTCGCGTGTATACAGGATGCTGAATGTTTAACTTTATTGTGTCATCGAAATAATGTTCTTTTAATAATACATATTTGATTTGATCAAAGATAGGTAATACTTTACAATGTCGAAACAGTTCTATTTCATTATCATGGTATTGTAATAGAATATTGGGTGATACGATTAATTTTATAATTTTTAATTGAAGATTATAAACTTTTTTAAGGTAAGTGAAGTAGGTCCGGCCATAGCTACTTAGACCGTAACGTATTATGGAATCTGCAAGGGAATTATACAGCATAAGCTTTGTCTTGAATGGTAGGCGTGAATTGAGTATTTTTAGGTTTGCTAAAAATTTACGCAGTTTGATACAGACATTGCTTATGTGCTCATTCCAGCACAACTTGTTGTCTATCGTCAATCCCAGATATACATGTATGAACTTGTAATAAAATCTCTTTGTCTGTAGTATTTGTATCTGGCTGGTTTTGGTATCATTGAAAGTTAACATTTTAAAGAACATAATTCCAAATTCAAATTAGGCAAATGTGTGATTTTCATTTGTTTTTCGTACTGTCAAGATGAGTGAATCTAATGAAAAAATTCGATACATTTTAAAATTTTACTACAAAAAAGGTAAAAATGCAACGCAAGCCGCGAAAAAAATTTGCGATGTTTATGGACCTAGTGCAGTGTCTGTGAGAGTAGCACAAATTTGGTTTAAGCGTTTTCAATCCGGAAATTTTGATGTCAAAGATGCACTTCGCTCTGGTCGCCCTATTACGGATAAAATGGATGCCATTTTTGAAAAAGTGGAGCAAGATCGACCTATCAGTGGTTACGACGTAGCTGAAGAACTGAGAATTGATCACAAAACAGTTTTGGCGCATTTGAAAAAGCTGGGTACAAAAAAAAGCTCGATATTTGGGTACCTCACGAGCTCAATGAAAGAAACCTAATGAACCGTGTACTCATTTGTGATTCTTTATTACGACGTAATGAAACCGAATCATTTTTGAAGAAGCTGATAACTGATGATGAAACGTGGATCACGTACGACAAGAACGTGCGAAAAAGGTCGTGGTCAAAGGCCGGTCAGGCACCAACCACGATTCGATTCGATTTTTTTATCACTGCCAATGGTTGACTGGCAGAGAGAGCTTTAAGCGTTAAGTCCGCTATTTGTACCAATGTTATATTAATGCAATAAAGTATAAATATATAAATAAATTCGCCGGTTACGGTTTGGCCTATGTATCAGGTAGCGAGCCTATTGACATCTCCGGGCACACTACCAAACTTCAAGGTATTTGTAAACTACCAGAGAATGGAAAAATCGCAATTGACCCCAAGTTAAAGGATATTTCACCGTCTCTGATATCCGCCGACCCAGAATCGAACCCAGGACCCCAGCGTAGTAATCGTGGCTTGCTACCACTAGGCTACTGAAGCAATTTCGGCTAAACAATAAAAAAGATGGATGATGATGATCCACAACTTGGGATCCTGTACTTTGTACAATTAAATCCCAGTCGCACCAATCCGTGAGACCTAAATAGAATATTGGCACAAGTATACAGCCTTATCACGCCGACAAAATGGTAGAATAAAAACATGAAAAATAAAATTATATAGGGTACCTCCCCTACATGTAACGCACAGACATTTTTTTATTTTTCGTTTACTATATAGTGTAAGATATCGTTGGATAGGTCTTGCAAAAATGTTAGGGGTGTGCTAAAATCATTTTTCGATTTAGTTAACTGTTCGTAACTTATTAAGCTTCAAAGTGCCAATTTTCGTTAGAGTCAAGTGTCCCCTCCCCCTCTACCAACTAAACGGTTGTTGTTCGAAATTCCATCGTTACGGCAGTAGTAGCTACATATAACAAAATTAAAAGGAAAACTATCACCTTTAAGTTGGCGTTCCTAGTTTGCGAGTAATAGTCGACCTAATATATATATACGACCACTTGATCGGTTTTTTAATACGGTTGAATGGCCCGCGGTCCATTCGTTTTGGGCCGTTCAGACTTAGTACCCGCAGATAGACGGTAATCCGATGTTGTCTATGATCTTAGCCACCAATATTGGGACACTATCACCAAAATATGAAGCAAAGCAAGAATCTTAAATGCATGCTATGCTTACAATATATTATATTTCTCAGTTTAGGCAATAATACAGCCTATTTACATTCATTGACCATATTTGCAAACTCCGCGCCTGCCATTAAAAATATTTTTGGCACAAAAGCCAATATGGAATGGGTTTGGTATTCTAAACAAGCAATAATGGGTGAAATAGGTACATGATTTTTACCAACTAGGATAAAGAAGTTAATTTTAGGTTATATTCTCAGACTAAAGGAGTTATGTTACACTATTTAGATTTTTTGTTCAATTTTTTTTGTGTATCACCCTGCGAATATACGATAAGTACTGTATTGTGCTGTTTCTTATGTAAAAAAAATACATCTAATTAAAATGTGCCCTAATTGCCACGCTTTGCACGCAATTCGCATATTTTTGATCGCAGTGGCGGTAGTTTCATCGCAGGACTCTGCTGCTCATCTTACGTTATTGCACTTACTACCTCCCCATAAGTGGAAATCTTATCCAGTAGACAAAAATCTTCTGATAGAGCGAGGTGAGGTCGTCAAGCCGCGACTAAAAAATATCTGTGATTTAATCAAAATAATATTTTCTTCCTTACATTTGACTATCCGTCCATTGGTGTGTGACGACCGCTCAAATCGAAGGGTCGCGGGTTCGATCCTCGCACCGTGACAAATATTTGTATGGCTTACAGATATTTATTTCGTCTCTGAGTGTTTGTGTATGTGTTGTGTGTGTACAACGTCACGCAAGATACAGGTTTATACCTAGCGGGCTGTGAGCGTTGCGTATTTTATTTTATTTTTTTATTATTCTGCATTTACAAGTACTTGAAAACTGAAACAAACAATACGATCGATGTCCAATAAAAAGTTGTTATAATAAAAAAGAACATGACAATAAACGGTAGTAATAAATAACAGAAAGGTATAATATGGTATATTTATTGAATCGGTAGTCATGTCTGTCTGATTTGTCGTCCGGCAAAATGGCTGTAATGTATTGGGGTTTTAAAACCTGATGATTTATCATTTCAGTGCATGTTTCCGAGTTCCGATTGCATTATGTTTTTAAATTGACGATTCTGTTTGTTGAACGTGGTGGAAAAGTGTGCAGTTAATAGCGGTTGTAGAGTTATTATGTCGAAACTTGGGGGCGTAAACACCACCGTATTACATCATCTACCTTTTTTAGCCAGGGGAAGTGCGTTACGCATGCCAACTTTTCGGGAAAGGGGTGGGTTATGTACCACTGCTGGGCTTAGGCTGCAAAGTTACTGCATTAATGGTACCATTACATCATTAAATACTACTTTAAATATGTAAATATTTTATAGTGAAAATTTATGAACCATACAACTGTTACGCTTGTATGCGACTGTACTTTTAAATTATTTTATGACCGGGCCGTTGGGACGTAGACGTTTTTTGATTACGGCCGAATGGACTACGGTCCATTCTTTTTGGTCCGTTCAGACTAAGTACCCACATCATTACCTTATCTACTTGCCGCCAAACGATAATTTTCAGCACTTTTGTGTTTCGGTCAGACGGTAATAAATGTATGGTCCTGTAATGTCCGACACAGAGGCATGATGGTAATGTATAGCCCCGTTATAATTATCACAGAGGCATAACAATTTAGGTCTCAGATGTGAAAACGCATCTGCATTTGTTTTTGTGTATAAGTCTGGCTGATGTCTTTACTTAACATCTATGTAAATTGCATGCTTTTTTACCACCTTTATATAAAAAAGTACTAGAAATTATAAGGCCGTATATATGTTGCTTACGTCCGCGAGTCTTACCTACCACTGGAGTTTAAAGCGAACATAAATTATTTCTAATTAAATTCAAGTTGATTAATTACTTTAAATAAACTACAAAAACTTTCGTCTACCGCCAACTGGATCTGTCACAGAGTAAACACAATGAATGCGACAAGAATAATCAATCAACCCAACTTCGTGCGAACACGAACTCGCTTGAAATTCATCTAGATTGTGCCAAACTACCTGAACTTACTAACTACTGTCCTTGGAGTCTTGTCTGTAATATGGCGTAAAGCCTCCTGCAGTGACTAGCTACTTGTCTAAGCTCCATTCATATACTACATTTATGTATGACCCCGTAATAACCATCACAGAGACATAACAACTTAGGTCTCAGGGGTGGCAACACACATGCATTTTGACCTCTGGTATTTGTGTAGACGTCTATAGGCTGCAATCATCATTTAACATCAATGTGAACTGCATGATTGTTTCCCAACTTCTACATTAAAAACATAGGTATTTACTGGTGGTAGAGTTCTGGTGTAGGAGCTCGAGGGCGTAGGCACCACCGTAATACTCAACCTATCTGCCGCCAAATGGTAGTGTTCAGCACTATCGTGTTCCGTTTAGATGGTAATGTATGGCCCCGTAATGAGCATCACAGAGACATAATATAATAACTAAGGTGTCAGGGGTTGCAATGCATCTGCATTTTGACCTCTGGTCTTTGTGTAAGTGTCTATAGTAAGCAGTCATCACTTAACATCAATGTGAACTGCATGCGATGTAATATTATCTTGTATGTAGTGTGCAATATTTTGTTAAAAACTGTTTAAAAAAGAATTGTAATCTACATTCAAGATATATTACATTCAAATCAAGAAGAGGGTCTTTGACTAATGTGTGTTGCCAGTAATGACATATGGAACTGTGATGTTTTCGGTAACTATGGGCCTTGTATGAAGGTTCAAGGTCACGCAGAGAGCAAAAGAGAATAGCTTAGCTCAGAGTTTCTCTGCGAGAGCGAATCAGAGAACATCCGCATAAGAACCAATGAGATCGACATAGTTCACCGAGTAGCCAAACTCATGTGTCAACAATAACAAGGCATAGGTAGCAACCCCCCCGTTAGAGATCTGGCGTGAAGATACATACATACATATAGGTAGCAGCGACTCGCGATAAAACTGCCACCACTGCGATCGCCAACCCACATGCCAAGCGCGGCGATTATGGCATATTCTCCCATCTTTGGGAGAGGCTTGTGTCCAGCAGAGGTCGTCTATTGGCTGAAATTATGATCATAATAATGGCAACGCTTGATACGTCCCACTTCTGGGCACGAGTCTCTCCCCTCTTTGGGGGGGAGGCCTGGAGCTTACTCCACCACGCTGCTCCAATGCGGGTTGGTGGAGATAAGGGTTAGTGGCCAACCCGCTGTCGGATGTTTTCAAACCGCCCATAAAGCCTCCAACAAGGTATAACGACTGCAATCTATCGATAGCAACCGGGACCGACGGCTTAACGTGCCCTTCGAAGCACGGAAATGCGCATTTTAATTTGCCACTAGCGGTCACTCATCACACACCCGACCGCGCCCGTATCGCTTAACCGAGTAGATCGTTTCCGATCTACACCAGCCGCAGGGCCATGCGCGCTTCATATTTTTTCATAAATCTCATTATAAAGCATACTTAAACAAGACCATTTCATGTCCACATTACCAAATCTTCGTGATCTATTTTAAGCATGAACAATGAAATAATCGTAGCCTAAGTCCCTTCCAAGTAATTAAGCGCTTTGATCTTGTAATTTAATAAAGCCCTTTAAATACATTGAGGTCCCTGTTAAAATAATATTACAATAACGAAGGGGTAACCAAGTTACTTCAATATCTTATCGCAGAGGTCTTAAGCTCCTTTCAGAACGGAAGCGGTCCCCAGTTTCGATTCACTGAAAAGTGATTACATAGCGTAACTCACGCCTGTACACGTCTTTTTTATGTCATGGAATTGGCAAACAAGATGCAGTTCACATTGATGTTAAGTGATGACTGCCTATAGACACTTACAGAAAGATGAAGGTCAAAATGCAGATGCGTTACCACTCTTAAGGCAAAAGGTACCGGAAATTACAGGGCCATACATTACCACCTGACCGGAACACGATAGTGCTGAACACTACCATTTAGCGGCAAATAATATTACGTAATGCGGTGGTGCCTACGCCCGCCAGCTCCGTCGCTGGAGCTCTACCACCAGTGATGCCTACGCCCTCGAGTTTTGTGACTGGAGCTCTACCACCAGTGAAAAGTAGATGCACGCATTCAAAACACAACTCACGATATTGTAGAAATTAAACTTGCGGATTTTCTCGCGTATACAACACTCCCAAACTTCTTATTCCCCGTATAACCGGGTATAAGAAGTTTGGGAGTGTTGTATACGCGTCATTTTGACCTTGGTCTTTGTGTGCGTGTCTACCTATAGGCTGCAGTCATCACTTAACATCAATGTGCAATGCATGCTTGTTTGCCACTTTCATTACATTAAAAAAAATCTCGTATGAACTCATCTACGAGTATACTTTTTTTAATATTATAAACCTGAAGAGTTTGTTTGTGTATTGCTCGCGCTAATCTCAGGAACTACTGATCCGATTGGAAAAAATATTTCAGTGTTAGATAGCCCATTTACCGAGGAAGGCTTTAGGCTATATAACATTAAGCTAAGATTAATAGGAGAGGGTAGGTAACATTTCAACCGTGCGAAGACGGGGCGGGCCGCTAGTAAATAATATATGGAGACCAGTAGTGCTGCGGCAGCACTGTTGCGTGCTGCTGAGACCGTCTGGCACGAGTCTGCTTCACTTTCTAATAAAATCTTTGACTGTAATGTTAACTTCAATATCCTATCACAGAAGAGGCCTAAACTAATATACGCGAGATAAATCCGTAAAAATAGTTTTATTTCAATGAGTGTAGCTCGCGAAAACCTAAGAACATATCAGGTCCTAAACTGTTTACTGTTTACTAAAATTAATTGTTTTTATATTTTTTTAACTGCCTTTGTAGCCTAGTGGTAGCAGACCACTGTTACTACGCTAGAGGTCCTGGATTCGATTCCCGGGCGGGGGCTATCAGAGATTACGGTTTAAACTCCTTTATTCTCTTGGATTCTATAGGGATTTTCCATTTTCTGGAGGTTTCCCAGTACCTCGGAGTTTGGTAATGTGCCCGGAGATGGCAACAGACTTGCCACCTGTTACATGGGCCAAAACTTAAACGGCGAATCGTGGGCGTTTTCATGTATGCTTGAATGCATGGATTCACCTCTGCCTACCCTCCCTTTCGGGGATTACATGCGTGAAGTTACGTTATATTAATTTTCGTAATAACTCATACTAGTTAAATATTAAAGAAAAATAGAAATAAAATATTGACCTCCAACAGAGATGACAACCAGAGATCCCAGGGCTCGTGAGTTCAAGTCAGACGGGATTTGAACCCGCGAGCCCTGGGATCTCTAGTCCAGCTCCCAACCACACCTGACTGTCAAAATTTTCCTTCACATTTATTTGCCGTGCCTTGCGAGGTCAGTAATAAATGTGCAGGAGAATTCGACAGTCAGATTTTAATTCGAGAATCGGAATCGTTTCAAACCCATTATTAATTGAAATAACCTCCATTATTGATAAAGTAGAGTTTTATTGTTAAAAATTGAATGGCAACTGGTGTTTGCGGCGCCAAACCGCCGGCGCCGCAACTGTCCTGGATTTTTAACAAATAGGTTTCGTTCGCTAAAGTTTGTGTAGGAGCAAGCACTGAAATATATACCTATTTTTATATAATGATGGTGACATACAAGCAGTTCACATTTATGGTAAGTAAACAATGCATTCATATAAAAAAACCGCTTTTTACTAAATGCATATGTATGTATACACGGTATATATGTCAAAACAAATTTTATTACAATTTTTGTTTGTCTGTCTGTTTGGCGGGGCTAATCTTAGGAACGGCTTTACCGATTTTGACGGGACTCTCACTGGCAGATAGCTTATGTAATAAGGAGTAACTTAGGCTAGCTTAGCTTAGCTTTTATACTAGCTGCGCCCACGACTTCGTCCGGGTAGATACTGAACAATAATAAATTCTCACGCAGGCGAAGTCGCGGGCACAGCTAGTATAATAATATATCTACACAAAAACTGAGGTGGAAATAATTCAAGTAAGTTAGTAAGGTCTATGTTGTTATCCCGTTGTGATAGTTATCCGCTTTTTTCCTGTTAAGGCACGGAAGCCTAAAAGCATAAATGTTCAAAAAGAACAAGAAATTGGATCCATAAACCGAAAACAATTTTTACCCACTATCAGTAAAGTATCTAAATATTATTGCAGCAAGTTACAAAACCAGGCACACGTTAATTTACTACGATATTGATTAGAGATTAGTGAATCAGAGGTTCTGTTATTCGTGATCGCGTGGATTCGGTGCTAAGTTTTTCGTGGTGGTATGCATTCGTTTTCAAGTAATTCGTATTAAAGTGAATTAGAAGTGGTGTTATTCGGGGTCGCGTGCATTCGGTGCTAAGTTTTTCGTTGTACCGTGCATTCGTTACCACATGATTCGTGTTAGTGAACTTACGGGGACGTGATATTCGGTGTTACACTGTTCGAAGTCCCGTATCGCATCCGATAAATACTACCAATGCAACGGTAGATTGCGTCAAATCTGCAATTTTTTTCCCAATATTTATATTGTGGCAATCCCTACTTCCCTTTTAATGATAATATGATAAATGCAAAAGTAACTCTGTCTGTCTGTTACCTTTTCACGTCCAAAGGACTGAACCGATTTTAATGAAATTTGGTACAGAGATAGAGTTTGAGAAAGAACATACGCTATAATTTATTAAACGACATCCACGCGGGCGAAGCCGCGAGCAACAGCTAGTGAATAATAAATGAATAAATAACTAGTAGGTGTTTGCATTTTCACTGGAACCCATGCATTTACCTTTGTACATCCCCCGCGGGGGACACAGGAGTGAAGTTATGTTGCGTTCGCATAACAACAATAAGTTATCTACTTGCACTGCACAAAATCAGAATCAGAATCAGAAACTCATTTATTCATTTAGGGTGACAGGCACCTCTTATGACACGTCAAAAACAAACAAAATAAACTAAAGCGAATAACAATTGATATACATGTCAAACAAGATAAAAAATATATGTAAAGTCAAGAATATCACTAAGATAAAACTAAATGTCATAAACTAATGTAAAAAGTATATCAGTAGAATGTCTCTTTTCCCCTTTACAAACTTATAACAAAGAGTAAAAAGAAAAGAAAAAGAGTCATTCTTTGTCATTCACCGGCAAACGAACATTTGACAACACAGTTAGTCCAGCATAGTGACCGTTTGATTTGAAGGGTCGCGGGTTCGATCCCCGCACCGGGACAAATTTTTTGTATGGGCCACTGATATTTGTTTCAGGTCTGCGTGTTTGTGTATAACGGCACCCACAACACAGACTTATACCTAGTGTGAGGTTGTGAGTTTGAGCGTATTAAAAAAACTATTCTGATGAATATTGGCTAGCTTACTTGGTAAACGGAGTTAAACTTAATTAATTCTTTCAGATATTTTACAAAATAAACTTCCAAAAGGATTAAGAAGTTGCATAAAACAAAACCAATTTCAACTCCACCACCCCAGCCCCAACATAAACTCCATCAGCCCCAAGACAGTCTAAATATTATCGCAGCTAATCACAAAACCAATAATCTTGTTTTATTCTTAAATCACTAAGTACCTATACCAAAAAGTTTCTATGTGAAGAGGGACGAGCTCCACGAAATTGTTTTGTAATTACGTCGGCGTTTTAAGAGTCTGCCAACCTATTTGAGGAATAGAGGCATTTAGTTATATCGTTAGGCGCGTCCACACAGAGCGAGCTACCTCGCGCGGCGAATACCTCGCAAGGCTGCTTACTTTGTATGGACCCGGCTGTTGGTGAATACCACTGGCAGTAGAGCTCCAGTAACGAGGCACAAAGCATGGTTTTTTTTATGTCATGAAATTGGAAAACACGCATGCAGTTCACATTGATGTTAAGTGATGATTGCAGCCTATAGACACCCATACAAAGACCAAGGTCAAAATGCAGATGCGTTACCACTCCTGAGGCCGTCCATTACCACCTGACCGGAACACGATAGTGCTGAACACTAACATTTAGCAGCAAGTATATTAGGTAATGCGGTGGTGCCTACGTCCGCGAGCTCCCAGTAAAATGATGACCCCCAACTCATCATATTATTGAACCTATATAACCTTCTTCATAAATATTGTCTTTCGTGTACTTTAAAGTTTCCTCTTTTCTGTCAATTTACTATTTGTGTCCAATCTCTTTATCTTTATCTTATTTTTTACTGGTGGTAGAGTTCCAGTGACGGAGCTCGCGGGCTCAGGCATCACCGCATTACTTAATATACTTGCCGCTAAATGGTAGTGTTCAGCACTATCGTGTTCCGGTCAGGTGGTAATGTGTAACGGCTCTGTAATTTCCGACACAGAGGCATAATACCTTAGGCCTCAGGAGTGATAACGCATCTGCATTTTGACCTTGGTCTTTGTGTGGGAGTCTATAGGCTGCAGTCATCACTTAACATCAATGTGAACTGCATGCCTGTTTGCCACTTCCATTACCTAAAAAAAACTTCATTAAAAATATCCAAGTCCATTTTATTTTTATTCCTGCTAAAACAAAACCAATTTTCATCCCCTTACAGAAAACATCAAAACATTATCACAGTTAATTACAAAACCAGCAACCCGGGGATAAATGCCATACTATTTTTAAACGACTAAAAAGTTTCTGAATCCAGAGAGAAACTCCACGAAATGGTTTTGTAATTACGCTGGTACTCGTATTTCGGTTTGAGATGATAATTTGTCAAACTTAATAGGAGCCGCGGAAGCCCTTTGAGCTCATTACACGAGATATGAGTTATGCCTCTGATGTACTAGGATTTAATTGTCTAGAGAATTAAACTGATTGCCTATTCAATCCAGATATTGATTTGTCTTAATGTAATTGAATGTCCTTTATTGATGATATTGATTTGTCTTTATGTAATTGAATGTCATGCACGCTTAAATGTCTTTGCCTTTGGCGGCGTCGTGTGGCGGGTTGCTCACTTCCCTCTAAAATGGTCGAGGAGGGCAATGGCTGTCACATGCGTCATACTCGTGAACGGGTGCTGTTGGTGGGGACTGGTCTGTTCTGGTTTGCAGGGGCTACATCACATTTAGAAGATAGCAGTTTATTTGCATCTATGCTATGGACGTTGACATTATTTGATTTTTCACGATAATCTGTACTAGATTTAAGCTCTCATTTAAAAGAGCTCTTACTGAGTTTGTTGGGTAGCGGAGTTCTTCTCAGTAGTGACTGCACTTGGAACTCTGCTAAGTGAATAACATTGATCTTGACGAATAAGTTTTTCTTTTTCTTCATTTATTATCATTGAAGGAATTGAAAAAATTTATGATTATTATGTTTTAACCAAATAGTTTAAATTTTAATTTTTAATTTACTATTAATATATGATTTTGCTTTTACTATATGTAATGGTTATTCGCTCTAGGTAGTTTATGATTTATTGACGTTTTGAAAGTATCTGTAAAGATCTATTCGAAATAAAAATATTTTCTATTTCTATTTCTATTTAGATTGAATTGCAACCACGGCGATCAATTTTAACGGAGATTAGCCAATTGCACGGTAGATATTATAGTGCAAAAGTGTATCGGTGAAGACGGGTGCACTCTCTATCACCTTCAAAGCCCGATGGAACGGCAATCTGACACGACCGGCGAGAGATTGGGCAAAGTACCGTGCTCTCCGAGGCACGGATACCAGACTCCGGGCTACTACTGAGAATTTCCTTTGAAAAGTAACAATTATTATCAATCTGATTTAGTGGTGGTGTATATCACTATAGTACAGCTTCAAAACATACATTATATCTCGCCTGTATTCCCCAAAGGGGTAGACAGTACTAAATGCATCCAAGCACACATGCAAAACGAATCGTCGGTTACGTAAAAAACTGGTCACCTTTTGTTACAACAAAAGGTGACCTATTGTCATCTCCGGGCACATTACTAATCTTCGAAGGTGAAAGTGAGAAACCAAATATTTCCTAACGTGGTGATCGAACCCAGTGTAGCAGTAGTGCCCTGAGGTAGTTCAAACAGTAAAATCCTACCGAACGCACAAGAAAGGTTTGCTTGTGTTAAAATCAATCCTTATATCCCATACCAATATTCAAAGTCAAATCTATCGGCTCTAATAAAAGCGGACGACGTTGAAAACAAGAACAGTGACGTCATCCGAAGATTAAAAACAAAGTTCTCTCTCAAAATAGTTTAATCAAAGCTTGCGGCCGGCACAAAGTGGACGCCCGAAATTTGGGAAACTGCAGTGAACAGTTAGGCGAAGGAATATTAAAAGTCGGCTCTTGCTAGAAAATGGAGCATATTCGAAATAGTATCCATGAAGCATGAAAATTTGTGTTTTGTTAATGTTACGATAAATTATTAGGACCGCAGTAGTAATTGCGTATGGTCTCATAGTAATTACCACAGAGACATAACAACTGAGGTCTCAGAGGTGGCAACGTATCTGTATTCTGACCGATGGTTTTTGTGTTTATAGGCTACAATCATCATTTCAATAGCATGCAATAAAAATATGAGGGAAAAATTCGACAGTCAGGTGTGAATTTCAGTGGCTCAGTTGGGATATGGCGGATTTTATTGACTACTGCCATACCCCGAACACTCAGCTCAAATTCCATACAAACGCTTTACATATTACACAGACATCCATAAGTACACGCGCACACAGAAATGTAGCACGTAGGGTTATGACCTAAAACAATCATGAACTAAGTCGTCGCACTGACTACGTGACGAAAATACTAGACCGCTTGCTCGCCCGCTCGCAACCTCAGTGTCAGCTTATCCAACTGCCTCTCGAAGGGGGATGATGGGTGTTGAGGGGTAATCAGGCGGGAAGTAAAAAAAAAGAAACACATTTATTGGTGCAGCCCACATACCAATATCAGATACTGCATACAAAAAAACAGTAGAAAAAATAAACATTTAAAATACGTAGCACAAAAAACATTAAAAATAAAATACTTTTAAAAAAAGGGTTTACGGTTAAGAAAAAAATATGTGTAAATCTCTTAAATTAAAAAAAAGTAGCTGAAAAGCGACTGAAACTTCGGGTTCGATTTTAAATAATCATTTCAGTTTAATATACGCGAGAAAAATCCGAAAACTAGTTTTATTTAAAAAAATACCTGATTAGAATAGAAAATAAAAAACAAGACCTGTATTCACGGCTGTACCAAATAGTTCCCAGTTCAGCATGTCGAAGTACCCATTCTATACGTAGTATCATTACATATTCTCTGCTACTGCGACAATAATTGGCTTTGAGAAAAAATGATTTTAGGAGTGATTGACACAGCTGAAATACCATGTAGTTAAGATTTAAATGTTTATGGGCTACAGTGGGTAACCACTTACCATCAATGTGAACTATATGATTTTTCAACTTTTTTGGAAATTACACCCCTAAGGCGAAAGACATAAAAGCTACAATAAAATAAAAAACAACATTAACCGCATGCCCGGCTAAGTAGACATTTTACGCACACAAAAAACAACTCGTTGTTATCCGTGACACACGAGATTCGTGTGTCAGATTTTTCCGCAAATACGTAGCCGCCGGCTATGGGATGAAGCCGGCTAAACTTATGGCGGCTAGGAGATAGTAAAGTTTATGATAATGCTTTTATTTTGGCCGCGACTCGGCTTTCAAGTTGGCGTGATCTAGGCTATTCCAGATTGTAAGTGAGAGCTGCTGGAATATTGTGTGATGTTGTTGGATATTAAGATTCGGTTATACCAAAATATTTCTTGAGTTAAAATAATTGTAAATTATTTTACACATCCTTTCATTACACATCCTTCTCTAACTTTAACAGATTTCTTTAAGTTAGAGAAGGATGTGAAATGTTACACTAAATTTAACCATAACAATATCTTAGTATTCTGAAATTTGATATTTTTTGGCGTGACTACGAAGCAAAATGACTAGAGACTTTTTGGATAGGTTTGTACCATAATATCTTAGCGAATAAATTTAAGATGAATTTCATAACTTAAGCCGAAAATCGTGCAATCTAGGACAAAGCCTTCCCAAAAATGCCAACAACAGTGACGCTAAAAAGCCAAAAGCCTTAAAGCAAATAATCTGCTACTCATAAGGCTTATTTATGCCTCTGTATACAGTAAAGCTAAGAGCAAACGAGCTGCTCATTGTGCTCATTAGAATGAGCATTTCACTATCTCCTCTATCAAATTTATGTAAACAGACGCAGAGTTATCTTTCCTTGTTCCTATTGTTCGCGGATTCTATGGAGTGAGCGCAAAATGCTTGCTCTATTGACGCAAAACGTAATTATTATTTGGACTAACAAACGTCTTTATATACTTGATGTACCCGGCGGTTTTTCATTGGATATTTCGATCGATCGATCCGCTTTCGACATCCTTCTGAGATGTTCCCTCGGTAACGTTCTTCAAAAAACCGGACAAGTGCGAGTTCGACTCGCGTGGTGAGGGTTCAGTAATTTAAATTAATATTTTCGAAAATATTACTGATTTAAAATGCAGCGACATAGCGGTTACGGTGTTACCGGCAGGGGGAATTATATTATTAAGAATTTTCGATTTAATTTGAATACTCAAACTTCTTATAGGTTTTCCAGTAATCTATAGGCAAAGAACTATTTTCCACATTTTTTTCAAAATTTTAAGTTCAGTAGTTTCGGAGATAGGGGGGAGAATGGTCAATTTTCGTCGTTTTTCTTAAATAACTTCAAATTTGTTTATGCAAAAATTATAAAAAAAATACATCCGAGATGCTGACAACAACTTCTTTCATTTGATATGTCAGACAACACAGTTCACGATTTTTTTTTTTTAATTTTCTGGTTTACCCCCAAAGTGAAAGCCCCTGTTTAAAATTTAGTATTTTATTTGACGTGTTCATTTTTGGGTCACCAATTTACATATATTCATCAAATTCCAACTCAATCGGACGAGTAGTTTCGGAGCAAATTGGCTGTGACAGACGGACAGACAGACAGACGCACGAGTGATCCTATAAGGGTTCCTTTTTTCCTTTTAAGGTACGGAACCCTAAAAATGGCGTCAAAAGAGTCCTTTAGGGCTGGCAGCGAGTTAGCAACTCCTTTGGTGTTACAAATCACCTGATGGAAAGTGGTGACCGTGATCCGTCTGCTTGTTTGTCATCCTAATGATAGTAAAAGAAATAACAACAGACCGAAAATGTTTGGATAGATTGACAATCGGAAAGTTATAAACTGACGATTGTCCTTCTAATAAATATAGCTATCAAACGCAATAAATGATAAAAAAAATAAAAAAAAACACTAAGATTCACAGCCCCCAACACTAGGTATAAACCTGTGTCGTGGGTGTCGTTGTACACACACAACACATACACAAACACCCAGACCTGAAACAAATATCTGTAAGCCATACAAATATTTGTCCCGGTGCGGAGATCGAACCCCCGACCCTTCAAATCAAGCGGTCGTCTCACACCGCTGGCCAAACCGGGTCGTCGAACACAGTTAAATTTGTTCAAATCTGACTTAGGAAACCCAAAAATATCCTCAGCTTAATCTTTCAAGGATCGTAAGGCCACCGGCGCCCAGACACAATTTGAATTTCAATTGTCATATTTTTCTCGTGTCTGGAGGGATTAATTTCATCAGATGGTGTAGAGTGTGGTAGAGCTCCAGTGACGGAGCTCGCGGGCGTAGGCACCACCGCATTACCTGATTTACTTGCCGCTAAATGGTAGTGTTCAGCACTATCGTGTTCCGGTCAGGTGGTAATGTACGGCCCTGTAATTTCCGGCACAGAGGCATAACACCTTAGGCTTCAGGAGTGGTAACGCATTTGCATTTTGACCTTGGTCTTTGTGTGGGTGTCTATAGGCTGCAGTCATCACTTAACATCAATGTGAACTGCATGCTTGTTTGCCACTTCAATTACATAAAAAAAAAAAATGGCCTGTCTGCTTATCCGTGAACCTTTTGATATGAAAATAAATTAAAAGATAGTTCAACACATTTGAAAACAGATGTAATAAGATCATGTCTAAGCTACATTACGTAACGTACTAAATGCCGATTCAGAATGAAAGGATAACGTACAAAGCTATATTTAAAACACAAAATCTTCCGACAAATTCAAAAACAACTAAATACTGGTTCGGACGCTAATGGATGAATTCACAAAAGTTCCGCAGTATGAATTTGCCCTCAACACAATGATGTACAATGAACTGTCTACTTCCAAAAGTTCTAAATCCCTTAAAAATACAACGAGGAAACTTTTTGTTAAAAATATATATTAGAGAGCAGGTAATGATAATGCTGAAATTGGAAGATGGATGGACAAGGACAACGAAGGTCAAATTAAAATTGTTAAAATAAAATTACAAGAGAAAAATGTTAATGTTTAGAAGCATAGAGCAACACGGGCCACCGGCCGTGGCGGACCGGAGGGGAGTAGCCATAGCGCTTATTACCGATACAAAACAGTCTGTAATTTTTTTGCGGGGGGAACTACGTGTTATATACACACACATACTACAAAAATCGTCTATTACTACGAAAATCAAACAATTAACAAAATACATAAACAATATGACTACTATGACTACAAGCATATGACTACTCCCCTCCGGTCCGCCGCGGCCAGTGGCCCGTGTTGCTCTATGTTTGGAAGAGTCGACTTTGGTAATGTTCTGTTGCACATTATGTAGGTTTTTACAGTATCCAACAAGAAATATTACAAATCGACTTTAGGAATGAGACTTTGGATTATTTCGGGTCTGTAGAGCATTAACTTTTTGGCATCTGTGACGTTTGTCGGCCATTTTGATCAAATTTTAACCAATATCGGACGCAAAGCTTGCGTAAGCAATATGCAGCAGAGATAACGCTGCATCACGAAATCTGAAATTACACCCCTAAATTTCATCGGAATAAAACAAATAACGACCCGGTTAGTCCAGTGGTGTGGGACTACCGCTTGATTCGAAGGGCCACGGGTTCGATCCCCGCATCGGGACAAATATTTGTATGACCTACAGTTGTTTCGGGTCTGGGTGTGTGTACGCAATGGCACCCACGACACAGATTCATATCTAGTGCGAGGCTGGCCCTGGTCATACTGGTTAACAAAAAACATATTTTTTAATGTAAAGAAGGTGGCAAACAACTCACGTTGATGTTACAAAAGTGACTGCAGCCTATAGACATCTACAACCAAACCAGAGGTCTAAATGCAAATGCGTTACCACCCCTGACACCACACCGAAGTCACACCGCGGACACTCCGTCAAAATTCCATACAAACGCTTAATTTGGTCTTCATTACACAGACATCAATCAGTGACGTGTATTTACACGCGCACCTGTGTGCGTAGCACTTAGAAAATACCAAACGTCGCCCATAAGAGGGGAGGAGGTTGGGTGAGGCGTTGAAATCGGGCGGGACATCAAAGTGTCCATTCTATACGTAGTATTATTACATATTCTCTGCCTAAATTGTAATGTCTCTGTGATAGTTTTAACAGGGGTCATAAAAATTAAACGAATCAAAATATTTTACCACCATTGCTTACTAAGAAAAATTTTCAAACTAAATGTCTTAGCTTAATCACAAAACACTTTTGCTTATTTCATCTAATACAACAGACTACATCTAAGTAGTCTTCTTATTTACTCTCTATAATTGCCTAATATGTGTACTACAGTAGGGTTGCCTGAAGTGGTGCTGGAGGACGCGTGTTCAACACATCAAGTGCCTATTGCCGGTGTACACAGTCAACATGTTCCTATAGTCATCTAAAATACATTATTACATTAGCTGTGCAACATATTCCATCCTCTACGGGATAGAATTTCAATAAGTCCTTTGTCATTGACTCTTTTATAAATAAATCCTACTAATATTATAAATACGAAAGTTTGTAAGTATGGATGGATGAATGGATGGATGCTCTTTCACGAAAAAACTACGGAACCGATTTGGATGAAACTTTACAGTAATATAAAAAAACTGCCAACTAATCAACTGCCTCGGTAGCCTAGTGGTAGCAGGCCACTACCACTATGCTGAGGTCCTGGGTTCGATTCCCGGGTAGGGGGTTATCAGAGATAATGGTATAAAAAGTAAAGTCCTTTAACTCTGGTTCTATTGGGTTTTTTTCCATTTTCTCGAAATTTCCCAGTACCTCGAAGTTTGGTAATGTACCCGGAGATGTCAACAGGCTCGCCACCTGTTACATGGGCCAAAACGTAACAGGCGATCGTGAATGTTCGCATGTATGCTTGAATGCATGCATATACCTCTGCCTACCCCTTCAGAGATTACAGGCGTGAAGTTATGTATAAAAAAAGATGGTAACACTTTCAGCCCACATTAGGTATAAACCTGTGTCGTGGGTGCCGTTGTACACATACAACACATACACAGACCCAGACCCGAAACAAATATCTGTAGGCCATACAAATATTTATCCCGGTGCGGTGATCGAACCTGCGACCCTTCGAATCAAACGGTCATCTCACACCGCTGGACCGAAATAAGTCGGACAGTTGTGACTTCGATCTTTTTGCCTAACGTTTATAGTCCTAGAAACTATTAGGACTGCAAACTTGAAATTCGGAAGCTAGATTTCTACTGGTGGTAGAATTTCAGTGTAAGAACTCGAGGGCGCAGGCACCACCGCTTTACCTAATCTATGTTCCGCCAAATGGAGTTGATACGATACGATACGTGATACGTGCTGGACACGATAGTGTTCAGCACTATCGTGTTCCATGAATGAATAGCCACGTAATAATATATAACGTCCTCCAGACCGAATTTCGGTCACGCCAATACCACCGTATTAGTACGCATTGACATCGTATCCGCTGTGTGAAGTCAGCATAAACTTCATGTAAACATACATAATCCCTTCCCAGGTATTTCTGTTACTCAGTTCGACCTAGATACGACAGTGCTAAGCTTGAATCAAATGCCGAATCGACGTCAACAAATCTGACAGCGACGACGTCAGGCGACATTTCTCGGGAACTTACTCAAAACTGTTTGCGGTTCGGCGGGCGACAGTCGAAAATAAATGATTTGGGTCACAAATAAAGTTCGGATGTTCGTTCGCTAATTGAAGACTTGTGTAAGGACAGGTCAAACGTGGTTTATGCGGTTGTAATAAGGGCTAATTTTATTCGTGGAAAATCTTGTCCAACCTGGTCATATTTTCTTAGTCAGGTAAGACGTAATGACGCCTTCCACCATTAAATTTAGTTCAAGCCTAAAAAAACTATAAGACAAAAAATATTGGTGTAGCAAATAAGTTGCGTGTAGTATGAATTCATTCATCAATTTCATCTGAAAGACGTCCAATGCTGGACAAAGGCCCTGTTCAAAGATTGCCTCACATACATTCACGAGCCGACCTACACCAGATCATTGGAACACCCCGTGGAAAGACTGCCTATGCTTCATCGTCCGCTACGCGGTCGCCTCCCGATAACTCTTCTGCCACTACGGCCGTCGGTTCATCTAGCTGTTTGTCTTGCCAACTGCCACTTGAGTTTTGCTATTCGGTAAGCTATTTCGGCTTCTTTGATTCTCAAGTGAATCTCCTTCAAGTTGCATAAGTGTGGACCCTCAAACTATAGGTCTTTTGTTTAATGGCAAACTTTTAAAAATTTCACTGAGAATCTTAACACATTAAACGCTATGGGAGTCACCGGTGACCTCACCCTTCTTCTACTATAGCGCCATGGTGGTCACCGGTGACCTCAACGTATAGTCATATTCAAACTACTTTTTCTCGCTGCCGGCCACACTGACTGTTACTTTATTCGTACTCCGTGACCGGCACGGCGCTGTAGAACTATACTGCGCAGTGGGACAAACATACCTTGTAAGGAATTGAAAAAATTGAAAGATAGCGAAAAAAGTAACCAAAACAAAAATTCAGGATACATAATTCGATTGGTTTTTATTATTTAAACGAAAACTAGCAGTCTTTATTTTTTAACGCTCGCGCTTACGTTCTATTACCGTAAGCGCGAGCGCACTACTGGTGTAGCGGGTGGCCAGCAGGTGTGGCCGGCGCGGCGCCTGCTACCGGAAAATTTATTTTCTGTATTTGTGCGCCATGGGGTGCACCGGTGACCTCAGCTATGTATTTTCTGTACGTATCGTAACATAATAAACAAATTACGATCAAAAATATTTTTACGATTTTTAGTTTTTTTAGTTTTTTCTATCGGCGTTTAACGTGTTAACGAATGTTCACAATCGTTAAGATTTTATCCCGAACATTAATTTTATTTCTACGTCATTGAACGGCAAATTAGCATATATACTATAGACATCTACATAAACATGCAAGGTTTTATTGCAGATGTATTGTCATGCTCCTGAAGCCTTAGTTGTGTTATTTCCACGCTATAGAACTACTAGTCTCAAGTCTCAAACAACCTTGCACAATTCTTGAATGTTTACTATCGTATGAACTTACACAAACATATCGGCATCTGTTACTACTTTTAGTTTTAATGCATCTTCTATAGGCAGTTATTTTTATTACTGTATATTGTATGCTTGCTACATTCACGACCATTGAAAACGTTTGAACTTGTTACATTCTCCACAAACTGACGCGAACTTATCTTCCCAAAGGAAACTTCCAATCCGTATGGAAGCAACACAAAACTGGCGTTTGGCCTCTCGAGCCGACTCTAATCGACCATCACAGACCATCATTGCGAGTGTAACGCGATGCGTAAATGAACCGTTGTGTGGGATGTACTTAGTGGGTCCCAAGGGAGTCCTTGCCTGAAGTTTTGGATTTGGTAAATTGTCGATAAAATCTTTGAATTAATATAAACGCCGTAATATAATGTTGAATGTAGAAATTAAATTTGCGGATTTTCTCGCGTATACAACACTCCTAAACTTCTTCTTATACCCAGTAGAAATTTAATTAATATTGGGTATAAGAAGAAGTTTGAAAATCCGCAAATTTAATTTCTACAATGTATGAAGATCACGAAAACCGGCGAAAACGTTATAATGTTGAATGTTAAAATAAAGATGCATTGCCACCCCTGAGACTTAAGTTATTTAAGCTTAGGCACATGGCCTAAAAAAGGGGCGGAAAAATAGCTCTTTATTTATAAAAACTATACCTAAGATGTCTATGGCATTTCACAAATAGGAAAAAAAATAATTCTTAAATTGTACAAAACCCTGTGGATGCGAAACCGACTCGCAATTGTCCGGTTTTTTTTATCTAAATAGTCGGTCATTATGACATGTATATAGATATCTGAAGTGTTGATGATGATTTTCAATTTAGTATGTCTACATTAGATGTTTTAAAATCATTTCGATGTTTTAAAATCATTTCGATGTTTTAGTTGCTTTTCGTTATTAAAGTGACATTTCAACAAAAATGGCGTGTAAGAGACTATAAAATCTAAAAAGCGAACATATGTAACGTCGAATAGATACTAATGCCGTTCGTTTTCTTTAGACTGTGCTTAGATAATAAATCTATGGTGCTAATGCTATAAACAAGTTAAGTTTGTAACTCTGTTTGTTTGATTGTAGGGGCGCTAATCTTCGGAAATACTGAACCGATCATGGCTAAATATTTCACAATCAGAAAGCTACACTATTCAAGAGTTCTGTGAAGGCTATATTTTATTTATGACAGTTATGACAGTAATGTAGGTAAAATTGCACAAGTACGAAGCCAACCTTCTAGTGCGAGATAAATTTGTAAAAACAGTTTTATTTCAATAAATATGTATGTATGTATGTATCTTCACGCCAGGTCCCTAACGGGGTAGGCAGAGAGTGTAGAGCGCCAGACATCCCGGTTCTGACAAACCTCTCGTGCCTCGTCTACCTTCATCATTCTCTTCATGCATGCACGCCGATTCCTAAGACTTTTGACCCCACCATCAGACAGAACTCGACCTATTTGGTCATGGTAGGTCAGCCTTGGTCTTCCTGGGCCTCTGCAACCATCCACATTCGCATTGTATATCTGTTTAGTCATTCGCTCATTCGATATTCTTTCTATATGCCCGAACCATCGGAGCATGCCTTTTTTCATTTTTACACCGATACTATCATTCGCACAAAGTCTCTTTCTTACATCTACATACATATTTCAATAAATATAATTACAGATTTCCTAATCCCATTGCACTTCCACACCACACCTAACAAAACAGGAAATCAATCAAAAACACCAAATTACTGTTTACTGGTCAAATAAATAGTTAAACAGCAATAAAATTAGGCAATAAAACTTCAAGCGCAAAGCGCTGGTTCGCTTAAAGTTCAGAGCTTCCGACCTATAAACTGCCTCGTAAAGTGGAAGGTAGGCATGGTTTTATGGAAGCTTTGATTATGGGATGTAATGTAATAGGAAGACGGAGTGAAACGCCGAAATTGTATTGAATATAATAATTGATAAGTGGCTTGGAGTTTCCTGTTGCAATAAAAATGTGGTTTGTGGAGGATGTGTGAGATTGTGATAAGTATTTGGTACTGAATGGTCGATCTGTCGGATTATTAGACCAGTATCCGTTTGGATATTCTTATTGAATGACCGTTAGTGGTTCACTCAAGTTTGATAATCATGGTAAAGCTCCGATAGACCTAGTCAGAGATTTAACGAATATTATTAAGATCGTTTCCGTGTTCTGTACTTTTGTGGTTTAATTACATAAATTTTCTTACAAATTGTACATAATGGAATATATATATATATATATATATATATATATATGTAGTGGTAATTCTTCGGAAATGAAAGCAGGAATCCTTTTACAAGCGTTTATTTTCTTCTTTAACAACTTTAAACAACTTTACCATAATTTCTACGCACTAACACCATTTCGTGCAACCACTACACTCGCCATCTTTTTTCTATCTCCCCGTCCCGCTCTCTCATACACCTCTCTTTTACTCACTCCATACGTTCCATTTCACACCTTTCTCCTTCATCACATCTTCAACCATACCAACTTAATTAATTAACATTATACAAAAACAAAATATTAATGCCTACATATATATATATTTATATATATATTATGAATGACACTGAATGCGTATGAGAGTCCCACAGTGCTGAATTCTTTGCCCGATACTATTTTAGTTCATATTATTGATCTGCGCTTATACATTAGCTTCAATCCAGAGATATTATTGATTTCTTATTGACTTTCTTGCGTTATTATTTTTAACCGTGTTGTCGTTCAACTTCACATGGTTTCTATGACAAGCAGGTGAAGCCCGGAGTTATATTGATATTATTTATTGATGAAGACAGCTACTTGCAATTTGAAACAATACTACTTCTTATAATAATAATCATTATTTTATTGTTATCTACTCTTAAATAGTCTCTTAATTCAGTTTTAAACGAGACTACAAAGTTATGTTTGGAGTGATAAATCCGCCTTTTGTACAACGTTGTATTTGTGTCATAAAATGAAATAAATTTATAAATAAACTAGCTGTAGCCCGTGGATGTCGCTTTATAAATAACTAAGTAGCCTATGTTCTTTCTCAAAGTCAGCTCTATCTCTGTACCAAATTTCATTAAAATCGGTTCTTTCGTTTGGACGTGAAAAGGTAACAGACAGACAGAGTTACTTTCGCATTTATAATATTATAGTAGGGCGTAGGGATAGTAGGGAAGTAGGGACTAGCTGCCCCAAGAAATTCGTGTCGCCTTAGAGGTATAAAAAATGAAGTGACCAATAAAAAGAAAAAAAAATAGTGAGAATCATCCTTATCACTGAAGGGTATGAAAAATTGATATTGGACAATTCTCAAACTTACCCGTTAGGCACACGAAATTTCATAAGAATCGGTTCAGCCGTTTTGGCGGAGTATGGTAATTTACATTATGACACACGAATTTTAAATATAGATATAGAGAAGAGAAGAAGAAGATAGATATAATGAACTTAGATGAACAACAGCATCATTGAATGTCATTCTGAAAACGTAACTTCACGCCTGTAATCCCCGAAGGGGTAGGCAGAGGTAAATGCATGCATTCAAGCATACATGCAAACAGCCACGATTCGCCGGTTACGTTTTTGGCCCATGTAACAGGTGGCGAGCCTGTTACCATCTCCGGCCACATCACCAAACTCCGAGGTACTGGAAAACTTCCAAAAAAGGAAAAAAACCCAATAAAACCAGAGATAAAGGATTTTAAATCGTTATCTCTGATAGACCCGGGAATCGAACCCAGGAACTTCTGCGTAGTAGTAGTGGCCTGCTACCACTAGGCTACTAAGGCAGTTAAAAGAGTGTCAAGCTGGACTAGCAATTCGACTCTACGAGACAAATACAATATGACAAAAAGGAATAAGTTGTACAAAGAGATGTCACCAAAGTTGTAAATCTAATTCAAAACTCCATCCACTTCCTACTCCGTAAGATACCGTGACGATAAGATTGAAGCTGTCTCCTTCAATACCATCATTGTTATTGCTCAACTTCTAACAGTACCTGATACGTGTGATGAAAAGTTGTTGCGAAAACTCCTCGAGGAACCACTTTAAACTTTTACAAGCCCTTTGGTTGAGACGATTATAAAGTTTATTACAAAGCTATTGTAAAGTCACTTTAATCGTATAAATGCTAAAGTAAACTCTGGTTATTTTTAATGGGTTTTAAGATCTCCCCTTTTAAGTATTATGCGATCTGATTTATCAAAATTAACTTAATTAGTTTTTGTTTCATCTTGTTTGTATACCCTTCATATATAGAGATTGGTAGAGTTATAGGAGACTGGAAGGCGTAGGCCACCGCATTACCTTATCTGTCTGCCAAATGGTAGTGTTCAGCGCTATAGTGTTCCGATATGATAACGTATGGCCCCGTAATATCAAAGAGATATAACAGCTAAGGTCTGAGGGGTGGCAACGTATCTGCATTTCGACCTCTGGTTTTTGTGTAGATGTTTACGGGCAGCACTCGTCACTTAACATCTAATGTGAACTGCATGCTTGCTTGTCACCTGCAATACATAAAAAATAAACCAATGCGAATGAATACGGGACAAACATTGCAATTTAGCTTAGGTTCCATACCATCGAAGATTGTTTGAATAAGAACGGTTTAAGCGACTTATTTCCTTGAATTTGATGACCTAACCTTGATGTTGAAGAATAGGCTTGTTGCCTACATGTTGTACTAATATGGTTTCACTTTGATATTATTTCAATATAATGATACATAAAAATAACTACGTTAAGAAAAACCGACTTCAAATCTAAAAAGTAAAAAATAATACAGATTTAATATTAATTATATACTAAGTATTATTTATATGTGTTATTTACTAATAGGATTGAAGTCGCTGCCAAGCCTTAAACAAATAATTATATTTGAATCACTTAAATATGAATACGAGCAAATTAATACAATGAACAAAACGTAACCGGCGAATCGTGGGTGTTTGCATGTATGCTTGAATGCATGCATTTACCATTGCCTACCCCTTCGGGGATTACAGGCATGAAGTCACGTTTTAATACAATGAAATGCCTACCTTAATGATTTTGGCTTGGCACCGACTTCAATCCTATTAGTAAATAACACATATAAATAATACTTAGTATATAAATAATATTAAATCTGTATTCTTTTTTACTTTTTAGATTTGAAGTCGGTTTTTCTTAACGTAGTTATTTTTATTTAATACTTTTTAGTTTATTGCTGCATTGTCAATAAGATAAATGTTCACATCCGTTAAATTTATAAAATCTGACTCTTTTAACTTCGTGACAATAAGATAGGTACATAATTTAAACTGTTTAGATGTGTCGATACAAAATTATTACACGACTATACGAAATCAATAAAAAAATATATTGATTTTTGGGGAAAGAAATCATGGACTGTTAACTCTATGCATTTATCCACGAAGGAGTAATTATGCTGTGTTGTGTCGTCGATGAGTAAATATGTCATTGTCACTTGTTGTCATGCGCATTAGGACTATCTAGGACGTCAGTGGATTCAACGCATTGTTATGACAACACGCTGTCTTATTCCTTTAGTTTGAGGTGAAAGTAAGTAAAAATGCTCATAAAATAAAAACTAATGGGCCTACCTGAATAAAATTTGTATGGGACCAATTCGAAACTATTCCGCATCAAACACAACAAGAATTACGTAAATCGGTCCAGAAATCTCGGTGAAATTGGCGTACATACATTAAATATATATATATATATATATATACCGGCCGAATTGAGAACCTTCTCGTTTTTTTGAACTCGGTTAAAAATATAGCATGATTTATACGCATTTTTGTTGCAAAATACATTCACCTTATCATCTCATATAATTAACTATTTGAAATCATTATAGTAACGCAATATCACCCAAAACGCGAATAATATCATGAAAATAATATAACGTAACGCATCAAAGGTGTAAACATAATTAAAGCGCACTAACTCAATCAAAGGTTTATAGTGTAATTAGGGTTAACTGAATCATTTGAAATCCCGAATCCGAGCGAGCGTGAAATACACAAAATTGCATATAATTACATAAATTAATGCAATCAAATAACAGTGTTTGTATTACGTATTACATGGTCGCGGGGGACTGACGCTAACTGGTATTAATCGAGCATGAAGCGTGGATATATTTTAATTGTTACTGATAAGAATATCTATCTTTACAAAACATGCTAAACTAACATAAATTAGCATGGCTTATGACGATGGTACAGCGATGTGTGACATCCGCTTGATCCAAGTAATGGGTTTGTTCCCAGCACTAGTTCAAATATTTGTATACCGTACAGGTATTTGTTCCAGGTCTACGTGTTTGTGCATGTGTTGTGTGTGCATAACAAGACCTAAAAGACAGGTTTCTTTTCTATTAAGTGTAAGCTTATTTTATTTTTAAGCTGATCCGGCAGACAAGATTCTACCTTACAATAATGTTAAAACCGTTGCCGCACGAAAAAATCAATCGCATTCCGTTTCTCATCATTGGTGTGAGCAACGCGTTTCATGTTTTTTTTATTTTATTCGCGTTATTTTATGTGACAACTTCTAAGATATTCATAGAAAGAAATTATAATTACTTTTAAAGGTCTAAAGTTTTTTGTGACAAATGTAAGTTTGCAACATAAATAAATTGGATCCAATCCTTAAATACATTATAGGTGGTAATTTCTACATTTCATCCAGTATATTTCAGATTCATTTTATAAGGGATTAAATTGAACTGACATTTTCAGTGGCCTTTCAATATGACAGGCTTATTAATAGCTTTTTTGCCTCTCCAACGAAATCAAAGTAAACGAATTTCATTAAAGGATGTTTTTGATGTCAGTTCTCTGGCGGTACATTAGGATTTAGTCATATTGATACTAATTTTGAATTATCTTCGAAAACCTAATTCATTAACTACCTCAGTGAAGTGCATACTTATTTGCCACTTCCATTGTATATATATAGTATAGTACACGCACCATACATTTTGTTCGGAACAAATATTTGTAGGGCCTACAGTTTTTGGTTTCGGGTCTAGGTGTTTGTGTATGTATTGTATGTGTACAATGGCATCACGACACAGGTTTATATATACCTAATGTGGAGCTGTGAGTGTCAGCGTATATTTTTAAGCGTAAACGTATATTGAAGAAATACTCGTCGGCTAATTAAACAAATTACTATTAATAAACATTGCGCTAAAGTCCAACTTCAAAATGTTACTTCAATTTGAACCTTAACGCCATTAATTTATGTTTGTTTTAACCAAAAAAGAACAAACGCTTGATCGAACACACCGACAAAATTTATGTTGTAATTACAATATTTTACAGCTTATTTCTAAAACCTTGCATTACGACTTAAAGTAATTATCCCTAAATCATGATTACAAGCCGAGTCCCATTTATTTTATCCTTTGTTACGAATTAATACAATCACTCCCCTGGCTTTGTACAATCCTTTGGCAGCACTCGGCGGGGTACAGGCGGGATAGGTACGTTGTTTGTTTCACGACCTAATATTACCACAATAATACCGCTAATTAAAACTTGGTAATGAGTCAGTACCGTGTGTGACTATGCAGCAGCCAGGGTAATGACATTGACTTGGTGACATTTCATTCCAACGCTGCTGTAATATTCTGTTGCTAATAGATTGTCTAAAGTGCACAGGGGACTATTTAGTTATTTTAGTTTGGATTACCCTGTTGGTCGACTAGATAGAAACAACCGTTCGATCCAAGATGTCATGCAGTTAGTCGGAATATCTATCATTGAGTTAACTATTCATAGATACGTAAAGTGTATTAAGAAAATAAAATGATATTAGATATAGAAACATTTAGGGACCTAATTTCGTACTTGTGCTTTGTGCGCTATGAGCCAAAATAAAGCAATAAATAAAAACAATGATTTGTTTTTTAATAGTATTAGATTTTTAAAATAACTTCACAAGAACTTTAGTCAATAGCAGCTGGTAACATTTGTCACATGAACCATGTTATATAGGTTTGCCTTAACTGTGACGTGATTGACGTGACAAAGTCACAAAAACATTTTTTAGGAACTGTAACGACGGTCACTGCGATTGCAAAGTAACGCATTTGCCCACCTGATTACCCTGTTGGTCGATTAGATAGAAACAATCGTTCGATCCAAGATGTCACGGTTTTTATTCCCGTACCGAAGCAAATATCGCCACGGCCTAGGTGTTACTTTGGGTCGCCATCCGGAGTTTAGAGTCCTGCCCAATAATTGATCGCCTCCTTCGTGCGTGTCAATATACACATACGACCCATACACAACAAAATTAGACGCGAAACAAATTGTAGGCTACACAAATATTTGTCACGGTGCAAGGACTGAAGAACGACGAAGAAGGTGCAGCAACTATTGGATGGAGCGGTCGTCACACATATCTGGATCAACTGGGTCGTCTCGCACGCTCAATAAGTATACCAGAAGACGTATCTCCGTTGACATTATTTAGATAGCTACTTTGATATAACGTAACTTCACGCCTGTAATCCCCGAAGGGGTAGGCAGAGGTAAATGCATGCATTTAATCATACATGCAAACACCCACGACTCGCCGGTTACGTTTTGGCCCATGTAACAGGTGGCGAACCTGTTGCAATCTCCGGGCACATTACCAAACTCCGGGGTACTGGGAAACTTCCAGAAAATGGAAAAATGCCAATAGAAGCAGAGATAAAGGATTTTAGACCGTTATCTCTATTATCCCCCGACCCGGGAATCGAACCCAGGACCTCCACTGTAATAGTAGTGGCCTGCTACCACTACGCTACTGAGGCAGTTATACATTGCTGTTTTGACGTAACGTGATAATTTCATCATTTTAGGTAAACAGAAATGCACTGCAAAATGACTTTCAAATCGATAGCTACCAAGATACATAATACCCTCAGGATCTCTAAAATGCAGGAAAATGTAAGAACTTGAGAAAGATTGACTGTGAAACAGTACGTAACAGCAAAGAAATGCGGGCGATCCATCAGTAGATGCAGGCGGTGCGTTATTGATGGTGCCAACAAACACTCTCTCGTATGTATTGTACTGTATGCCTTTGCTTGAGACTTATTGCCAACTTAAGTACTTGTATCCAGATGTGGAATACAAAAAAGCAATGATATCAAGCGTGTACGTTCATACTGAATGATTTTTTTTAGACGTAAACGTAAAGTAACTCCACGCCTGTAATCCCCGAAGGGGTAGGCAGAGGTAAATGCATGCATTCAAGCATACATGCAAACACCCACGATTCGACGTTTTAGCCCATGTAACAGGTGGCGAGCCTCAAGCCATCCCAAACACTACCAAACTCCGAGGTACTGGGAATCTTCCAGAAAATAGAAAAATCCTAATAGAACCAGCGATAAAGGATTTTAAACCGTTAAATCTGATAACCCCCGACCTGGGAATCGAACCCAGGACCTCCAGCGTAGTAGTAGTGGCCTGCTACCACTAGGCTATTGAGGCAGTTCAAGATTTTTTTGAGAATTATTCTATATACCTACCTACCGGTAAATTTTTCTTTTATATAATACTGGTAATTAGATCTAGAATCATAGATCAACTTAACCTACAAATAGTACACTGAGGTAATATGAAATGAAATTTGATTAAAAAAACTGTTGTATATACATAAATACGGAACAAGTAGCAGATAATGTTCTTTCCAAGCATGTTCAGTGGCAAACAAGCATGCAGTTCACATTGATGCTAAGTGAAGTCTGCAGCCTATAGACACCCACACAAAGACCAAGGTCAAATTGCAGATCACAGCTGTGATCAGGCGTTACCACTTCTGAGGCCTAAGGTGTTATGCCTCTGTGCGGATATTACAGGGCCGTACATTACCACCTGACCGGAACACGATAGTGCTGCACACTATCATTAAGCGGCAAGTATATTAGGTAATGCGGTGGTGCCTACGCCCGCGAGCTCCGTCACTGGAGCTCTACCACCAGTAAAAGACTACTATGAGACGAACTGTCTTGAATGAAAATGACTTGAATTTTGTTTCGCAGTAAAATGAGATATTAATAACATCATAATCATTGAATTTTAATACTAAATTGTCTTTTCAAAATTACAATAATTAACGTTACCAGGTAACGTTTTCGTAGGTTTTCGCGAGCTTCATACATTGTAGAAATTAAAATTGCGGATTTCAGTCAGCCTGTGACCACGGTAGCTGGAAAGCGACCGAAACGTCGGGTGTATGAAGAAGTTTGGGAGTGTTGTATACGCGAGAAAATCCGCAAGTTTAATTTCTGCAATGTTACTAGGTACTTGAAATATTTTAATTTTTTTTTTGTTTAATGTACATCTAATTTCTTTTCATTTTTTTATTGTGTACTGATAATTGAATTCTATTTTTAAATGTATGTACAATAATTTGGGACATTCTATGACATAAAATCATGTTATCAACAGGAGAAGCCACTGATTCCCGAAATACAGTGAAAACTAGTTCGGGAATCTATGGATTCAACATATATATATATATATATATATATATATAATGTAATTGAAGTGGCAAACAAGCATGCAGTTCACATTGATGTTAAGTGATGTCTGCAGCCTATAGACACCCACACAAAGACCGAGGTCAAAATCCAGATGCGTTACCACTCCTGAGGCCTAAGGTGTTATGCCTCTGTGCCGGAAATTACAAGGCCATACATTACCACCTGACCGGAACACGATAGTGCTGAACACTACCATTTAGCGGCAAGTTTATTAGGTAATGCGGTGGTGCCTACGCCCGCGAGCTCCGTCACTGGAGCTCTACCACCAGTAAAATTAATAAATAAATTGATGTAACTATCTTTTTGTCAATAAACAAATTTATTATTATAAATTTATTCTTATTATCAAAACTTATATATTATTATTATCTTAACTATGTACATTTCACAAATTCCATCAATTTCTAAAAACAATTCAGCATTTTTAATAAATGCTATCAAAACATTCCTAGTCAAATAATGTACTGAATAAAAAAGTATTCTATTATTCGGTGTGGGTGTCACTCTAAGCGCCAAAGACTTTCAAATATGTTCGATAGATTCTTGGTGACTAGAGTGCATACAGACGAGCGGCACTTCGCACATGCGTTAACTTGCAGTTTGAGTATGATGCCCGTATTATATGCGTTGCCGCTATTCGTATTCAGACGCGTGGATCCTACGCGCTTTAGACGCGACCCGTTGGATACCAGTCCTAAACGATTGGAGTAGATACTTATAAATCTATACATACAAATAAATAAAATTGGAGTTTCTGTTTGTAATATAAAATTACCGCTTTTTACTTAATGTATCTGTATATACACGGTACAAATACCGAAACAACATTTTTACAATTATTGTCTTTCTGTCTGTCTGTCTGTCTGCCTGTCTGTCTTTTTGGCGGGGCAATCTCGAGCTGGACCGATTTTGACGGGACTTTCACTGGCAGATAGCTGATGTAACAAGGAGTAACTTACTGTACTTTTATACTAGCTGCGCCCACGACTTCGGTAGGTACTGAACAATCATAAATTCACACGCGGGCGAAGTCGCAGGCACAGCTAGTTATTTAATATATTAGATTATCGTGTTTGTAAGCAAACTCCCACAAAATTATTTTTATAGCGCTAAGACGACACGATGCTGGGACAGTTAGTACCTATTGTATTGATTATTACGAATAGCGTCACACACGTTAACGCGCATTATATACGAGTCATGGTCGCGTACGTATGAATTGAAACATGAAAATGAAAATAAGAAAGGCTTGCAAGGTCATAATTTAGATGAAATGCATTTTTAAAATGTCGCATCGTCGCCTTTTCGAAAGGGTTTAGTTGAAGTCAGCTGTCGTAATATGTCAACAGTTGCTGTAGTCTTGTTGTCGTAGACACGCAGTCGCGGACGGTTGCCGGTTGCCATCAACTGACTGCTGCTCGTCTGTAGAAACCCTTATACTGTCTCGAATCCAGATGTTCTCAGCATTCTTGTTTTTTTGTTCCGAGTTGATTTGTTGGTTGTAGCATATAATTATAGGGGAGTTGCCAAGATTGCTTTAATTTATTATGATTGGTGGATTGCTTTGCTTCAATGTTTTGTTTTACATTTGTTAATGAGTATGATCTAATTATACAGGCCAGAGATTAAATTATTTTAGATAAAGCATTTTTTTGATATTTTGTCTATTTTAATATTAGGCAAGAGGCATTTTTTTCAACACATATTTGTATTTCGTAATTCTAGTCAAGTTTAGTTTTTACTTAAAGTCAAGTTATAGTGCGTTGATAACCTTTCAATATAAAGGTCTGATAGAAAACCAAGCTCTTTTTTAGTTGCCTTTTCATGCAATATTTTGAAATTAATCACGTTCAATCCATAGATCGGATTGGAATTTTGATCCACAAATCGGATTAAATCCAAAATAAATATCAAATCCCAACTGGCTGGTTTCCACCGTTTACATTGGTTTTTGTTTGACCAATCACTTCTATTCGGTATTTGATATATGATACCTAAAAATAATACCCACTATCTCAATATTCAACATTTTTGGCCAGTTTTTAAATCATGATACGTGCATGTTTACATAAATACGGATCTAGTTTTTAAGGTTCCGTAGCAAAATAGAAAAAAAAAACAGAGTCTAAAAAATTTGTTTTGCTTCTCTGTCTGTCCGTAAGTATGCCACAGCCACTTTACTCCGAAACTATTAGGATACTTGAAACTCGATATATATTTTGTGAAACACCTTATCATTTTTATACAAAAATAAATAAAATTAGTAGGGCCTCAATATATACTTGTATGGATTGAACAAAAAAAGACTATTTTAATTATTTTAATTTTCGATATCTATATAGTGTAAGATATCGTTGAAGAGGTCTTTCAAAAATTAGGAGTGTGCTAACATCATTTTTTGATTTAGTTAACTGTTTGTGATTTATTAAGCTTTAAAGTGTAAATTTTCCCTCCCCCGCTACCAACTAAACGGTTCTTATTAGAAATTCAAACTTTACAGCAATAGAAGCTACATATAACGAAATTAAAAGAAAAACTATCAAACTTAAGTTGGCTTTGCAAGTTTGTGAGTAATAGTCGACCAAATGTATTTTATTTTACTCGATAATTTCGAACAACTCCACAGAAAATATTTTTTTTTTTCCTTACATCTCTTATTCTGTAACTACGAAACCCTACACTGCGCGTGGCCCGACACGCACTTGACCGGTTTTTTATTATTGATGTTGTTACAAGCAACAATTTGTCAAGTCATATGATGATGTATTAAGAAACAACAGAATACCTTAAAAAACACTTCAAAAATGACATAACTACAAAAACAGTCAAAGAAAAAAAGACAATAAGAGGCGACACATTAATATTTATATGTTTTTACATCACAGCAACTCATAAACGAATCGGAGAGAGAAAAATGCGAGGCGCAGAGAAACGACGTAATGAGGGATATAAATCAAGGAGGACGCATGACGTACAGACAGAAATAGATGCTGTGATTAATATAGCTAAGTGCGGCGCGATCTGAATATATTTAACTGTGCCAGGGTACGAATCGTCAGTCCTATTGTTTGGCGGTTGTTCTGTGAATTATGAATGCGGTTTAGTTGTAACATGCCAGCGGATTATAGTGTTGGTTTAATTCTATTATTTTGGAACGGAAGCTAGTTCAAAATATGCAAGATATTTTGGAATCAGTGATGGACTAAAAGGAAGGGGGGAGAGGGCTTCTAGAGCCCCTACAGCCTTTTCGGGGCATCTTATTGACCCGGGAAGGCTGTAGGGGCTGTTATCCCTTTATCGCAAATTACATTAGTGACATGATGAAGGTAGATTAGGCACCGGAGGTGTGTCAGGACCGGAATATCTGGCGCTCCTCACTCTCTACCTACCCCGTTAGGGACCTTGCGTGAAGATACATACTTATTGAGGAGGATGACCAGAATATGTAATAATTATTAAAGCTTCTTTACATATAAGTTTGATTTAATAATTATAAAATATGTAGATTTAAGGACTTAAACTATTGAAAATCAGCGTCAGGCGTTACGCCTGACTTTTATGCTGAATTGGAGTCTATTTTGGCGCAGCCGTGCGACACATACTATTATAATTACATACTTATTTACCTACTTATTCGTTTGTACTGTGTAGTTGGTTGTGTTTTTTTTGTCTCCTTTTTTTGTGTACTTTATTGTTTTTGTGCTCTTATTGTTTTAAAATTAATTGTTTGTATTTTTCAACCTGTTCTTGTTTTTTGTGTTTCACGGCTATGCGCCAAATAAACGCGTTTTCTTTCTTTCTTTTTAATCCCTCAAGCTACCCAAGTCCATCTGCTGCTCTAGGGATTAAATGAAATAAACGATTTTATTATGTCTCTCGTCAGCACGGGGTCCAATTTGAACCCCGGACCTTTGCCAGGCTTGCGCGGGGACATGGGGGGTCCAACACGTAGAGGCCCTTTCGAGAATTTTTATCTACTTTGTAATGGGTTATATTCGGCGGGACCTCTCTCTGACTGCATCAATAGTTAATACAGGCACAGACAGACCCCGCAGAATATAATGGGGCTATTGTAATGATAAGTGATTCGCCAAACTTTAGGCTATGTGAGTGAACTGGGGGGACTAGCTGGCTGGGCCTATGGAGTGAGATCCGGCACCTGCCTATATTCAACATATCACATTAAAATAAACGATTTTATTATTATTATAATCTTTGCCTCAGTTGTCTAGTGGTAGCAGACCACTACCGCTACGCTGAGGTCCTGGGTTCAATTCCAGAATCGAAGCCTGCCAGAGATAAAGGTGTGAAGTGCTTTATCTCTGGTTCTTTTGGGATTTTTCTGCAAGTTTCTCAGTACCTCGAATTCGGTAATGTGCCCGGAGATGAGAACAGGCTCGCCACCTGTTACATGGGCCAAAATGTAACCGCCGAATCGTAGGTGTTCGCATACATATTAAATGCATGCATTTACCTTCGGGGATTACAGGCGTGAAGTTACGTATTATTATTGTAACATTTGACACAATTATTTATTACCTTTGTATCTAATACGTATCTAACACAGAACATAATCCTCCCACATAGCTCAAAATATCCATACCTAATGCATATCCCTATACACACAAATAATCTTTTGTTAAAATAAGACCTAAGCATTGCACTGAGGCGTTCTAAGTGCTACTGTTAGGGATTTAATGACTTCCACAGGCAGATTGTGATGTTAATGAGAACACGCAATTAAGGAAATGAGATTTTTATGCCTCGAGACCAGTAATGGTCAGGGCAGAGATATGATGTTTGGTACAAAAGCTAATCTGTTAATTATGTGATAATAAAACCTGATTATGTTTCTTTGTCTTAGGTTAAGGTTTGAGATAATGTATACTTCAAAGAAGTAAGGAAGTCTGGCCGAAAATTTATCAATGTATTACAAAAGTGTAGAAGCGCGCATGGCCCCGCGGCTGGTGTAGATCGTTAGCGATCTACTCAGTTAAGAGACACGGGTGCGGTGTGTTTGGGTGGCCGCTAGTGGCAAAATTAAAATGCGCGTTTCCGTGTTTCGGAGGGCACGTTAAGCCGTCGGTCCCGGTTTCTATCGTTAAACCTTGTCGGAGGCCTTACGGGCGGTTTGAAAACATCCGACAGCGGGTTAGCCACTAACCCGTATTTCCACCAACCCGCATTGGATCCCCCCCCCCCCCCAAAGGGGAGAGACACGTGCCCAGCAGTGGGACGTATAATGGGTTGCCATTACTATATTTATTATTTATTTTATTGCAAAAGTTAAGTGTTCTGTGGGAATTTGTTCGATTTAGATGGTAATATAATTTTAGCAGGTTATTTGAGTGACGATCCAAATGGTCCAGTGGTGTGTGACGACAGCTTGAACCGAGGCTTACGGGTTCCATCCCCGTACCGGGATAATGTGTACAAATATGTGTAAGTGTATGTGTTGTGTGTGAACAACGGCCTAGTAAGCGTTTTATCGAAGTCGGCAAACAAGCACGCAGCTCATGTCAGCATGGATGTTAAGTGATGACTGCAGCCTATAGACATCTACACAAGAACTAGAAAAAAATGCAGATGCGTTGCCACCCCTGAGACTATAGTTGTTATATCTGTGTTATTTATTACGGAGCCAAACATTACCATCTTACGGAAACATGACAGTACCTACTCGTACCTACCATTAGGCGGTAGATAGAATGCGGTGGTGCCTTTGCCCTCGAGTCTCTACACTGAAACTCTACCACCAGTAAGCCCTCTATTGAGGGCTTATTCTATAAATGATAGCTAATAGCACTAATGTTAAGAAATATATTAAATTAGTAGGTAATTATCAGTCTGCCCGTGACCACGGTAGCTGGAAAGCGACCGAAACGTCAGGTACTCGTATGAGAAGAAGTTTGGAAGTGTTGTATACGCGAAAAAATCCGCAAATTTAATTTCTACAGTGTATGAAGCTCGCGAAAACCTGCGAAAACGTTATCTAATTCATGATTACTTTCGTTAACATCAGTTAAACACAGTTGTTACTCGTACTAACTAGTACGCCAATAGCGTATCAATCGAGAGATAATTTGTGTTTCCTCCGATCTAAGATACAATATTGAGGTCGGCCGCAAGAAGCTAAGCTTTCGTCAAAACAGCTCAAGAGTCACACCCTAAAACAGTTTTAAGTTTCAAAATATCAAATCGCTTTAAACTCACGAGTCCATTAACCCGGCAAGGGGCTATGGCGCTAATAAAAACGATGGTGTAAATTATTCGTATTTTTAATTTGAACGGAAAGACTTTACTGTCAGTAGAAGAAAATTCTACTGCTAGTGGGCGGTGGGTCGTCACGTCCCGACGTTACGCCATTTTTTTATGAATTGGAATGATGAATATCCTGATATAGCGTTTGATTTTTGAATTAGGGAGATAGCGATTAACGATACTTAATGAAAAAGTCTTCAAAAGCTCTGCTGTTTAGAAATGTAGTTAAATCAGTAATTTATAATTACTTTCAATGGATTATTTTTCATATTTATATCGTAATATAAATCCCTGACAACCACATCAAATAAACAAAGGCTCACGGTACATTTTAACCGATAACCAGTTAAGATAGCAAATCTTTATTTACTGTCCGTTGAATTGGGACGCCGATAGCGGATCAAGAGATCGTTTGCTATCTAGATTGATGCGATCTCCCGATTGAAGGTGCAATGTTGAGATCGGCCGTAGAGAAACTAAGCATACATCTAAACAGCTCAAGAGTCTCACTCTAAATCAGTTAAAAAATATTTTCAACAATCAAAATGAAGCCCCCTACACTTTTTATGCAATAGTATGAATTTTCAATTGATTTTTACTGTTTTATTTATGATTTTTTGGTTCAATTAGATTTAAAGGCGTGTTTTTTACTTTTTAAAAATGAAATCTGCTAACTGTCTCAGTAGCGTAGTGGTAACAGGCCACTACTATTACGCTGGAGGTCCTGGGTTCGATTCCCGGGTCGGGGACTATCAGAGATAACGGTTTAAAATCCTTTATCTCTGCATCTATTGGTATTTTTCCATTTTCTGGAAGTTTCCCAGTACCCCGGAGTTTGGTAATGTGCCCATGTAACAGGTTCGCCACCTGTTACATGGGCCAAAACGTAACCGGCGAGTCGTGGGTGTTTGCATGTATGATTGAATGCATACATTTATTCTGCCTACCCCTTCGAGGATTACAGGCGTGAAGTTACATTTTGTTTACGTTTAAATAAAATTTATTTTTAACTTTTTAGTTATGCATTTTTTACAATTTTTTCTTCTAATTATAGCATTATTATCGGTCCTTGAGACGTGTGCCAAGTTTCAAATTAATCAGACTTCTAGAAACCGTTGAAAATTAAGCTGAAAGATTCCGATACATACACGCATACATTGATACAACCCAAGCTTATAAAAGCATGTTAAAAAGGGAGTCTTCTTAAGAGTTAAGAGCCCATTAACCAGTCAAGGGACGATGACGGCAATAAAACAATGGTGGAAATCACCCATATTTTTTATTTGAACGGAAACTATTGTTTACGGACAGAAATAGTCTGCTCATTTCAATTTGTTGGAAGTGGAGCAAACATTATTTAATTAAAACTGAATCGCTTTTCAGTGAGTTTATAATATGCACTGGTTCTTGAGCGTTGATTGTATAAATGGAATTGTTGAATGGATTGTTAGATTTTCCTGAAATTTCAATTCTTGAATTGGACAGAATAAACCTATAAATAAAGGCTTATCTTTTGTTACGATTTCTTTAAATGTTTTTTTAGCGTGGTGGAGTAAGCTCTAGACCTCTCCCAAAAAAGGGTAGAGACTTGTGTCCAGCAGTGGGACGTCAAATGGGTTGCCATTATAATGTAATAAAAGTGGCAAACAAGCTAGCAGTTCACATTGATGTTAAATGATGACTGCAGCCTATAGACACCCACACAAAGACCAAGGTCATAATGCAGATGCGTTACCACTCCTGAGGCCTAAGGTGTTAGGCCTCTGTGCCGGAAATTACAGGGCCGTACATTTTTTGTACAACCTGACCGGAACACGATAGTGCTGAACACTACCATTTAGCGGCAAGTATATTAGGTAATGCGGTGGTGCCTCCGCCCGCGAGCTCCGTCACCAGAGCTCTACCATCAGAGAAAAAAACAAGCAGTTGACATAAATGGTAAGTGTACACAAAATCTTTGAGGTCACCCCTGAGGCTTAAGAAATTTTGCCTCTGTGATAGTTTTGGCAGGACATCTAACCGACACACGGTAGTGCTGAACACCACGGAGTTTAGCGGCAAATAGATAAGATAATGCTGTGGTGCTTACTCGAGCTCCGACACAGGAACTCAATCACCGGTTAGTTTATAATTGAAAGAGTTTTCAATATCACTGTTATTTAAAAATGTATTATAACTGGTATGCATCTAATAGTTTTATTTTGTAAAATATTTTGGTGTACAAGTGAAGTCAAGTGCCAAGTCCCAGACCTGACACACCTCACGTGCTTCTTCTATATTCTTCATTATCTTCATACACACTCGCCGATTCCTAAGACTCTTGACTCCGACGAATACTCGACTGTCAAGGTCAGTCAGTCTTGGTCTTCCTGGGCTTCTGAAACCATCTATTTCCGCATCGTAAGTATATCTGTTTGGTCATTTAGACATTTTTTTCTACATGCCCGAATCATCGGAACGTGACTTTTTAACTGCCTCGGTAGCCTAGTGGTAGCAGGCCACTACTACTACGCTGAGGTCCTGGGTTCGATTCCCGGGTAGGGGGTTATCAGAGGTAATGGTGAAAAAGACTTTATCTCTGGTTCTATTGGGATTTTTCCATTTTCTGGAAATTTTCCAGTACCTCAAAGTTTGGTAATGTGCCCGGAGATGTCCACAGGCTCGCCACCTGTTACATGGGCCAAAACGTAACCGGCGAATCGTGGGTGTTTGCATGTATGCTTGAATGCATGCATTTACCTCTGCCTACCCCTTCGGGGATTACAGGCGTGAAGTTACGAAGTTACGTGACTTTTTAAGGATTTTTCATTGATAAAAACTTTCTGTTAATCAGATCGACTGTAATATAAATCGATCGATTTAAACGTTGACCATTTGTAGAGATAAATATCTAATAGGAATTATCAGACATCTGTATAAATAGGAGAACCCGATCCTTAAATCATCTCCGTGTCGAATTGATCAAGCACAATATCCAGTTCCAGTAAACATCCCCACTTTGGAATCTCAATTACTTTGGACCCTTCATGACAGAGAGATCGTCTCTAAAATTAGGGTTCAAGCTCCGTCCTATAAACCCAATGGTTAAGATCCACATACCTATATGTACTTACTGTGTATCGTCGGGACGTGACGATACCACTGCCTACTAGGAGAAAAAAATTCTTCTACTTATTTAGAATTCTACCACTAGCGCAGTCAGTCAGTCAAACTATTCCAATGGAGTGGGAAGAGCAATAACGCGAGATGGCCAGCGGCGTCTCGCGAAAAAACTACCGCTACTGCTTTTGCCAATCCACATGCCAAGCGTGGCTATTCTGGCATCCCTCTTATAAGTAAGCTTTGGTGCAGCAGTGGACGACTTTCGGCTGAAATGTTGATGATTCAATTCTTGCTCTGTAATTGCAAGCTCTCCATTCATTATCATACATTGTGAAAGACATAAAACAAGACCCATCCGATGTAAACTCGTCCCCATAAATCTTAATTTAAATGCACTGTTAAACAAACGACAAAAACATGATCCGACAAGTTATAACAAGACGAAACGTAATCCGCTAAACGCCATCAAATCGGTCGATGTTTTACTTTGAACCGTGTAAATACAGCTATGGAAACGCCCGGCCTTGTTCTAGAACTTTTAATTATAAAACGGATTCATAGAGTTCGATCAACATACAAATTAAATTTGTTTTAAATGTGAAAGTTTGTTCATTAACTGTCGTTCGCTTATACTTTTTATACCATGAAGTGGTAAGTTACGTTTAGGGATACAGTTGAAGGTAAGTAATATTGTGAGTGAGAGAGTGAGATTTTAATGTACCACCGACCAGCACCGCCTAATTTTACGATACGACGTCCACTCGTTGTCAAGGGACGTTCCATGGGTGAACGACGCGATGTTACTTGTGAACCGCTGGTCCACTTGGGCACAGTGAGCTGGCAATGCAAAGTCAACGCAAGACAAGCTATTGGTCACCGAGTGCTCCACACGCCGTCCGCGCGTTGACGGCTTGCGGTCGGGGCACAGATTAAAAAGGTACAGAAGTCAATCTCATGTATGTACTTCACTTTTTATGCCTATGCTCGACGGTCGCGCTAGGGTTGTTAACATTGGCTTATGCACAAAAATCTACCGTGGTAGTGGCACTCGAACTTTAACCTACAATATCAAAACAAAACAATAAAAATACTATTGCAATACAAAAAGTTTATACAACAAAAACAAAACACAAGATTTTACATTTCACAATTCCTGCAATGGAAACCCCCTGATAACTTCTAAACGGATTGCCCTATTTACCTAATTTTGTCCTATACGTCTTAGACCTAAACCTACCAAATGAGATTAAAGACAACACAATATATACACAAACAAAAACGTCACGTTTTCAATTTACGTAATATTTGGTGGCGTGAATTTTCCTTACAAAATGGCAGTCGCGCGCGTATTCGACTGAATCCGACCGGGATACCGTGTGCGTTGCTCGAGCGCGCTTTGGATGTAGATTGACTTCTGTACCTTTTTATTCTGTGTTCGAGGCGATACGGAGCGGAATTGATGTTATCTGTTGTGCAGGCCGCTCGAGGCGGTGGTCGGGCGCTGGTCGGGTGCCGGGTGGCCGTAGTAAGCTGACCTTAAGGTATTTTGAAATTACAGGGCCGTTCATAACCATCTGACTGGCATTACTGGCATATGATATTTCTGAACAATACCATTAAGGTATTGATGGCAGTCTGCTCCGTGCAATACAGTCCACGTATGTGGGCTGTCAAGCATGTGTGCGGGTAGATGGTAACATGTCACCCTGGTTTGATGTTAACATCGGTGTCAAACAGGGTTGCGTGCTTTCGTCTAGGCTGTTTATTATATATCTGGACAAATGCCTCCAGAGGGTGAAGTTGATGGATGTGGGAGTGCGTATGGGTGACTTAGTGGTGAACTGTCTGCTTTACGCAGATGATGCGGTAATTGTTAGCTCTACACCATCTGGGCTACAAGCACTAGTCACAGTCATGAAAGAGGATTGTATGGAGAAAGGCTTACAATTGAATGTGGATAAAACTAAAGTATTAGTATTTGAAAAAGATGAACAGAGAACAAATGCAAGGGTAGTAGTAGATGATGCAGTGTTAGAACAGGTTGATGAAATTGTATATCTTGGATGTGCTTTTAGCAAGGATGGTAGGTACACCACTGACATAGAAAGAAGAGTGCTTGCTGGGAATTGCGTGAATGGAGCGTTGGGTAAGCTGCTAGAATCGAAACATCTCAGCCAGCGGGCTCGACTAGCCGTACATAATGCTGTACTTACTCCAACGCTTTTATATGGAAGCGAGAGCTGGGTATGCAGGAAAGAGCATGAAAGTAAGTTGAACGCGGTCGAGATGAGATCTTTGCGCAAGATCTGCGGTGTATCACTCACCGATCGCGTTCGTAATGAAGATGTAAGAAAGAGACTTTGTGTGAATGATAGTATCGGTGTAAAAATGAAAAAAGGCATGCTCCGATAGTTCGGGCATATAGAAAGAATGTCGAATGAGCGAATGACTAAACAGATATACAATGCGAATGTGGATGGTTGCAGAGGCCCAGGAAGACCAAGGCTGACCTACCATGACCAAATAGGTCGAGTTCTGTCTGATGGTGGGGTCAAAAGTCTTAGGAATCGGCGTGCATGTATGAAGAGAATGATGAAGGTAGACGAGGCACGAGAGGTTTGTCAGAACCGGGATGTCTGGCGCTCTACACTCTCTGCCTACCCCGTTAGGGACCTGGCGTGAAGATACATACATACCATTAAGCGACAAGTAGATTAGGTAATGCGGTGGTGCTTTTGCCCGCTTAATTTGACCCTCACACTCTACCACCCACCCAGTTAGTCCAGCGGTGTGAGATGACCGTTTGATTCGAAGGGTCGCGGGTTCGATCCCCGCACCGGAACAAATATTTGTATGGCTTACAGATATTGGTTTCGGGTCTGGGTGTTTGTGTATGTGTTGTATGTGTACAACGGCACCCACAACACAGGTTTATACCTACTGTGGGGCTGTGAGTGTAAGCGTATTTTATTTTTATTTATTTATTTTTTACCACTAGTACAAAGTTTATAATGTAATCCTAATGGTTAAACTTTGATTAAACTGATGGTCAAATTGCAGATGCGTTGCTTACCCCAAAGGCCTAGGGTGCTGTGCCTATTTGAAAGTTATTACGGGACCATACATTATACCATCTAACCGGAACACGATAGTGCTGAACATTAGCATTTGGCGGGTGATAGATAAGGTAATGCGGTTGTGCTCTTGAGCTCTAACACTTGCCAGTGTAGTGCTCTACCACCAGTATTCCATAGTTAGGCAAATCTTTGTCACAAACTAACGCATAAAAACTAAATCTTTGCTTTAGACAAAAACCGAAAACGGCTATAAGACTGAAATTTAAATACTGAATAAAATTAAGTAGATGCTCAAATTAAAATACATGAAGCTAGCTTAAAATTAAATTATTTCATGAAAACTGCCAAAAGATAAGCTGCTACAGAATAATGACCAATTTCATTCAAGTTTTATTTCCACTTTAAGTTTAAGTCTAGACAATTTCAACAAAGTTGGGTTCGGCTTATGGAACACAGTATGTACTGGTATAAATTAAGTTTTTACTTAATTTTTATCATAATTAATAAAAATACGCTTACACTCACAGCCCCACAGTAAGTATGAACCTGTGTCGTGGGTGCCGTTGTACACATACAACACATACACAAACACCCGAAACAAATATCTGTAGGCCATACAAATATTTGTTCCAGTGCGGGGATCGAACCCGCGACCCTTCGAATCAAACGGTGGTTTCGCACCGCTGGACTAACCGGGTCGTCAAATTCCCTACTACAGCTTTTAATAAATTTAATTATTGTCTATAAAGCTAGTAGAGCTTATAGTAAATTTACGGAGACGTGAGCAAGTCAAATTTAGTTTGAAATAAACTATTATTCGGATTTATCTCGTACATATTAAAACAAAAAGGACGAGAACGCAATTCTAGTCTTCGAACGCAATTCTGAGGCGCATTTTCGGTGCAGTATTGGAAAATGAGAAATGGCGAACTCGATATAACCAAGAGCTCTACCACATGTATGATGAACCTTATGTCATTAACATTATTAAAATTGGACACTACGCTGCGATGGGCAGGACATGTGGAGAGGATGGATGAATCCAGAACACGCAAACGTCTACTGACTGGTAAACCGGGCGGGCGAAGAAACCGAGGCAGACCTAAACTTAGATGGCTAGACGGAGTAGAGCAGGACCTGAGAACGCTGGGCGTAAGGAATTGGAGAGAAAGAGCCTAAAACAGACCGGACTGGAAGAAAATTCTTAACCAGGCCAAGGCCCACCTTGGGCTGTAGCGCCTTAAATCATCATCAACATATTAAAACGAAAATGATTTTTTTTTTTTATGTCATTAAGTTGACAGATAAGCAGACGGGCCACCTGATGGTAAGTGGTCACCGTCGCCTATGGACATTTGCAACACCAGGGGAGTTGCCAACGCACTGCCAGCCCTGAAGGACTGTTTTGACGCCATTTTTGAAGAACCCCATATTGTAGCTCCGAGGGAACACCTCAGAGGGAAGTTCGTTCCACAATTTACACGTTCTGGGCAGAAACGAACGAGAAAACCGCACCGTTGAGCACTGCCAGGTGTCCAGTCGGTGAGGGTGAAACTTCTCTCTTCGGCGGGTAGTACGGTGTAGAAAAAGAGATTATGTAAAATCAACCCAACCCGACGTTTTGTTCGCTTTTTTGACTGCGGGGAGGTGCTTGATTTTGTAATAAAACTATAACTTCGTATCGACTTCAAATCATGTTTTCAGCAATCGGGCTAACTGATTTAGAGTCACAAATGGTGAAAGTAACAAAATTTTGTTACTACGAATATATAAGCGAGAGCTGGGTATGCAGGAAAGAGCATGAAAGTAAGTTGAACGCGGTCGAGATGAGATCTTTGCGCAAGATCTGCGGTGTATCACTCACCGATCGCGTTCGTAATGAAGATGTAAGAAAGAGACTTTGTGTGAATGATAGTATCGGTGTAAAAATGAAAAAAGGCATGCTCCGATGGTTCGGGCATATAGAAAGAATGTCGAATGAGCGAATGACTAAACAGATATACAATGCGAATGTGGATGGTTGCAGAGGCCCAGGAAGACCAAGGCTGACCTACCATGACCAAATAGGTCGAGTTCTGTCTGATGGTGGGGTCAAAAGTCTTAGGAATCGGCGTGCAGGTATCAAGAGAATGATGAAGGTAGACGAGGCACGAGAGGTTTGTCTGAACCGGGACATCTGGCGCTCTACACTCTCTGCCTACCCCGTTAGGGACCTGGCGTGAAGATACATACATACATATACGAATATATAGACAAGTAATAAAACAATGTTAGTTACCGTTCCCACACAAGCAATATTCAACAGAGAGCAATACTGTGGGACAATTGAACGCCCATCCAATATAGAATGTCGTGATTGTCGATCGCACGACAGCAATAGCGCGACGAACTGACAGACAGACGTGACGATATGCGGCAACACTCGATGGGGTACGTCACTGACTGCGGAACACTAGATAATTCATAGTGTTTAAGTACAAAAAGCCCTTGTCAGTAAAAAGATACGAGCATTATATACTTTGGAGTTAAATATTTGCCAGCGTTTGTATGCGATTTTGTTCGCACGTGACTCTAATTCCTGGATAATTTCCGGAAAATCCTATATAACTGCTCCGCTACACTGCCCAGAGTATTATCATAACAAATTTCAGCTTTCTACATCCATTAGTTTCGATTTTACGTTGTCTGTCATTCAATCAGTAACTCAATCACTCATTCAGTAATGGAAGAATTTTATACTTCTGTACTAAAATAACCAATAAAGCGATATTAACTACACATCTAACATACAACACGAGCAATACTCAACAGAATAAAACGGCAATCCTATGTGACAATTGAACACCCATCTAATCTCGCATGTCGTGATTGTCGATCGCACGATAGTAATAGCGCGACGGACTGACAGACAGACGTGACGATGTGCAGCAACACTTGATATTGTACGTTACTGCGTTAAGTGTGGAATTCTAGATTACTAATAAAATAGTTTCGAGGCATGAAAAACTGACCAACTGTTTATTTTGGGATTATTTATATTTCGTAACCGTATGTGATTAAAGAAAAGTCTTTTTCTGTAACATCGTGTAAGCGATGTATAACTTTGGAGTAAAAGATATTTTACTTAGATTGAAGATAACAAAAGCTACATTGGATTGTTTTAAATAAGCAAACAATTCCCTGAGAGAACTTACCAATATCCTTGTGAAAATTTTATTGAAGTAAATGTTTTATTCTAAGCTTTGAAAATATTAAAAAATAAGAAAGTGTTGTTTTTCTGAATTAACCAATTTACAAGAGTTTTCTCCTTAAAACAATAAATATCACAAAAAGATTGAACATTAGAAATATTACCAACTGACGAGTGGTCAGCGCGACGAACTGACAGACAGACGTGACGATATGCGGCATCATTCAATATCGTACGTCTGAGTTTAGCCAGAAGAACAGTAACTAGGTAATTTACTTATTAAAAAAATCGTATATTGCATTGAAAAACTGACGAAAACTTCATTTGGATTATTGAAGATCCAATTCGTAGCACATATTTATAAATCGGCCAACTGTGTTTCGGCACGTGCGCAATGTAGGCTTCTGTTTTTCCAAGTTCCTTATATCCTTAGTTGATCCTTGATTGTTTTCATATTTTTTTTATGTAGGTACTATCACCATGAAATAATTTCACGCGTCCAATTAAAATAGTGTAGTTTAGCTTAGCTAATTATTTCACAAACGGATCGTTTGATCGAAAAGTGATCTTCCCAAACGCCCAATTTTTTTTACAGCTCTATCCAATGATATCTCACACAGTGAGTTCTCCTGAGACAGGCTTTTATACCACCTAAGATATTCATAAATACGCATTCATCGTCAGAAATGTCACCTCTTGAGACTATTTTTGCCTCAACATCTCCACATCCAGGCATGCCTAACCTGAGAGTCAGGCAATAATTAACCCGTCTTATGTCAGTGGTGTATTTATAAAGCAATTATTAATGCGCCTGCAGCAGCAAGCAGGGTTGCCAGACAACAAAGAATTTCCTGACATGTCTGGAATTCGGATCTCATAAAGTATCTCCTAAAGTGACAAATCGAAAGATTCTTTGGCTTAACAATTTATTATTATGTTTGAAAATTCGATATCATATTTTATTATTTTTCAGCAGAAACAGATGCGAGAATATCTAATCTCTAGAAGAGAAGAATTTCATATCTCTTTCGACTGTTTTGAGTTGCCTATCTCTTCGCATCCAACCTGGAAACCAGGAACTAGGTAACCTGGAAGTCAAGCAATAGTTAACCCGTGTGATATCACGGCTGGATCATTCATAAAACAATTACAAATGCGTCCGCGGCAGCAAGCTGAGTTGCCAGACAACAAAGAATTTCCTGACATGTCTGGAATTTTGACCTCTGTCTGAGAAACTAAAAACAACATTGTACCTAATTCTGAAAGCTTTATAAAATTAAAAAATACTTTTCTCCATTGGATAAATTTGAATCAAATACACGTTCCGAGTTTTTTAATTAAATTAAAAAAACTTGGAACGTGTAATATATAAAATTGCACCATTTAGACACATGAAGAATAAACTTAAATTGAGGACCTTGCCAGCGAGTATCATTATTAGATCTGGATATACCGCCACACAATTTCTTTCACAGGAGTAGAATAACTTAGACTTCAGGAGTGACAGCCAAACTTTGTTTGTTTAGGATCTTTATATGTATGTAGATGTTTAAAGACTGCAGTACTCACATTCTACCTTTTTGAACTGGCTTAATTGCCACTTTATTGTATAATTTGTGTGTGGTTTTCGGCGGCGGTCCAGGGGATGGGCGGCTGGGGCGGTCCGCCACGGGCATTCGGTTCTGAAGGCCTCCAAAGATCGACTGGTCGCGAAGAATCATGAAAGATTTTTTGAGCTTACGGAGGGAAATGTCGTCCTTTGTGTTCGCGCATTTTTCTTGATGTGTATTTTTATTTACTTTTTTCGTGGGTAGGCGTGAAACTAAGTTGACACGTTTTTATGAGCTCTAGTTATTTAATTTAAATTTTATTATTTACATTTCAATTTTATCCTTAATTTTATTTCTACTAATTATTTTTATGTAAAACCAACCTGCAGTGCTCTTCATTTCCTTTAAGTCTCACCTTTAACACAACACATCACTTATTTATATTAACATGGAATCGGTAAAGGAGTCTCTTGAATCGATGGCTGAGTTATTCAACACCCGGATGGATGAATTCCAGCAGGACCTGCGAAGGACTTCTCCTTCCTCTGCAACTTCTTCTTCACTGGCATTAGACTTCAGCAATTTCCGGAAATTTATCCTTGCCGCAATGAACACCTTGCAGCGTCAAGTAGAATTTCTGGCCAGGGAGCTGGATAGAATGGAGATGAGCAGGCGTCGAAAAATGCTCCTACTTCATGGTGTGCCCGAGGACAGAAACGAAAATACTTCATCTGCTGTGGCCTCAATTGTTGCAGAGCGGCTTAAAGTGTTGGATTTCGCAGCCACTAGATGTCATCGGCTGGGTCGGCTTGTAGAGGGAAAACCTAGACCCATCATCGTCAAGTTTACGGACTCTTCAACTCGTGATGTGGTCTGGTTTGCGAAGACAAAGCTGAAGGGATCAGGCATCACTTTATCCGAATATTTGACCAAAACCAGGCACGACGTCTTTTTAGAGGCCCGGAGACGTTTCGGCATCACCAAGTGCTGGACCCGGGATGGCCGAATTCTTGTTGTTACGCCTGATGGAAATCGCTACCGTGTGGAATGTATGGCGGACATGTCCTCGATCACGGCAGGTAACAGCACCGAAGCAGCAAAGACAGTGCCCGCCCCTGCAGTGATAACGGCCAAACTACCACCGGCTCCGTCAGAAAAAGCAGTTGCTGAACGATCGAAGCGGATCATCAATAGGCATAAGTAAACATGTTATCTTATGTCTTCCTTATCTTCCGTCTTTATTTAGCCATTCTTTCAATTTACCGCCGATTTCAAAAACCTTTTTATTTATTTTTCATCTGTGCTAACTATTTTTCAAAACACCGTACACTAAACTTAATAATTGTTATCTTTTAATCACAACTTTGTTTTTACACCACAGTTTTACACTTTCATAGAATTTTGTCATGTCAACGTCATGTGTCAAAAATGTCAATTTGCCGGCAGAATGTCTATTGCATAGACAGTCATAGACTATAGATTTTGTTGTCATAGACGTATGTCTATGGACATGGACTGGCCGGGCTTTAACGTTTATGTTACTAGTTTTGATTCGTTTACTTCTGTTTTATTTATTTTTTTATTAATATTGAATGCGGTGCTTATATATATATATTTTTTTTGTATAAGTTTAGATTTTATTTTAGGTTTTAAATTGTTGTTGTTTATTTTATAGATTTAATTTATTTAAGTTGTATTTTGTTAAATTAGAACTTTTAGCTATTTATACTAAATTTTATATTACTATTTTATTAACTAGGTATTAAGTACTGATCATATGATAGATGATACGGCCATTGATGACGACAGTGACCACTCAAATTACCTTTCCTTGTCTTCTGAAGGATTAAGTAGCAATGATAGTTTTCAAAGTCTTCCATCGTTACATGAAAATCTTGACTCAAGCTTCTCAGATGTTCTGAAAAATTTTAATATCATACATATAAACGCTCAAAGCATTCCGTCCCACTATTCAGACATGTTAGCTACTTTTTCGAGCACTAATATACATGCTATATTAATATCAGAGTCATGGCTTAAGCCTTGCCTTCCCTCAACTTCATATTCATTGCCGGGTTATAATTTAATCCGCAATGACCGCTGCAATCGCGGTGGTGGGGGCGTAGCTATATATCTTCGCTCCCATATACCTTTATCCATCGTCCATACGTCTAACCAATCACTAGATGGTTGTGCTGAACATCTTTTCATTGAAGTTAATTTTTCGCATACCAAACTTCTTTTAGGTGTATTTTATAGCCCATCTATTACGGTTGATTACTTTTTGTCCTTTGAAACACTTGTAGAGGAGTTAAGGCCTCTATACAGTCACACCGTAATAATGGGCGATTTCAATACCTGCCTTCGTAAAAATGATTCGAGGTCTTCTAAGCTTCAATCGATTATTAATTCCACGAATATGCATATTCTTCCCCTCTCGACTACTCATAATTTTCCCAACTGTACTCCTTCACTTTTAGATTTAATATTTGTCTCTTCTTTAGAACATGTTGCTAAACACGGCCAGTTTCCTGCAGATGCCTTTTCTTATCATGACCTCATTTATTTGTCGTATAAAATTCGTCCTCCCAAATCAAAGTCCAAAATCCTTCTGCAGCGTAATTTTAGTAGTCTTAATATGGAAAAACTCCTAGATGACGCAGCTCAAATTGATTAGACTGCTGCTACCAGCGCAGCTCATGTTGATGACCAAATTTCTCTGTTTAATACTTTGCTTATCGGTCTATATGATGTGCATGCTCCCATTAAACCAATACGTGTAAAACATCTTCCTGCGCCTTGGATTAACGATGATATAAAACAACTAATGCAACGAAAAGTTAATGCTAAATCAAAATATAAGTCGGTGCCAACTGAAAAAAACAAGCAGAAATATTTTTCTTCACGGAATCGCTGCAATAGGGTTTGTAGAGATTCACAACGTCGCCATATCCATAACTCAGTAGAAAACGAAGATCCAGCGAAAGTCTGGCGATTTCTGAAAACACTAGGAGTTGGGAAGTCTAGCGCTGATTCTCTTCCCAATAATTTAGATATCAACATGCTTAATCAGCATTTCTCTACTTGCACGTCTATAGATGATGTTTTAAAAACACATACTTTGTCTAATCTTTCACAGGGGCCCACTCCTAGTCACTCCGCATTTGTGTTTAGTCAATTTGTTGAGCGTGATGTTAGGAAGAACATATTAGCGATCAGTTCGAATGTCGTTGGATGTGATAATATTAGTCGAAAAATGATAATACCCTTATTAGATATCCTTTCTCCTGTAATTACTTCAATTTTTAATTCTTGTATTTCTTCTGGTGTCTTTCCTAGTCTTTGGAAAGATGCAAATATAATCCCTTTGCCTAAAAAAAACAACCCTACATGTTTCTCTAATTATAGACCTATCTCTATCCTGCCTTTCCTGTCCAAAGTCCTTGAACGCCTTGTCCACCAGCAATTAAGTTCTTTCCTGTCCAAACATGACTTGTTCAATCCATTACAATCCGGATTCCGTCCAGGTCACAGTACGACGACCGCTTTAGTAAAAATCACCGACGACATTCGGTTGGGCATGGATAGTCAACAGTTAACGGTATTAACATTGCTAGACTTTAGTAATGCTTTTAATACTGTTGACTTTGACATTCTACTTGCGACTTTAGGTTCTCTTAACATATCTCCGCCTGCAATTGACTGGTTCCGTAATTACTTGTGCGGCCGCCGGCATCGTGTGCAAGCTCACGAGCATTCCTCAAATTGGTGTGCTACTGCTGCCGGTGTGCCGCAAGGTGGCGTGTTGTCTCCTCTCTTATTTGCTATTTTCATTAATTCTGTTTGCCCTCACATCTCTTCTCTCTATCACCTCTATGCAGACGATCTCCAAATTTACACTAGATCTTCGTTGAGAGATCTTCCGATAGCAATTGATGAAATTAACCGTAACCTTGAACGTATTTCAACATGGAGCACTTCTTTTGGCTTGAAAGTTAACCCCGAAAAAACGCAGTCGATTATAATTGGTAGCTCTAGGCTAGTCAGTAAAATAGATTGGGATACTTTACCTCGGGTACTTTTCGATGGTATCCACATACCGTTTAAAAATACTGTTAAGAACTTGGGTATTACGCTGGACCAACATCTTTCATGGTCTCCTCAATTAAGCGATATTAGCAGGAAGGTGTTTGCCACTGTTGGTTCCTTGCGTAGGTTACGCAACTTTTTGCCTATTCCTACTAAAATTGCGCTTGCACATTCCTTACTGTTCCCTATACTAGACTATGCTGACGTGTGCTATCTTGATTTGACCCAATGCCAACTTAATAAACTTGAGCGCTTGCAAAATGTATTCATTAGATTCATATTTGGTCTTCGGAAATATGATCACGTCTCCGAGTATCGCAATAGGCTCAAGTGGCTACCCATTCAATTTCGCCGGAATGCACGTATTCTTTCTCTTTTGTACTCAGTGCTATTTAATCCTGAAAGCCCCACTTACTTAAAAGAGATCTTTGAATTTTCACACCTTTCCCAATCCCGGTCCCTTCGTTCCTCTTTAGCTTTGCGTTTAAATATCCCTTTACATCGTAGTAGTTTTTTCTCCAAATCCTTCTCTGTCGAAGCTGTACGTTTGTGGAACTCCTTACCCCACACTATTAGACAAATTCAAACTATTGAAACTTTCAAACGTCAAGTTAAGGCCCATTATCTTTCTTCTCTCTAAATGTTGTGAATATATTTCTTTCTTTAATATGTATTTTTAGTTGCTATTGTTCACTGTCGTTTCCAATTTTTATCTTATGTTTTTATCATACTATCAGTACTTAGTGTAGCACACCCTGCCAGTTTAATTTTAAGTATTTCTTTAGATTTTTGGGTTGCCTGGAAGAAATCGCTCTTTTAGCGATAAGGCCGCCCTTTGGTACCACATATTTCTTAAGTGTTTTTTTTTGTATACATGTACTTTTGGTGTGCAATAAAGAGTATTTATTATTATGTCTCTCGTCAGCACGGGGTCCAATTTGAACCCCGGACCTTTGTCAGGCTTGCGCGGGGACATGGGGGGTCCAACACGTAGAGGCCCTTTCGAGAATTTTGATCTACTTTGTAATGGGTTATATTCGGCGGGACCTCTCTCTGACTGCATCAATAGTTAATACAGGCACAGACAGACCCCGCAGAATATAATGGGACTATTGTAATGATAAGTGATTCGCCAAACTTTGGGCTATGGGGGTGAACTGGGGGGACTAGCTGGCTGGGCCTATGGAGTGAGATCCGGCACCTGCCTATATTCAACATCTCACATTATCGAATCCTACTTTAGGCAGGTGGTGACTCGCCTCTCCTTGGTGGGCCCCCCAAACAGCCAACCCGATGGTCGACAGGGGGCAACACTGTTGAGAGAGGCTGGGGGTGTCGAGAGGTGTGGCCCCGGTTTCACCATCACGAGCGAGTAATCTCGAGCTCGGAGCGGGCTTCCCCGCTATTATGCCTTTAGACACTTCCACCCCCGAGTGTATGGCTCTTGCAGAAATTTAGACAACAGCCTATTATCTAAATTTCTGCAAATGCCATACCTCTAGCGCCCCACTCGGACCGGCCAATGAAGGCAAGCCAGAGGTGAGAGACCTGATGCTCTGTCCGGCCGTACCTCTGTGTGGCGGACGAGGCGGAGCCCAGTTCTCTCGGAGGAACTCGAGATGATGGTAGGGGGTGGTGTCGCTACTCACCAACAGCTCGCCACAAGCTGCTCTGCCCCCATTATTATTATTATTATTTTAGAATCTATCTACCGTATCAATCATACGGGTGGAGGGGCAATATGTGCGTGGACGGGGGCCCCTTAACTTTACTTCATGACATTTTTTTGCACATATGTCTGTGTATGTTAGTGGGCCTCCAGATGTCAAATGCCGCCCCGGGCTCCTGATGATCTTAGTCCGCCACTAGTGGTTTTGAGAAATATCAAACCAGTTTTTTTTTATTTTATTCATCTTGCAATCGGCTTTTCAAGACCTTAACAGATGTGTTGCAAGAGTTCATTGGCAGGAGGGAGCTGTTCCTCCAGTGCGGAAACCGTCTCTTATTAAGTCAGGACTGTTAGTGAACAAGGTCCCATATGTGTTGTCTCATAAGCCTTCTGGCGTTTATTTGGTCACCCAACGCTGATGCTAACGTTTTCAAATGAGCTTTTATACGGTTTATGTAAGCTTTTGCTCTGTGCTCGATTTCGTCCTTGACAGTCCTCATTTCTATGTACTCGTACAACGCACTGGTTCTGATAAATAGGTGCATCAGTTAACATTTTGAGAGATTTATTTTGGAACCATTGTATGATCTCCACATTAGATTTTTTTGATGTTTTTTTTATGTTATGGAAGTGGCCTACAAGATGCAGTTCACATTGATGTTATGTGATGACTGCAGCCGATAGATACCCACAAAAAGACCACTGTCGAAATGCAGATGCGCACTCCTGAGGCCTAAGGTGTTATACCTATGTGTCGGAAATTACAGGGCCGTACATTACCACCTGACCGGAACACGATAGTGCTGAACTCTACCATTTAGCGGCAAGTATATTAGGTCATGCGGTGGTGCCTACGCCCGCGAGCTTTGTCACTAGAGCTCTGCCACCAGTAAAAATGATGATTTCCATAACTCAACTCCGTATGTCCAAACCGGTTTGATTATAACTTTGTAAAATGCAGCGTAGGCAGGCCCCCCACAAGATGGACCGACGACCTGGTGAAGGTCGCGAGCAATCGCTGAGTGAGGGCGGCCCAGAACCGTTCGTTATGGCATTCTTTGTGGGAGGCCTTTGTTCAGCAGTGGACGTCTTTTGGCTGGAATTATGATGATAATATAAGTATCTTATTTTCCATGGTGACGCGTGATCTTGACCAATGTAAACCAGTTTGTTAAAATACATTTTATAATCTGGTAACCCTAACGGTAGCAATGGGCATTATTTTTAGCGCGTCAAGTGAGCTGTAAGTTGTCGCGTTGAAAATGTAAGCGTTCTGTATTCCGCTAAGCCGTGATTTGTTTTACTTAGTCCTGATAGGTAGTCTTGTGTGAGACACGGTGGAATGGCCGCGTTGAGACAAGATGGTCTTTGTGTTAATTTATACTGCCTCTGTAGTCTAGTGGGAGCAGGACACTGCTGCTACACTGGGGTTCGATTACCGGGTCGGGCACTACTAGAGATAAAGGTGTTAAATCCTTTGTATCTGGTTGTAAAGGGATTTTTTTCATTTTCTGTAAGTTTCCTCGGTGTTCGCTTGGGTGTTCGTATGTATGCATTTACCTCTGCCTACCACCTCAGGGATTATAGGCGTGAAATGTAGTTGATTTTAATATTATATACACCAATATATCTAATGCTGCGTTATCAGTGAATAAAGTAGGTTTTATTTTAAACTGGCGGCCCGCCCCGGCTTCCCCCGCGCTGCTCCGTTCCTATTAGTTATAGCGTGATGATATTATAGCCTATAGCCTTCCTCGATAAATGGTCTATCTAACACTGAAAAAACTTTTCAAATCGGACCCAACTGGTTCCTGAGATTAGCGCGTTCAAACAAACAAACTCTTCAACTTTATGATATTAGTATAGAAGTATAGATGGAGATTATAAGGATCTGTATTAAAATTAAGTTCCATTATTTCGTGTAGCATGTTTCTTAAATTGCAATATGTATTTTCTGTCGATTTAATGATTTCAGGCGATTCGTCGATTATTCGTAACGAATTGAATGTTAAGAGTTGGAAGCACTTTTAATTTTGCGTTCCGTTCTTTACGCATAAATAATTAAAAAAATATATTTCTGTATTTCTGTGATTTTCAATTAAAAATTGATTAAAAGAACATATCAAATATTTTTTTCGGCCTTAAAAGGTTGTAGAAATTTGTATTATTAGTATTTCATAGATTAAACACGTTGTATGCATGGATTGGAAAAACACAAGATCCGTCAGCGATCAAGCTACTATAACGGACGTATAATCTGAAATTTTAAGACCCGGTGTTGGATTCGTTAAAAGCGTAGTTTTCGCCTTAAATTTATACTTGCCATGCCATTGAAATACTACTCATTCGTACAGCAACTCACCTGAAACAAAAAACGAGCAATTTTAACACAATAGCAAAATAATGCTAAAATAATATTTTTTTAATTTTTACTGGTGGTAGAGCTCCAGTGACGGAGCTCGCGGGCGTAGGCACCACCGCATTACCTAATATACTTGCCGCTAAATGGTAGTGTTCAGCACTATCGTGTTCCGGTCAGGTGGTAATGTATGGCCCTGTAATTTCCGGCACAGAGGCATAACACCTTAGGCCTCAGGAGTGGTAACGCATCTGCATTTTGATCGTGGTCTTTATGTGGATGTCTATAGGCTGCAGTCATCACTTAACATCAATGTGAACTGCATGCTTGTTTGCCACTGCGATTACATAAAAAAAAAAAAATGCAGTATCGAATATTTTATATACTATCCACTTTATTTACTCGTAGCATCACTTACCAAGTACCAAACTTACGATTATTCCACTTTTCCATTAAATACATATCGTTAGGGTTCCGTACCTAAAAGGTTAAAACGGGCTCCACTAAGCCTCCGCTGTCTGTCTGTCTGTCTGTCTGTCACCATGCTGTATCTCATAATCAATCATCAATATAAATATATTATTTGATTAATGATAATATTTTTAGCTGTCCCTCATATTTTCACTTTTGTACCATTGCTGCACCTACTTCGTCGATATCCTCACTACCCGAAGGTTGACTGGTAGAAAACGCCTAGTGGCGTTAAGTCCGCCTTATGTATAATTTCTGTGCATACATAAAAGAATAAATAAATAAATAAATAAATAATCCGTGATAGCTAGAAAGCTGAAAATTTCACAAATTATGTATTTCCGTTTTTGCTATAACAACTGTTTAATGTGATAAGGTTGAAATTTGCTTGCGGGGATTTATGCTCACTGAAACTACGTATTGTTAGTTTGCTCTGTTTATTCGTACTGAAGTTGCATCGAAATACATCACTCAATTTGTGGACTGTATAGATAGGTAAGTATAGGAACTCGTTCATAGCTCACGCATACAATGTAATAGGGGTGTAACTAGACAACAACCAATTATAAAAATAAAAATAAAAAAATATTATAGGCCTCCCCATAAAAAAGAACGTGTTTTTTTTTCGTATCATATTCCATTGATAACGGTAGCAGGTGGACGCTAAAAATTTTCAGGATTATAGATGATGGTACGGAACCAACCCTTCGTCCACGAGTTGTTGTTGCCTGTTTTTTTAAATTCTGTATCCTTAATGTTGTTGCCTGTTTTTTTTTTTAATTCTGTATACTTAACCTTATTTGGACAGGACAATAAATTATTTTATTATTACTAAAAACACAAGTAGTCAACATGAATAATGACTTGCTAAATCGCGCTATCGAAGTTGTCATGTCGCTTACGTAAAAGCAACTGCAACCTCAAAAGTTTAATGATGATCCGCGTTCTACCAGGGTTTATAATCAGTACCAGGCTAGAGTATCCTCCTTTTGTGTTAGAATAATATTAAATACTGGAATAACTTCCGATAGTTAAGAGTTATGGACATTATGGACATACATACAAATACAATTGTTGCTACGCTAGCGAGTTTCAACAAACTTTTGTTTGTATGTAATGTAAGTGGCAATGAAGCATGCAGTTCACATTGCTGTTAATGATGACTGCAGCCTATAGACACCCACACAAAGACCAAGGTCAAAATGCAGATGCGTTACCACTCCGGAGGCCTAAGGTGTTATACTTCTGTGCCGGAAATTGCAGGGCCGTACATTACCACCGGACCGGAACACGGTAGTGCTTAACACTACCATTTAGCGGCAAGTATATTACGTAATGCGGTGGTGCCTACGCCCGCGAGCTCCGTCGCTGGAGCTTTACCACCAGTAAAGCTTTTCCTATTTATCCAAATACGATAAACAGGGACGGAATTTAAAAAACTTTATTCCACTATTATTTGAACTTCATGTTACTCACGATCCAATTAAAGCCAACGTATACCGAACCCCACATAATTTATAACAATGTAACAAAAATCCGGCGACTCTATAATGAGGACAATCAAAAGTTGTACTGCATGCGTTATTGCCACTACAATACATTGTTCCAACTTATTTCCACTGCATATTCACTGTAACTAGGGTTGTCTATCGTCGAACTCTTACGTGGGTTTTTCATCCATATTATCACTAGTGGTAGAGCTCCATTGTTGGAGCTCGATGGCTTAAGATCACCGCATTACCTTACCTATCTGCCGCTAAATGGTTGTCATGTTCAGCACTGTGTTCCGGATAGATGGCAATGTATGGCCTCGTAATGTTGTTTTTTCAACAGACGAGCATCATCTGAGACCTCAAGGATGGCAACGCATTTAAAATGTCACCTCGGGTTTTTTTTTATAAGATGTCATATTCTTCAATCGTCACTTGACTTGGTGGCCAACTAGCTTGTAGTCCAAATGGGTACAAATGGATTTGTACTGCATGCTAGTTCTGTTGCCCACCATCATAACGTAAAAAAAACGTACGAGATTTCAGTTTTTTTTTCAGAAGCACTATTACATAATATTTCTCGAAGTTCAATTAAAGCCGACGTTTACATAACGCCACATAATTTATAACAATTTAACAAAAATCCGGCGACCCTATAAACAAGAGGACAAACAAGAGTTGTGCCGCATGCGTTAATGCCGCTACAATACATTGTTCCAACTCCTTCCCACTGCATATTAGCCAGAGGGTTTCTAATCGTAACTATTTTTTATCCGCTTTTATCAGAATGCTTCTTGACTTACATATAGCTTCTCAGCCATTTTCTGAAAAATAATTCTCAGATAGAAAAAAAATGCAATATGCATAATTTGTTATGTTCTTGAGATTCATGTGATTTTTTATATTCGCTACTCATTTTTCTCCATAATGTCGGTCGCGTGTATTTAATATATGCTAACTTTACTTACACTTTTTTTTGTAATTCGTAATGTGCAATCTTTTATTCCCTACTTTCGATAACGATGGTGATGATTTAAGAAACTGAAACACGGTTTTTACTACTTACTAGTCAGAAAATAGAATAAAGTGTAAAAGTGCAGTTTCAAGATTTTTTCATTTTTTTAACACGCATTCTTTTTGCACTTATTTCACCATACGTAGGCATCACGGTAAATAAAGAGCTAGAACTTTAACATAACGTCCTCATGTTTTCCTCATCCTCCGTGTTTCTTTGAAGAGAATTCTCTGAAAAGCCTGAATCCATTGGTTACATGACATTTGTTAGGTTTTGCCAGTAGTGACCTGGTTATGACTCAAGTTTTTGGTTCCATTCCTGGTACTTTAGTTTCTGGTATCGATAAGATTACCAAAATTAATTTATTAATAGACACATCATCAGGCACTTTCGGAGTCATACATGAATGTAGTTATGTATTAAATTATACATCTAAACAACAACAAAAAAATGCATTTGACAACCCTAAATAGGCCCCGCGCGCACTGCGGCTGCCGAACCTACAAACGTGCCGCAATTAACTGTTAAATGTATGTGAAAATTTTCCGTACGCTTGTGAGCGAAGTTTATGCCGGTATACGTTATTTGGTGTTTGGCGGGAGTGCAACATGAACAATAACAATAAAATACCGTAGTTATAATTACAATATATCTATAAAGTTCTTTGAGCTCTGAAAGATGTCGAGGGAATTTACTCCATTTATATTTATTTGTATGTATGTATTAGTGATGTAGCGAATATCAATTTTAGACATTCGCGAATGCGAATGCGAATGCGAATATCTGCCATTGATATTCGCGAATGCGAATGCGAATATTGACTTTCGAATTTGGGGCCATTTGTCTATGGCTTTATTTTGACAGCTTACTCGGCGCTCGAGTCCCGCAGACGCATTTGTCATCCGAACAAGGCCGATTAATGTTGTGTTTACTTTATGAAAGATCGTTAGCAGAAATACGAAAAATTTGAGGTTAGATTGAGTTTATTGATTCAAGATGAGTTAATCAGTTTCTAGTGAAATATTATGGACTTATTTTACGTACCTATATCTACTAGGTATAATAAGTTGAATAGTGCAATACTATCTTGTTTGATATTAATATTTTCACTTCAATAAAAGAAGATGATAATTTTCTCTTAAATTGAAGTAGATTTTTGTAAGAACTTTAACTACATTAGGAGAAGAATATGTTAGACAATTATTATTCCAAGTGTGTATTTTGTTTTTATCTAAAATACGTTTTATAGCGGTTATCTTTTTTGTTTCTTATTTTTCTAAGTTGAAAATAAAAAAAATACTTTAAGTTCAAAATAGTAGACAATTAATGAAGAGTGATTAAAGTATAAGAGAAGAATTTGTTTTTGTTTGATACTGTTAAACATGTTTTTTTCCGTAAAGGCACCATAGACCACATTCATACGCTGCGGCAGGTTATACTAACAGAAAACAGAAGAGTATAACCTATCTATCAGAAGACGATAATCTATCTCTAGCGTTCGTGTACTGTGAGAAAGCCTTCGATTCGGTTGAGATTTGGGCTGTGCTACAGTCACACCATGGGTGCCTAGTTGACTACCGATACATCGAGGTGCTGAGGAGCTTGTATGAAAACGCCACCATGTCGGTCCGGTTTCAGGATCAGAACTCGAAACCTATCCAACTGGTGGCGAGGTGTGAGACAGAGAGATGTTATATCTCCGAAACTGTTCACCACTGCATTGTAAGACGTCTTCAAGCTTCTGAACTGGAAAGGACTCGGCATCAATGTTAACGGTGAGTTCATCTCCTACCTCCGGTTTGCAGATGATATCGTAGTCATGGCTGAGACCCAGGACAACCTCAATGACCTCAGTAGGGCCCTCCCAACGAGTGGCCCTTAAAATGAATATGGACAAGACGAAGATCATGTCAAATGTCCATATTACACCCACTCCTGTTATGCTCGAGGGTACTACACTCAAATTTGTTGACGTCGTATACCCGGGACAAACGGTCCAGTTAGGTTGGTCCAACTTCGAGAAAAAGGTCAATTGCCGAATCCAACTTGGTTGGGCAGCGTTCGGGAAGCTACTATATCTTCTCGTCCGACTTACCGCAGTGTCTCAACAAAAAGGTATTTGACCAGTGTGTGTTGCCAGTGATGACTTATGGGACAGAAACGTGGTCGCTCACTACGGGTCTCATAAGAAGGCTCTAGGTCACTCAGAGAGATCGAATCAAAAATGAGGAGATCCGCATGAGAACTAAACTTACCGACATAGCTCACCGAATAGCGAGACTCATGTGGCAGTGGGCAGAGCACATAGCTCGAAAAACTGACGGCCGTTGGGGCAGAGCAGTTGTCGATTGGCGAGCGCGTACCGGAAAACGAAGCGTAGGCAGGCCTCCCACAAGATGGACCGACGACCTGGTGAATATCGCGAGCAATCGCTGGATGAGGGCAGCCCATCACCGTTCGTTGTGGCATTCTTTGGGGGAGGCCTTTGTTCAACAGAGGACGTCTTTTGGCTGAAATGATGATGATGATGAAACATAACTTATTTTTGGTTTCGTAAATTCTAATGCAAGGTTGATTATTAACATTACCAAACCAATATTAAGTATTAAAGTGAAGTCTGTCTGTAATAAAAATCAATAACTATATTTGCAAGTTAATGTGAATTAGAGGATTTAGGAGCCGTTTTACTACTTACTGATAAAGTCCCTGATAGTTTATTAGGAACTTATCAATACATATATTAAAACAGTAAAAATCGAGTGTCTGTAGGTATATTAAATATTTTTCCAAAAAACTGATAGGAAGCGATTAAAGATGAGTAACAGAAACAAAAAAAAAACGCTGTTATCTCGAAATAATAATAGGGAGTTTGATGGCAAAACAGGTTAATGCATCCGCCGTATAGTCCTGACCTTGCACCTTCAGATTTCCACCTGGTTCGGTCTCTTCAGAATTCTTTATGCAATGTTAGGTTAACATCACGAGAGGACTGCCAAATCCACTTGTCGCTATTTTGATGAGAAGTTCCAAAATTTTTATAGCAATGGGATCATGTCCCTACCTACAAGATGGCAAAAGGTTATCGAACAAAATGGTACATACATACTTTAGTTAAATTTAAATAAACTATATTAAAAAATGTTTCGAATTATCTTAAAAAATGCGAAGAAACTTTTTCCCCAACCAATATGTACCGTGTATACATATGCATTTAGTAAAAAGCGTTTTATTTTAATATTACAAACAGACACTCCAATGTTATTTATTTGTTTTAATTTTATTAATTTAATCGACATTATTTATTTATACGTAACTATATATATTATGTAATGATCGTGGCAACTGTAGCTTTTGAACACAGGGTTAATTTAAATTAGCGTCTACATCAATTCCAAAAACATTTAAATTTGTTCTACGACTTTTCACAAATCTCGATAAATAAACCAAAAAATGTTTCCATTTATTCAAAAGAGCATCGCCGCTCGCAATATGCCCCGCAACACCGCGCCCCGCTGCTCGTAGCGATATTTTGCCTAGGCAAGGTACTTGTCATACGTTAGAGTAAATACCAGTTCAAAGGCAAAAGAAAATAATTTTGTTTGAGGAGACTTAAATTTTAAAAACTATTAACTTTAAAAAGTTGTTTTTTTATGTAATGTAAGTGGCAAACAAGCATGCAGCTCACATAGATATAAAGTGATGACCGCAGTATATAGACACCCACACAAAGACCAAGGTCAAAATGCAGATGCGTTACAACTCCTGAGGCCTAAGGTGTTATGCCTCTGTGCCGGAAATTACAGGGCTGTACATTACCACCTGACCGGAACACGATAGTGCTGAACACTACCATTTAGCGGCAAGTATATTAGGTAATGCGGTGGTGCCTACGCCTGCGAGCTCCGTCACTGGAGCTCTACCACCAGTAAAAAAGTTGTAGAACAATTGTTGTTGCGATTGATGTATAGAGGCTGCCTGCAAAAGGTGACACGCTAATATCAATTAACCCTATATAACATACACAAATAGGATAAATATATTCACCCCTGTCCTCTCCATTGGTAAAATACAAATGTGCATTACTGATAATTTTATGACCGTCACCCCAAATCCACATAAAGCGCGCCCATAAAAGTACGCAAAACGTTACGAGTTAGATTCGCGAAATGTCGTAAACCCGACAAAACGGTTAAATATAACTTTTACCGCAACTTACCTGACATAACGCCCGCTTATGCCAACGATGTGATATTGAAGTTATTGTGTATATAATGGCAGCAACGGCATCTTGAGGATGATTGCTTCAAGATTTGACTGCCCCATCCAAAATAAATGGATAAATATAATGATATCTTCAAATATTTGAGTAATGCTATTATTTCTATTAATTGAATTGATGTAATTATTTGTATTGTCAATTTCTAATAATATTTCCTGTGTATATTACGAACACTAACAAATTTAAACGCTCGTTTTACTAACACATTTGTATGAATTTTAATTTGTGATTTGAAATAAAGAATTTATTATTATTATACCACTCATTTATTTTAAGACTTATTAAATATTTTTTTACATATATAAATATAAAAAAACAAATATATATAAAAAAATAAAAAATAGCTTGCCGCCGGCAGCGGGAACAGGGCCCAAGCTACCGGTGGTTAGGGACACAGAGAAAGGAACCTCCTCACTATTCGTGCCGTGTCGAAGAGTACAGCCTTCTGCATCAAGCCCTTGACCCAGCCGCCCAACGCGAGTCTCGTGTTGATCTTTGTGATCAGACGAATGTCACCTCAGTCTGCCCGGGACCACGGAAGCTGAAAAGCGACCGAAACGTCGGGTTGATTTTAAAAATCATTTTAGTTTAATATACGCGAGATAAATCCGTAAAAATAGTTTTATTTCAATGAGTGTAGCTCGCGAAAACTTAAGAACATATCACATTATCAACCAGTTAATCTTCGGGTCAACAATTTATGTCATTATTCGCGTCTTTATTTTTTGGGGGAAATACAGACGTCAAATATTTTCACCAGCATCGCCCCAAAGTACGCAAAACTGTACAGAGCAGAGGTTGTAAAACTCGACAAAATGGTTAAATATAACATTAACGGCGACTTACCTGACATTCCAGTCGCTTATAGACTGTGATGTGCACGTGTCACTCACGGATGCAGCGAACTAGTCGTCTGATGGGTGGCGACTTTGACGAGGAAATTTGAATTTGACGAGGTAATATTGCATTCCTGCTTTCCTTTGATATTTATTTTGTAACGACCGATTTTTACTGGTGGTAGAGCTCCAGTGATGGAGCTCGCGGGCGTAGGCACCACCGCATTACCTAATATACTTGCCGCTAAATGGTAGTGTTCAGCACTATCGTGTTCCGGTCAGGTGGTAATGTACGGCCCTGTTATTGCCGGCACAGAGGCATACCAGCAACACCTTGGGCCTCAGGAGTGGTGACGCATCTGCATTTTGACCTTAGTCTTTGTGAGGGTGTCTATAGGCTGCAGTCATCACTTAACATCAATGTGAACCGAATGCTTGTTTACCACTTCGATAAGACAAAAAACCACCCGCCCCGGCTTCGCGCGTTGCGGATGCAATATAGATTGTTACTGATAATTTGATGCAATTTTCAACAATCATCTCCTTCCGATCCAACTGTTTAAAACGATAATTGACGACTGACCGTTATGTCAAGCGCCATAAGGTTTACATGAGAAAAGATAATACTGTCGTTAGAATTTCTAACATTTCCACCAACTATCTATTTCTCTTCTTTCATGCAAACTTTTTTTTATGTAATGGATGGAAGTGACAAACAAGCGTGCATCACATTGATGTTAAGTGATGACTCCAGCCTATAGACACCCACACAAAGACTTGGATCAAAATGCTGATGCGTTACCACTCCTAAGGCCTAAGATATTTTTTTTAATACGCTTACACTCTCAGCCCCACAGTAGGTATAAACCTGTGTCGTGGGTGCCGTTGTACACATACAACACGTACAGAAACATCCAGACCCGAAACAAATATCTGTAGGCCATACAAATATTTGTCCCGGTGCGGGGATCGAACCCGGCATTTTGCCTCTGTGCCGGCAATTACAGGGCCGTACATTACCACCTGACCGGAACACGATAGTGCTGAACACTACGATTTAGCGGCAAGTATATTAGGTATTGCGGTGGTGCCTACGCCCGCGAGCTCATTTACTGGAACTCTACCACCAGTAACATACTAAAATTATATCATTGATATTTCATTTAAATGTATGAAGCATGGGGACACCAAACAGACAGACCATTACACGCACACGTGAACAAACGCTAAACGATTCAACGATGTTATTCGACAAGTGTCGTAAACCGCCCAAATTGCACGTAAATATGGCTTTTACAGCATCTCCATACTGCGCAGTACACCTGACTTACCTACATTATTGGCTTACATAAATATTGGGATATATTAGCTGTGCCCAGGAATTCGTCCGCGTAGATACTAAACAATAATTTTGTTAAAATTCTACACGGATAAAGTCGCAGGCGCTTTTAGTCTAAATTAAATACGTTTATATAAACCGCATTCAATTCTGAGTAAATTTACATAACATTAAAATTGACCAACACTTCTTTTTCCCTAAGCCGATTATGACAAAACAACGCTCCTAATTATATGTGATTCACTTGTAAAAACCGCGTTCAAATCCATTGAGTAGATTCAAAGTTATAACGTACAGACAGACAGACATTAAATATCCAAAAAATGTTTTTTTTTGTTTTTGTTTCGCTTCTTTAACTGCCCCCCCTATCAGTATTTTGGAAAAATATTTAATGTACATACACTTTTTATTGTAGACCCCCTTTTATTTTATTTCTGGTGGACCCCCGAAACCAGAAAAAAATGCTGCTTTTATACCACATTCCTATATTTCCAATTTTTATTCACGCCTAGGTAGACCCCCATCGAGTCTTCTATGGACCCCTGGGGGTCCACCTTGACCACTTTGGGAATCACTGGTATAGTAATAGTAAAACAGGTAACATTAGACACGTACGAAGCCGGGGCGAGTACCTAGTCATAATATAGCTTTAGGAATAAAAACTCACCCATATCGACGTTTTAGTATAATCAAAATACGGAACCCTAAAATGGTCGTATCCACACTAACAGCTACCGATAACAGACATGAAGCATGCGCCGTTTTACTCCCCCAACTTTTAAGCTAAATTAACCTCTTAAATAAATAATAACACCTCTGAGTGTGTTATTTTTACTCACAATTGGTTATTTTGAGTTATTTAATGTTTCCTACTGTTAGCAGAGTTCCAAGTGTAGAGGTAGAAGGCGTACTCACCACCGCATTACCTAACCTATCTGCCGCTAAATGGTAGTGTTCGGTGGGTGTCTATAGGCTGCAGTCATCACTTAACATCAATGTGAACTGCATGCTTGTTTGCCACTTCCATTACATCGTTGCCACTCCTGAGACCTAAGGTGTTATGCCTCTGTCGGAAATTACAGGGCCATACATTACCACCTGACCGGAAAACGAGAGTGCTGAACTATACCATTTAGCGGCGTCAAGTATATTAGGTAATGCGGTGGTACCTACGCCCTCGAGCTCCGTCACTGGAGCTCTACCAGCTTTACAATAAATAATTACTTAAATCTTCTTGTTTTTTAATTTCCATCCATCGTAATTATTAAACCAGAAATCTAGAAATCCTAGATGGCACATAATTTTAAATTTTCCGTATAACCTAACACAAGGTAGACAGAAAGTGGTGTTTGTAACGTTTTGCAAATAAGACAAGAATAAACGTGGAAATGGGCCAGCTGTCACGAACGTGAACGCCTGCTTTTTGTGGACACATGAACACTGAACAGAGGATGATATTCTAGAACATACTATTACATACTCTGCTAATGTTATAAAAACGTAATTGTGTTTTGAAAAAGACCGTCATGACAATCATGCTTCACGAAAATTTTCATCAAAACTACTGCATTGAAATAGACTTTGAGTTCCTTTTTTAAATATATAAATATCTATTAAAATATTTTGCGGAATCAAAGTACATTCTTCTAATATCTACCTATGATCACCTCCAATTTCTCTACCAACTAAAAGAAAAATATTTAGGAGTATAGCCGCTCACTTTATCTCGCTTATGTGGATTACTCTTTAGGTTTTCAATGGAGGAAAGGGTTACCATTAAAAAAAAGTACATTGAAATATTTATTCTACGAGTACCTACACCAGTTCTACCACCAACTAACCGTAAACCATTTATTCTTTGCGTATGATACATAATAAACAGTATAAAAGGTCTTAGGTGACTTAACGATGAGCCCTAAGTCCGCCTTTTGCTATTAACACGAAGTTGCCGGCGGAGGGCACTTCGAGGTGTATTGATGGCGAAACTGTCCGTGCTGCGTTGAACGGTCAAGTTTACTTGTACGTTAAGTTGTGTACTTCTTCCCGATGAAGTACTTTTTTTTTTATTTTAATGGCATCGCTTGTTCTCATTAACTTGCTTATGAACTAAAAGATGACTTTATCTGATTTTAAAAATTCTTTAACCCAGATTGAAAATGGTATATTCGGATAGAAATTAGTTGGCAAGTATTAGAACTGTAGTGGAAGTGACAAGAGTTCCTAAATTGAGGTACCAAATGAATATATTGCAAAATATGAAGTATTTGTACATACACCATTTTTTATGTTATTCACATATGAATATATAACATTAACTTCAGACTTGCTATAAACACAATTTTTCATCCATCATAGCTCTTTACCACCTTATTTGTCATCAAATGGTAGTGTTCAACCTTTCCATGTCATAGTTAAATGATGTTTGTAACGTAACTTCACGCCTGTAATCCCCGAAGGGGTAGGCAGAGATAAATGCATGTATTCAAGCATACATGCAAACACCCACGATTCGCCGGTTACGTTTTGGCCCATGTAACAGGTGGCGAGCCTGTTGACATCTCCGGGCACATTACCAAACTTCGAGGTACTGGGAAATTTCCAGAAAGTGGAAAAATCCCAATAGAACCAGAGATAAAGGACTTTACACCAGTATCTCTGATAACCCCCTACCCGGGAATCGAACCCAGGACCTCAGCGTAGTAGTAGTGGCCTGCTACCACTAGGCTACCGAGGCAGTTATGTTTATAACATAAAATATATATGTATATATATAATACATATTTATTATTATTATTTTTATCTTCAGAATCCTAAGTGTTTTTTATGGATATCTACAGTATCGTATTCATCAAATATAAATGTAAAAAATAATCGGATTCAACGCAAAACTATACTTCAACTTAAAACTCTAAAACGATATGTGTGTAACAACTTCAACTAAACATCAATGCCAAATAGTCTATATATTATAATGCTGTCGTTTATATAAAGATACTTAATTACAATAAGTTCAAAAATTAAGTAATACATTAAGTTCAAAAAGTGGCAAATCTACAACACAATGAACGTTAGAAATGACAGCATACAAACTCAACCCTCAGATACCGGGAGAGTTGGCATTGCAATAAATCTGTCAATCCAAATGGTGCTCGATAAACAGGATTTAATAGGAGAATCATCAGGTCCGTCGCACACTAGATTTGGGATACGCTTTATTTTTTTTCTGTTTCTCGTACTAACCCCGTTGGTCCAGTTATTATGTTGACCACTTAATATCAGGACCGGGATATCTGACGCTCCAAACTCTATACCTACCCAGATAGGGACTTGGCGTGAAGATACATACATGCATACTGGTGGTAGAATTTCAGTGTAGGAGCTCGTGGGCGTAGGCCCCACCGCATTATCTTACTTTATCTGCCACAAAATGGTAGTGTTCAGCACTATCGTGTTCCGGTTAGATGGTAATGTATGGCTCCGTAATAACTATCACAGAGACATAATAACTAAGTTTTCAGGGGTGGCAACGCATCTGCATTTTGAGCTAGTTGCTAGTCATTGTGTGGGTGTCTATAGGTTGCAGTCATCACTTAACATCAATGTGAACTGGAGGCTTGTGTGCCACCGTCATGACATGAAAACCTAGTTATTTCCGACATATCATAAGTGGTTATTGAAATCCTAAATTATAAATAAACATTTTGACTTTGACTATGATTTTAATAATATGCGCACAGTACTCAACAATTAATATTGGTGTGAACTGCGTATCATGATAATAATATGCGTAGACAAACTTACGTGATGACATAATTATATAAACGGTTCACCTCTAGACGGCTGTAGTCTCTGTTTTGTGTTAGGAACAGTAACTAAGTTATGGGAACAACAACTAAGTTATTGTTCCGAGGTTTTATCAGACAATACAAATTTAAATATTGTTTTCGGCTTTAATATTGTACTGAGCATAAACGTTCGAGAAACGTTCAAATAGTTACAAAACAACAAGGCAATGAACGTTCGAAATGACAGCATACAAACTCGGCCCTCCGATGCCGGGAGAGTTGGCATCGCAATAAATCTGTCAATCCAAACGGGGCTCGATAAACAGGATACAAGGAATCATTAGGTCCGTCGCACACTCGAGCTGTTTTATACTACATTTTATGAACAATCTTTACTTAATATTATAAAGCTGAAACGTTTGTTTGTTTGAACGCGCTTATCTCAGTAACTACTGATCTGATTTGAAAAATTATTTCAGTGTTAAGTCAGTGTCCATTTATCGAGGGAGACTTTATAACATCACGCTAAGACGAATAACGGTAGGTTAATACATAAGATTATATATTATAAGGTAAACACTGCACCCACGCGAAGCCGGGGCGGTCCGCTAGTATTTTAATAATGACTGCGAGTTTTTGAGAAGTCTAGTGGTAGTAGTGCACTACTCTTCTTGGATCTGGGATCTTGGATTCGTTAGGAGTTAAATTTATTAAAAAAAAAACCATGCTTATGCCCTATATTTGTGAAAATAGAAGCGAGAATAAGAAGCTTTTGTACATTATAAAACCTCTATTCTGACCAAGGCGCGTACCAAATTTGATCGCGTTTCAATTTAAGGACTACCAAAATTATATCTCATTTCACTCATATGACAACGCGTATGAAAAAACGAGACAAAGCTAACGGTGATTCAGTGTTGGTGAACAATATAAGCTCATGGTACGGCCACAGTAAAAATAACAATGTCACGTGTCCTAAAATTTTAGGTCAGCAAAATCCACAAACTTAATCCATAATCATAAATCCTACCCCATAAATATAAATTTCCAATCGACTACCTCCTGTGTGCGCCTCACCTTAAGCACTGAAGATAGGATAGAAGCCAGAGCAGAGTCCTCATATAGTATTCATGGGGCTGGCGAGCCTCTCAGAGACAAGGCGCGATTTTTCACTGCAATTTATTACTGGGACACAAGTGGCGGGGGTATTGCGTGAGTACAAAGACCTTAATAGAAGTAGGATATTGATGAAAAAATGAACCACATATGAAAATAATAGAAAACATTATTAAACGGCAATCCGTGAAAATACGCGGATAGGTAAATATGCCAATATGGTGAAAGTTATTCAAAATAATAAATTAAATAAAATAAGTATAAGATTTTCTACATTTCTACATGTTTGTGCATCGGGACGTGACGACCCCACCGCCCATAAGCGGGAGAATTATCTTCTCATCATCATCATTTCCCCCAAAGAATGCCACAACGAACGGTCCTGGGCCGCCTTCATCCAGCGATTGCCCGCGACCTTCACCAGGTCGTCGGTCCACCTCATGGGGGGCCTGCCTAAGCTTCGTCGTCCGGTACGCGGTCGCAACTCCAGAACTCTTCTGCCCCAATGGCCATCAGTTCTGCGAGCTATGTGTCCTGCCCACTGCCACTTGAGTTTCGCTATTCGGTGGGCTATAGCGAATTATCTTCTAGTGGAAGGGAATTCTTCCGCTGGTTCAATGAGTCAACCAAACAATGGTGGTCAAACCATTCCAATAAAAAAAACGTAACTTCACGCCTGTAATCCCCGAAGGGGTAGGCAGAGGTAAATGCATGCATTCAAGCATACATGGAAACACCCACGATTCGCCGGTTACATTTTGGCCCATGTAACAGGTGGCGAGCCTGTTGACATCTCCGGGCACATTACCAAACTTTGAGGTACTGGGAAATTTCCAGAAAATGGAAAAATCCCAATAGAACCAGAGATAAAGGCTTTTTCACCATTATGTCTGATAACCCCCTACCCGGGAATCGAACCCGGGACCTCAGCGTAGTAGTAGTGGCCTGCTACCACTAGGCTACCGAGACCATTCCAATGTAGGTAGTAAATCCAAAAACGCAAGATGGGCAGCAACATCCTGATATAAAACTATTGCCACTGCGATCGCCAATCCGCATGCCAAGCGTGTCGTTATTACATATCCCTTATGGGCTTTGGTCCATTTTTCGGTTGCCTTCGGTTGATTGGCCATTGTATGGTTTATTTCTATGTTATGGAAGTGGCAAACAGGCATGCAGTTCACATTGATGTTAAGTGACGACTGCAACCTACAGACACCCACAAAAAGACAAAGGTCGAAATGCAGATGTGCTACCACTCCTGAGGCCTAAGGTGTTATGCCTCTGTGCCGGAAATTACAGGGAAGTACATTACCACCTGACCGGAACACGATAGTGCTGAACACTACCATTTAGCGGCAAGTATATTAGGTAATGCGGTGATGCCTACGCCCGCGAGCTTCGTCACCGGAGCGCTACCACCATTAAAATCGGTGGAATTCTGCCTGCACTAGTGGAAAAATTATCTTCCAGTAAATGAAAATTGTGCTGCTAGTGGGCAGTAGGGTCGTCACGTCCCAACGCCAGATAAATTAAAACTATATAACTCGCCTTAACTCTCGACATAGGTCTGCCAATTCAGCCATTAATTATCCAAAATAATATGCTAATCGAATGAACTAATTGAATGATAACCGCATAACTTTACATTACAATGTTGTAATAATACTAGTTCAATTAGAGGGCTGGCAGAAATAACAACATTGGGTACGTTTGTAATTGTTGCGTGAGTTGTACATGTGTGAGCTGGTACAAGGACGACTTTGACAATGAGGCACGATCGTGTTCGAGCCAAGTTAATGTATATTTTTAATGAAAGAACGTTTATATAAATGTAATTACTATAAGACCAGTGATTATCTTAATGATAATACGTCTTGGGATTATAGCGATCGCTGCCAGGCTATTTCATGATACTGTGATTTCGTGTATTCAGTAATTAGTATCTACTATTGTTAAGGGTTGAATAATGTGAATACCCTGGCTGAAAATGAATTCCATCTTTTATTTTGCCGTATGCATATCCGGAACAGTCATGCACGCTTAAATGTCTTTGCCTTTGGCGGCGTCGTGTGGCGGGTTGCTCACTTCCCTCTAAAATGGTCGAGGAGGGCAATGGCTGTCACATGCGTCATACTCGTGAACGGGTGCTGTTGGTGGGGACTGGTCTGTTCTGGTTTGCAGGGGCTACATCACATTTAGTAGATAGCAGTTTATTTGCATCTATGCTATGGACGTTGACATTATTTGATTTTTCACGATAATCTATACTAGATTTAAGCTCTCATTTAAAAGAGCTCTTACTGAGTTTGTTGGGTAGCGGAGTTCTTCTCAGTAGTGACTGCACTTGGAACTCTGCTAGGTGAATAACATTGATCTTGACGAATAAGTTTTTCTTTTTCTTCATTTATCATCATTGAAGGAATTGAAAAATTTTATGATTATTATGTTTTAACCAAACAGTTTAAATTTTAATTTTTAATTTACTATTAATATATGATTTTGCTTTTACTATATGTAATGGTTATTCGCTCTAGGTATTTTATGATTTATTGACGTTTTGAAAGTAACTGTAAAGATCTATTCGAAATAAAAATATTTTCTATTTCTACATCATATTAAAATTATGGTGATTCTGGATCTGTTTTTTTTATGCAATGAAAGTGGCAAACAAGCATGCAGTTAACATTGATGTTAAGTGAAGACTGCAGCCGACAACTACACTAAGAAGAGAGGTAAAAATACAGATGCGTTACCACTTCCGAAGCCTAAGGTGTTGGTAAGGTGTGTGAGCTCCAGTGACGGAGCTCGCGGGCGTAGGCACCACCGCATTACCAGATATACTTGCCGCTAAATGGTAGTGTTCAGCACTATCGTGTTCCGGTCAGGTGGTAATGTACTTCCCTGTAATTTCCGGCACAGAGGCATAACACCTTAGGCCTCAGGAGTGGTAATGCATCTTCATTTTGACCTTGGTCTTTGTGTGAGTGTCCATAGGCTGCAGTCATCACTTAACAACAATGTTAATTGCATGTTTGCTTGCCACTTCCTTTACATATAAAAAAACATCACATCTACTCAAACTGAAAACTCCTGAAAACACATAATTCAAAGCAATTCGTTTTTTAAATGCAAAAGCTACTTCAAGTTAAATCACATTCCGGCAGAAGCTTTGGAAGATATAAAACAGAATAACATCAGCGTTGACGAAAACAAATGTGGCGAAAGACAAGCGCAAGATTTTGCGATAGCAAAGAATCCTCCAGCGACAAGACATGTTGACGTTATCGCTTGCAAGTGAGCTAGGAACCGAGTCACATTGATCTAGATTTAATGTGACAAAACGGTTTAGACTTATCTTTGATACGAAATTACTAAAACTAGGTCCGGAGTGTAGTCTAAGAACGCATTATTTTTTATACAGTAGATAGTACATACAAATAAAAAAAATTGGAGTGTCTGTTTGTTATATAAAATTAACCTCTATTTCCTAAATGCATATGTATGCGGTACATATACCAATACATTTTTTTTACAATTTTTAGGGTTCCGTACCTTAAAAGGAAAAAAGGAACCCTTAAAGGATCACTCGTGCGTCTGTCTGTCTGTCTGTCTGTCGGTCCGTCTGTCAAAGCCAATTTGCTCCGAAACTACTCGACCGATTGAGTTGAAATTTGATGAATATATGTAATTGGTGACCCAAAGATGAACACGTCAAGTAAAATAATAAACTTTAAACAGGGAGGCCACTTTCGGGGGGTAAATCAGAAGATTAAAAAAAAATCCTCTTTCATTTGATATGTCGTGTGACATATCAAATGAAAGAGGTTGTTGTCAGCATCTCAGATATATTTCTTTTATAATTTTTGCATAAACAAATTTGAAGTTATTTAAGAAAAACGACGAAAATTGACCATTTCTCCCCCCCCCCCATATCTCCGAAACTACTGAACTTAACATTTTGAAAAAAAATTGGAAAATAGTTCTTTGCCTATAGATTACTGGAAAATCTATAAGAAGTTTGAGTATTCAAATTAAATCGAAAATTCTTAATTATATAACCCCACTGCCGGTAAGCCACCGTAACCGCTATGTCCCTGCATTATAAATCTGTAATACTCGTATTTTCGAAAATATTTATTTAAATTACAGAACCCTCACCACGCGAGTCGAACTCGCTTGTCCGGTTTTTGTCTGTCAGTCTGTTTGTGCCAGCTAATCTCCGATTTAGACGGGACATTCACTGACATATAGCTCATGTAATAAGGAGTAACTTAGGCTTCTTTTATTTATGAATTATTTTATTTTCATCCGCATAGATACTGAACAATGCGAAGTCACGGATATAGCCAGTTTTCAATAAAAGTGGCAAACCATTATGATAATTATGTTTTAAAAAACATAACTGACAGCTCACATTTTCTGACAGCTCACGGTCATCGCTCACACCCATGCACGGTGGTACACCCGTTTCTAAATTGAATTTCTAATACCCGCTTGAACTTGGCGTTAACGTTAAAATTTAATGTATGGCAGAACGACGCTGGGTGGGTTCAGCTCACGGAATAGATAAATAAAGATGGAATGGTAATGTGGGCGTGGCAAGCGCACGACAACTATGCGTGAACACACACAGTTCGGCAGAACCATTCGTTCGCCGCTCATAGTGTCGTGTAGACTGCTTCGAACGACGCATCTCTTGGTAAAATACCATATAGTGCCAATTTTAACATGTAATATGAAATGTCAGACCTCAAGTATAAAGCGAGGAGGTATATCTTTTGATCGGTAAGTCACAAATAACATTTATTGTTATAATACTTGTAAAAAGCATATAAATATACAAAGGAATATGAATATTCGAACTTAAACTGCATTATTTAAACGTTACTGCTAGATACATTGCTCGTTAAGCACTCGCTCAATTACTGTCTCCGCTGGCAATGTACAGCATGTAATGCGTTCGCTACACTTCGACTAGTTTATTGGTGAGTATATTGTTGTGTGCGTGCGAGTGTTTATTGTCTACGGGCGTTACATCATAGTATGCAAACTTACGCAAACGAATAGTTGCCCTGAGATTAATGTGTGAGTGATTGTCGAGATGGTGTTACATTTGTGTAAAAAATTGCACGGTGGGACAAAAGCGGCGACACTGGTTCTAATACTAAATTGAAGCTAGTAGTTAGATTAAAGCAAAGATTCAGGAACATTCATATTAAGACACCCTTTTAAAAAATGTCTTTAAATTCAAGCTTCAAAGCCGATCATAATAAATGATAATAAAGGCACAAGTCTGTCCCCTTCTTGGGGGGAGGCCTGGAGCTTACTCCACCACGCTGCTCCAATGCGGGTTGGTGGAGATACGGGTTAGTGACCAACCCGCCCATAAGGCCTCCGACAAAGTTTAACGACTGCTATCTATCGATAGCAAGCGGGACCGACGACTTAACGTGCCCTCCGAAGCCCGGAAACGCGCATTTTAATTTGCCACTAGCGGTCACCCATCACACACCCGACCGCGCCCGTATCGCTTAACCGAGTAGATCGTTTAACCGCCACTTAAATTTGCCACTAGCGGTCAAAATTCAAAAAATTCAAATCATTTATTTCAAATTGGGCTACAAGGACACTTTTGCATTGTCGGGTTATAAGCTACCTAGAGCCATCCATCACACACCCGACCGCGCCCGATTCGGTTAACCGAGTAGATCGCTTACGATCTACACCAGCCGTGGGGCTGTGCGCGCTTCATATCAATTCGCTATCATAGCCGATTATAAAAACCTTATATTATATTACACAAAAAAAACCTTCTACTTTCAACAAAATTTAGATTATAACTCCATACAGACAAGTGTTCATAAAAAATTCACACGCGACTAAAACAAATCACAAAGGACGTAACGGTCAAAGGGAAATGTTGATTGAAGATTCATATTTTATTATCGAACAACAAAAAGAACTGTAAAACAATTACGTTAGATGTCTATAACAGCGTTTCCCATTTAACGGTACCGGGCCGTCTAAATAAAATACCGGGTCGCAACATTCCTTGTTTAAAAATGATCTACTATCTACTGAAACTTATTTTGCCTTTTATTTTATTTTAAAGAAAAATGGAAAGAAAAATTTGATTTCAGGCGAGACTCGAACTCGCGGCCTACTGGGAATCTAGTCCAGCCGCTCTTCCAATTGAGCTACTGAAGTCCTATTTTATTTTTAAAGAAAAATGGAAAGAAAAATTTGACTTCAGGCGAGACTCGAACTCGCGGCCTACTGGGAATCTAGTCCAGCCGCTCTTCCAATTGAGCTACTGAAGTTCTGCCCGATTTGTCAAATCTTTCCTTCACATTTATTGCCTTGCTTTATGGTAGCAGTAGCGCCATCTATTGCCAACTATGCTAGTTAGGCAACCATATAATAGACTTTTCAGTTTATTGAATATCGTAAAGAAGTCGCTTTTACCCTTAATAATTGTTTTTATATTATTTTGCATTAACACATGCTTGTGAAATATATTTTTCTTTAAAATAAATAAAGTCTCGCCTGAAGTCAAATTTTTCTTTCCATTTTTCTTTAAAATAAAATATATTTCACAAGCATGTGTTAATGCGAAATAATATAAAAACAATTATTTTGCCTTTTGATTTTATGCATGTGTAGCTGGGTTCAAAACTAGTTTACCTTAATAATAAATAGGAACCAGATATTAGGTATTAAAACTTTGATCAATTTCCACGAATTCAGATTCTATAGTAAAAATTAAGCAGGAGCTTCATATTTCGTACTAATAAAATCTTTTTACTATTATAACTGTGTTTTTTACCTAATGTAACCAGCTTGGCAAGCAAGAAGTAAGTGGATCACGAAGGGGCAGTGTGAAAATTACCGGGCCATGTCAGAACAATGTTTGGGAATCACTGGTCTATAAGAACAAATCGTAACATAACATTGGATCCTTTTATTATGGCTATAAAAAGTCTTGAGAACACTGAACTGTGCCAGTCTCCGCGCAATAAAGGGATAAGTAGTAAAAAAATCATTTTTACGAAATTTGCAAGGGATATGCCTGTTATGAAGGGAGGGGGGATAAACGAGAAATTTTGCTGTAGTAGGTAAAAATAATAAGTATTGTAAGTATGTAAAAGTTACTTCAAGTCTATTTTTCTGATAAGAGATAGACAATAATAGACAATAGACAATAGACTTTTTACTGGTGGTAGAGCTCCAGTGACGGAGCTCGCGGGCGTAGGCACCACCGCATTACCTAATATACTTGCCGCTAAATGGTAGAGTTCAGCACTATCGTGTTCCGGTCAGGTGGTACTGTACGGCCCTGTAATTTCCGGCACAGAGGCGTAACACCTTAGGCCTCAGGAGTAGTAACGCATCTGCATTTTGACCTTAGTCTTTGTGTGGGTGTCTATAGGCTGCAGTCATCACTTAACATCAACGTGAACTGCATGCGTTTACCACTTCCATTATATAAAAAAGTCGGTTTTACGGGCGAAGATTTTACGTGACAACGTCTTTTTCTCGGTAGAAAGGCATTCGCCGGTCCGGCAGGCCTCTCTCTCGTTCGGTGACTCATCGTTACGTTACCGGGCGTTACACTTTTTCATGAGTGACTCCGAGCCGCAACCTTATTTAAGACGTTGACAAGTCAAAAAAAAAAAAAAAAACATACATATAAATTTAGTGAAAACCAAGTCAATTCTTGAAATTCAGTATCGGTCATGTTAAATCAAACTGTTGGTACATATGAATTGAAAAAATCATTTATACCAATTTAATGACGAATATTGAAAAAAAAATAAAAAACATATAAAACATACTCAGTAACGATTGTAATCTTATTTGAATCTGTCTTTACATGAACAAAATTAGAACAATTATACATGAAGAAGAAGAATTACATGTTCTAAACCACTGAACGGTTGTTGTTAGAAATTCAAACGGTACGGCGTTGGTAGCTATGTATAACGGAATTAAAAGGTAAATTATCACACTTAAGTTGGCTTTACAAGTTTGCGTGTAATAGTCGACCAAATCTATTTTACTCAAAAATTTCGAACAACTCAAATATATATATAGACGTATACCATATTTTGGTTGAATGTGTTCGAGGTGAGGCTCATCGCAGGGCTTCATTAAAAATAGGACATTGCAACAGTGTCCTGGCAGATCCTACTACGGATGACGCCAGAATACTGTTGCAACTATATCAATTGTCAATGAGCTAATGTTGTTTAATTATTTTTTTTAAATGAAGAATGTAATTCATGTGAACGTATAGAGCGTCATATTCTTTGACCAAGCTCTTGAAATGGAGAATAAAAAAAAGAAAAAAAAAAAGAAAAATATATATATATTTTTTTTATTACATTATTTAAACCTAGAAACTACGCAACCCTAAACTGCGCGTGGCCCGACACGCACTACACCGAATTTTGTTGTTCTTTTGTTATACCGAATCCTAAATATAAAAGTTTTAATTAAACTACTCTGTGAGTCACGATGAACGATGAAGTGTTTTATTGATTTTTTTTTCTATTTAAAATCTAATTTCATATTGAACACATGGGATACGTAATGGAGTACTAGGCCCGCACCATGATGTTTGATTGCGATTCAGTTTAGGCGCTGTTAGAATTTTGTTACGTAACTAACGACGTTAAGTGCAAGCCGAGTTCAGTTTTATCTAGAACTACCTACATCAGTTCATAATTGTTCACAAATATAATTGTTACTTTACGTTCTATGGTGTGATGTGATGTGACTTGTGATTGTAATAGGATAATTTTAAATAGCCCAACAAAACGTTTATACTGTACAACTGTTTCTCATGTAAGTGATTGTAAATCTTTATGAGGAAATAAATGTCTTTAAACCTTAAACCTTACATGACAATGCGCATGAAGTTACGAGACACAGCTAATAGCGATTCAGTTTAAGTTCACATTAAAATGTCATGGTATGTCCACAGTGCATTCTTACCGGTCAACAAACGACAAATAAAAAAAACAACGGGTTGCACTGCGGGAATGCCGGCAGAAGAGAAAACTTGTGTATTATTGATATTTTTGAATGGTTAGAAAATAATTTAATTACTTTAATTATCAAAAAAAAAAACGTACCGTCATTTATGTGGTAAAATACAATATTCATATACTGCGCTAGTACACAAACATGCAACGTATCCATCTTACGAATTTTCGACCAGGTCACGGGTCCTGACGCGAGTTTATCATTTTTCACCCATTAAAAAACGTGCACACCGGATTTGAATACCATGACCATTAATAAACAAGAAACGTGACATTATATATTTCTATCCGCAAATGCGGTTTAAACTACAAACAGGTATAGAAACGAACATTTCGAGGAATCCACCGCAAGACGACATTCATAGAATTCATCAAACTATTTTCACATTTAGTAGGTACCACAGTGTATGACAAAGAGAAGACGTTTATAGAATCGAGAACAACCGATCCCGGTTCTATAATCGTTCATGATTTAGTGGGTTTTTTTATGTAATGGAAGTGGCAAACAAGCATGCAGTTCACATTGATGTTAAGTGATGACTGCAGCCTATAGATACCCACACAAAGACCAAGGTCAATATGCAGATGCGTTACCACTCCTGAGGCCTAAGGTGTTATGCCCCTGTACCGGAAATCACAGGGCCGTACATTACCACCTGACCGGAACACGATAGTGCTGAACTCTACCATTTAGCGGCAAGTATATTAGGTAATGCGGTGGTGCCTACGCCTGCGAGCTCCGTCACTGGAGCTCTACCAGTAGTAACAAAATTGGTGGCATATAAATTAGGTGAAGCGATGGTGCCTACGCCCTCGCGTTCTAAAATTTATATTTGCGTCCGATAACCCCTCCCTAATCTATTAGGCATTCACACATACAAAGAAAACTTTAACATTTAACTAGCTGTGCCCGCGACTTCGCCCGCATGAGGATTTATGATTGTTTAGTATCTATCCGGATGAAGTCGTGGGCGCAGCTAGTATAAAAGTAGCCTACGTTACTTCTTATTACATCAGCTATCTGCCAGTGAAAGTCCCGTCAAAATCGGTCCAGCCGTTCCCAAGATTAGCCCCGCCAAACAGACAGACTGACAATGAGACAGACAGACAGACAGACAAAAATAGTAAAAAAATGTTGTTTTGGTATATGTACCGTGTATACATACATATGCATTTAGTAAAACGCGGTTATTTTTATATTACAAACAGACACTCCAATTTTATTTATTTATAAAATATAGATAGGACAGTTGTATAAAAATATAATGTGTTCCTACCTAAACCCTGTCTCAAACAAACAAATCGCGTCTAAAAGTTCAAAGTAAGCACATAAATGCTAATCTAATTTACCCCAAACTTATCTCTAATATACTTCGTAACAAGAACTAACTCTGAAGAGATCAAACCGTTGAAATATACTCCGGCGAAGTTACGTAAACCTATCCAGGCTCCGCTCACTTGTTTTCCGATATCATTAGAATTTGTTTGAATTTCCCAAGGCCCGTGCGAAAAGGTTTGACATTTCGTCTTAAAGCTTCATTGCTTCGGAAATTCTAGTTTGTTTAGTGTGGGTCGCTATTGAAAGGTTAGGCTCAGAGATATGTAAATACGGTGTTGATTATCTTCTAGACGAATTTACGAGTATAATGAGGCTGTATTTGAAAATACGAAGGTGAACATCCGATTCATTTAAATCGGATGGTTTGGGTCGATCGGGTCTTTTGACGGTTTACGTTGTGTATTTATTTTATTTACGACATAAATTATTATTAAACGTAGGGGCATTAAAACGTTACATACAACCCCGTACCCACAAGTAAAAATAATTCTAAAATTCTAAGGCTGATCAGCGGTAATACACAAAATAACGGCCGAGTTGACAACAGCGTCTCGCGATGAAACGACCACCACTGCGATCGCCAACCCGCATGCCAAGCGTGATGATAATGGCATGATGATGATGTCCTCCTTGACGTTATCCGTCAACGGCGATAAACTTGGATAGATTTTTTTTTTTTAATGTTATAAATGTGGCAAACAAGCGTGCAGTTCACATTGATGTTAAGTGATGACTGCAGCCTATAGACACCCACACAATGACCAGAGGTCAAAATGTAAATGCGCTGCCACTCCTGAGGCATTAGGTGTTATGCCTCTGTGCCGGAAATTACAGAGCCGTACATTACCACCTGACCGGAACACGATAGTGCTGAACACTACCATTTAACGGCAAGTATATTAGGTAATGCGGTGGTGCCTACGCCCGCGAGCTCCGTCACTAGAGCTCTACCACCAATAAAATTTGATTGGTGAGTGCGAGCGGATATGGCTCGCAAACCCGAATTTTTTCCTGTTGCAAGACCGACAATACAACTGGCCAGATTGGTTAAGAGTGTAGTTTATATATGGGCTTCGAGCGATCTTTTCTGGCGAGGCGTTTGGAGTCAAGGTCTTAGAGACGACGCTCTTCAAAACTGGTAGCAGCCTTGGTGGTTACCTTACGCCACTCTGTTCTTTGATGATCAAGTGATTCCCAATCATGGAGTAATATGTTACATGCGATCAGATGCCGCTTCAAAACGTCTTTATAGCGCAGGTATTCACCTCCCGGCTTGCGCTTTCCCTCACTCAATTGTGATTATAACACATACTTACGGAGTCTAGAATTTTCCATTCGAACGAGATGCCCACACCATCTCAATTGCCCCTGTACGAGCACAGACCCTGTGCCAGAGAAATTGGTACGCCTTAATATTTCCGAATTTGGATCTTGGTCTTGCTATTTAACTCTTGAAATGTTACGTACACATCTCATATAAAACGTATCCAGGCGGCGTACGTCACCTTTGTAAAGACACTAGGTTTCAGTGGCGTAAAGAAGGATTGGTAAAACCCCTGTATTTTATATAGGGATACGCCCATTATCTATAATTTTATTGGCTTGACTTGGCGGGGCCACTGCCTTGCCCCCAGATATCTATAGTTAACAATAAAACTAGTTTCTTAATAGATACAAGAAACAAGAAAACGAGCCAAACAAAATTAATATTCAGCCAACATTATGGAAAATGTTTAATAATAATCGAAATACGCCAGAAACGTTGTTAATATTTTGTCTTAATTTCCAATATCTATCCAATTTTAGCGTATTTAGGGCGGTATCGAATACCGATCCCTGGAGAAGTTATTCAAGATATGTTTTGGAAACAAAACAAAAACATAACTTCTCGTTCGTATTTTCCCCTAAGGTTAGGCACTTTAGTCTGATATACGTACCTATTTAATATAAAGTTCACTACTGATTTATTTTGTGTAGGTTAAGGTTTTAACATACCCATAGGGCAAAAACAGGACCCTATCAAATTCCGAGAAACTGGCATTTCAGAGAATGGAAAAAAGTCTGTTAGAACCAGAGATTTCCTAAGGATTTCACACCGTAATCTCTCATAGCCCCCGGCCCGGGAATCGAACCCAGGACCCCAGAGTAGTAGTAATGAAACCTTCCTCATCCAACGAAAAATTATTTAATCTGCAAGCTTATATCCTAGTCACTTCTAAGGTAGCTGATTACTATTCCGCGTTAGCTGCTAACTAAGTGGATTAGATCTCAAGTTGAGTAGTCCAGGTATCGAAGGCTGTTGCTACATGTTTACAATGAAGACCCTATTTTGAATTTAAACAACTGTCCAACTGCTAACCCAATGTCGAAAAGAAAATTAAATTTAAATTGTATGAAATTTACATAATCATCACACTATATATATTATTATTATAATGTGAAAGTTTCTTTGTTTGGATATTTGTATGTTTGTCCGTTAATGACGCCGAAACTACTGAACGGATTTTGATGAAATATGTTACACAGATAGGGTATTAGCTGACTTAGATTATGGGATCTTTTTATCCCGAAAAAATGTTCCTGTGGGATGCCATGGGATGATTTGATGAGTTTCCACAGGTTACGCGAAAAGCGACCTACACGCGGGTGGAGCCGCGGGCAACAGCGAGTATTATTATATACTTAAACTACTATGATAACAATCACAAACCCAAAACAACTAAGGCCCGAGGAATGGCAAATCATCAGTGTTCCAATCTAGAGATAGAAATACATGCGTTGTCACTCCAAAAAACATTTGTTTTTGTGTAGATGTTTGTTAGCTGCGCTTTTTTGTGTAGACGTGTACAGGTTTCAGTACTCATTTCCCGTCAATACCTATAGGTTTTTTGCATCTCTTTGAACACAAAAACAATCCAATACAATCCAAACAATCAAGATACGCGATATTACTTGAAAATAAATAGAATCCCGACAATTTGCAAAGGCACCTGTGCAGGTGTCAAAAACAATTGAGACATTTAATTTCCTGATCCCGTAAAATATAACTTTAATCCGGTTACTGAATATTCAATGACAGTACCATATTTCATTTCAGTATTCAAGGTAAATGTAGATTGAATTCCATATTTTTCAATCCACACAGTTGAGATAGGGCAAGCTTATTTCCTCGCCATTTGTAAGGTCGCTGATTACTATTCCGCGTTGGCTCCGACTGAGTGGATTAGGTCTAGATCTCAAGATCAGTAGTCCCAGGAATCGAGGGCCGCTGCTAAAGCAATCAGGCTGGGTTCACAATACGATCCTAATTTAATTTAAAGATCCTATCCAAGTACGAATTCACACAACGACGAGTGAGCGTAATTAAAATTTAATTTAAATTATATGAAGATGAAGAGGTATTATGATAATAACTGCTGATTATGAGTGTCACCGAGCCAAAACAACTAAACCAACCTGTAAACCAATCAAGAGACCGAAACACAGATGCTTCGCCATTCCTCCTAAAAACATCTACACAAAATTCACTGCTTTTGTTTAGATGTATAAATTCTAATACACACTCCTCGTCAATAGGCTACATTCTGTTTTTTGTGTACATGTGTATAGACTGTAATATACGCTTACCGGCAACAAGAACGGTTTCTTTTTCACTTGCTTAACAAAAAATATATTATAATCGACAAATTGTAAAGACACCTGTGCAGGTGTCAAAAACAATTGAGACATTTAATTTCCTGATCCAGCGAAATATTATTTTGATCCGGTTACTGAATGTTCAAAGCACCATATTTCATTCCAGTTTTCAAGATAAATGTAGATTGAATTCCATATTTTTTTATCCAGCCAGCTGTGGTAAGGCTAGCTTATTTCCTCGTCACTTCTAAGGTCGCTGATTACTATTCCACGTTGGCTTCGGATTGAGTAGATTAGGTCTAGATCTCAAGAACAGTAGTTCCAGGAATTGAGAGCCGTTTCTAAAGCAATAACGCTGGACTGATGTAAATGTAATTGAATTTAACTATCTGTCCAAGTATTGCACAATGTCTGTTGTAAGTGAAGCGAAAGAAAATCTAAATGTTGTTTTTTTGAAAGTATTTTTTTTTTATTAATTGTTAACTGAACTGACATGTGTGTCTATTGATGGTAAGTCCTTTCGCCCATCGGTAAAAACTTAAATCAAAAACGTGAGACGTCAATGAAGCTGGGGTTAGAAATAATAAAAATAAAAATAAGTTTATTGGCCTCTCCATCTCAATAACATCGTTGAATTACAGAGTGCTTAAACTTATGGATAGGAGAGGACTGGTGCCTGAAATAAGTGAGACATGTCTCATTTGTGATACAGGTCACCAGCCTCTTGCCGCGCTACAATGGTACATTAATTTATTTAATCGTATGGTAGTCTGTAGAATACACACAAATTATAATTATAAGTCTACATTCTGATTTCTTAACCAATTGGCTGCGTCTTCAGTTAAATAGTAGATTCTTCTTTGGGTCCCAGGTAAGAATGTATTGGGCATCGCTCCATTATATGATGCATGGTTTGGGCCTCTTCGCCACATTCACACAGGTCCGAGTCTCGCCATCCCCATTTGTGCAGAAAGAAATTGCAGCGGCTATGTCCTGATCTAAGCCTGTTTAATTTGCACCAAAGCTTTCGGGGTAACTCGAAACCTTTATGTTTGACTGTTGGGTCAGCAATTTGGGCAAAGACTCCATCTGCTTCCACGTTCCATTCTTCTTTCCAGTAAGTGTCAATGTCGAAATGGGAGAGACTCTGGGCTGTGGTGCCAGGAGGGCAGCGAGAACGGAGCCTGGCAGTCGGTGGATGGCAGAATTCAGCATGCGCTGGGAGTGATGGTGAAGCTGCTATTTTCGCTGCCTCTCTTTTTAGCGCCTTTTTTCTGCGGAGGTGTGGTGGAGCTATGTGTGCCAGTACGGGTAACCAATGCCGAGGGGTCGACTTGATTGTACCGGATATACATCGCATGGCGTCGTTCAGCCTTGAATCAATTCTGGGTACATGAGTACTGTTTAGTCAGTCCAGTTACATGAGTCAGACCGGAGCGCAGTATTCAGTGACAGAGTATAACAGCGCCAAGCTCGTAGTACGTAAACAGTCTGCAGAAGCACCCTTGTCGTGCCACAGAGTTTATGCAAGATGTTGTTTCTGGTGTCTATCTTCATGGAGAGCTTACCGAGATGATCCTTGTAAGTTAATGATCTATCCAGAGTGACGCCTAAGTATTTTGGTAGAGAGTTATATTTTAGCGCTTCTCCCCTTAAAAATACTTTCGGTTGGTAATGAGCTAGCCGATTATTCAAATGAAAAGCAGACACTTCAGTTTTACTAATGCTTGGGATCAGTCGCCAGTTATGGAAGTACTTTGAGAGTCGCTCAAGATCAGCTGTTAGTAGTTCTTCTCCTGCCGTGAAGTCTCTGCTCTGGGTCACCAACGCTATATCATCCGCGTAGATGAATTTCGTAGCTGTTGTCGGTGGAAGGTCGTGGATGTATAAATTGAAAAGTTGTGTAGCTAAAACAGATCCTTGCGGCAGCCCATTATCCAGTTTCCTTCTACGACTTTTTCTGTTTCCCAAGAACACCTCAAATTGTCTCTGACTCAGCATATTGGAGATAAGATCTGCTATTTCCTTACTTGGTACCACTGTCATAAATTTATGCATTAGGCCCTGTCTGCAAACAGTGTCGTACGCGGCAGTAAGGTCAATAAAAACTGCAGTAGACTTCATTCGATTCTGGAAACCAACCTCAATATGGTTTGTTAGTGCTAATACTTCGTCTACGCAATTTCTACCTCGACGGAAGCCAGCCTGTTCTGGTGGTGTAATCGCATCCAGGTAAGGCTCGATTCTTGTTAAAATCACACGTTCCAGTAGCTTGTATGCACAACTTAAAAGGGCAATAGTTTTGTAGTTCTCCGGTAAATGGTTTGATTTTCCTGGTTTCAGAACAGCAATCACTTTAGCCAGCTTAAACTCTTTCGGTAGGTTGTTGTTTTGAAAGATATATGTGAAAAGTGCAGTAAGCCATTCGATTGCGCCGGGACCCATGTGGCGGATGAACTCATTATACATTTGGTCCGGACCAGCGGCTTTGTTGTTTTTTAGCTACTACCACCACTACTACACTACTACTTCAAACGGTTGGGACAGTTCTGGGGTGCTAATGGGATTTTGCTTCAGGGCTTTAAGGTCTTTTTTTAGCTTTTTTGTGAAGATTTTATCCCGTTTATCTCTAGTGGCATCAACCATTCGAGTAGCAATCACGTCTGGATTAACGATCGCCGAGTCTTTGGGAGGAGTATGCTTGCCTGTTAGTCTGTTCAAGGTCTTCCACGCCTTTCTGCTTGAACGTTTAAAATCCATACCAGATGTCAAAGCTACCCACTTAGACTGCCTATTTTCATCAAGTGACTTCAAAAGTTTAGCACCGGATATATTGGATTTAATGTAAGTTGCGATACCATATTTGGGGTGATGGACTGCCTCAATAAGAGTGTAGTTGGGTAAATTACATCTTCTTTCAAGGTCTTTGGTGTGGGTTTCCTGAATGTGGACTACGTCAATTTTAAATATATTTAGAACTTTGTGCAGATAATCTGCCTTAGCTTTACTCATGCCTTCTATATTAATCTGGATGATGCGGACTGAAGGTCCAACATCTCTGTTTTCTGGCTCTGACAAAGAGCCTTTTGTAAAAATATTCGCATTCATTTCCATGAGTTTATAGTATTTTGTAGCTTTTCTTTGTAGTTTTCTTGTATTCTGTAGTCGTAACGCCTATTTCGCCGGTATTGTTGTCGCTCATTTAGCACCACCCAGGGGACACGTGCAGGGGTGTGGTAGGTAACTCCTGCGGACGCGAGCAACAGATTGTCCCCCAGCAACAGATTGTCCCCCAAAGCAACAGATTGTCCCCCAGCAACAGATTGTCCGCCATTGGTACATTAATATAGAAGAAGTAAAAGTGTCCCAGGATTTATTTTCCCAACTCTCGAGTTTCCGTGCCCTGTCTGAAGTCTGCGCACTTATTTGACTTGGTATTTGGATGATCTTTCATGTTTACTTAAGCTCTAACTGTTATTTAAGTTGATTACTCTTTTAAACTGTCCAGTAATTTCGTGGTAATATTTCACTACTGCTATGTCTTGGATACAATTTCTGGTTCTAGGGATATATCGTAAGACAAACCCCTGTAAGTAAAATTATCCTAGGTATTATGAAAGTAAGGAAAAATAATGAGTTCGGGCAGAAATCGAACCTGCGATCTCCGGATGACTAGGCCAGCCGCTTTACCCCTAAACTACTGAAGCCTGCCCGAAGTCAAATTTTTTTTTCAACATTTTCTTTAAATCCTAAATTTACTGGAATGTCTTATTGCGAAATATAAAAATATTATAATCCTAGTAGGTATTGCAGACAATCAGTGAACCAGCTTTTAAAAAAATTATATCATACAGAATTTTATAACATAAATATAACATCTTTTCGGACCTTACCGGAATACGATAGTGCTAAATCTGAACTGAAATTGGCGGCTGATACATTATGTGATGCGGTGGAGCCTACGCCCTCGAGCTCCTGCACTGGAACTCTACCTCCCTCTACCCTTCAGTCAAATGCGACATTAACATTATAAAAAACTGACGCATATACACAAACCTAGTTTCCCATCCTCAATAAATCTTTCGCAGCGACCGCAGATTCGTTGGCCAAAAAACGCATCTACCCGCTTTTATTTGGAAGATTATCGCCGCAATGTGTCCTTTGGCCCTTCCGTAAAAACTTGAATCAAATGCAACTAGTCATAAATTATCATTGAGTCGCGATTGAATCACTCCGCTGTTTTGTTTTAACCAATGATTTATCTATGTGCCAAGGTCAGACAGTTCACACTTTTAAAATTCGTGTGAAAGATTATTATCTGACTCTTCAATCGTTCCATTTTTCTTTAACTATCTATCCTGTTATCCTCATTTTCATTTTATTGTATCTTAGTATATTATGTTACTACCTATATGTTCCTTTTATCCTTCTGTGTTTATTGTTGTTTTATTTTTCATGTCTTGTTGTTGTTGTGTTTTGATTTTTTTTACGTTTAGTACACCCTTGTTGTTTTGTTTCTTGTTTAATCCTACAATGTTGGTTGCCTGGAAGAAATCAGTGTGCAGCGATAAGGCCACCATTTGTGCCTTTCCCTGGTTTTTAAAAAGAGTATTGTATTGTAGAACAAGACAGCGGAGCGACGCAATCGCGATCCAATGACAATTACGACTAATTGCAAAAAAAAAAAATAAAAAAAAAGAAAAAAAAAATTTAAAAAAAATAATAATAAAATAAAATGTATAAAGCTCCCACCCCTCTCTCGACTGACGATGCGTGGGTCATTCTCTGAGTTCGTGCAAATCGGGTGTCCTTAGTTATAAAAAAAATAGTATTAATATATTACATATTTTTTATTTATCAAACGAAGCATTTGGTATTGAGCTAGACTTCGCACGTAAAATAAACTCGTAATTTTATCAATTTATAATTAAAAAAAAACATAAACCGGTCAAAATGTCACTACCTTCCGTGTCCCAATCCCATGTTTTTAGCTTTCGCTGCCGATATCTTGGTGAAGTTGATAATTCACAATCTTGATGATATTACATATTATTACATACATTATGAGGAAACATTATATAATTTCTTACAAATACAAACATCTTTGTTGAGTCAAAAAAAAAATAAACAAATTTTGTCACGGGAAATTGGTCCTTACCCTCAGCAAAAATGGAATTGATAAAATGTCCTGTATGTGTCGACCTAACTCAGTGCCTGCCCGTACCTCACGTTCGCGCGCCATTCAGTAGACCAAGAGACTTGAAAGCGAACAGCCCCGCGTTGGCGTTAGAAAAAAAAACGTTATTTTGTCGTCGAAGAGACTGTTTGTCACGGAATCGTCATCTTTACCATCACGTAAGTTTCAAGGTAAGCGATGAGTTTAAATGTTTATTTTCTTTTTTAACGCAACGGATATAGAGTCTAAATATTCTAGTTATGTGTTAAAAAGCAAATGCTTCCCTACTGACGTGGCTAAAAATATAAATGTCGCAAAAGGTCACTACCCTCAGTGTCATCACCTTCGTTTACCATCAGTTTTTAAACTGAAGGTAATGATCACAGATTGAGGGTAATGATAAAATTACACGTGATTTAATTTTTGTTTTATAGTATGTACTTATTCATCATTATCATCGTCATAATATTAATCATTATTATTGTATAATCTTCTTTCTTCTTGCTCTCACTTTGGTGACTGATCACAAACTTTGTTATTGTAAATTCTTCTTGACAAAAAGCTTACACCGTCAAAATTTCAATATTTTAAAATAATTTATGTATTTATGCATCGTAGTTTATGCCCTTGAACTGTAATACTAAGGTTTGGTATATACACTTATTTACACTTTACTGGTGGTAGAGCTCCAGTAACGGAGCTCGCAGGCGTAGGCACCACCGCATTGCCTAATATACTTGCCGCTAAATGGTAGTGTTCAGCACTATCGTGTTCCGGTCAGGTGGTAATGTACGGCCCTGTAATTTCCGGCACAGAGGCATAACACCTTAGGCCTCAGGAGTGGCAACGCATCTGCATTTTGACCTTGGTCTTTGTGTAGGTGTCTATAGGCTGCAGTCATCACTTAACATCAATGTAAACTGCATGCTTGTTTGCAACTTCCATAACATAAAAAAAAAACACTTTTTGAATATTGCAAATGCAACATTGATCGTAGATAAGACTACTGTACTGTACTGTTCTTTAATATGTGTAATTGTAATAAATAATATTAACTTACTTAAAATTCTTATAAAGTTGGAGTGTATGATACACTCCAACTTAATACAGTATATAATAAAAGAGCCTTTTTTCTCCGCACCATGTTGTAAATTTACTTATTATTTTGTTTTCTTTTGTAACTGACTTTCTGATGAGCTAGTTTACATTTTTGAATGCCTCTCATTTTCAATGCCTATCAACTAAATAGAAATTTCGGTTATCACAGCACAATTACTAAAACTAATACACAACATAACAGGTATTGAAATGGCAAAAGTAAAAATAAGAGAACCCGAGAAGAAAAATTAGCACAAGCAAGACTTCATAAGAGAACCAAGTATGAAGAAATTAAAAGAGACTCAGAAAAATATGCCATTCAGAAAGATAATGAAAAATTGAGATATTTAAAACGTAAAGAACAAAACAATCTAAAAATTATTAAAACAGACAAAAAAAAAAGGAGAGAGCTGTAGGCTGTAGCGCAAATGCTAATTGATAATTCTCTAAAAGAAGGTATTATAGCTCAAGAACCAACAAATGAAGTTGATCCGTTAGAGGGGCCATCATCTGCACCTAGTAAAGAAAATAGAGAAGCTATGCCTAAAGTCAAAAACAATGATAAGAAAAAGAACTGTGAATCCTGTTTAAAAACTAAAAGATTTCTTAGACGATATTGTTATATGCATGCTAAAGAAATAAGAAAACTCAAATATATATTGTATCTTCACGCCAGGTCCCTAACGGGATAGGCAGAGAGTGTTGAGCGCGTGTAGTTGAAAAAAGCTGGGTACAAAAAAAGCTCGATATTTGGGTACCTCACGAGCTCACTGAAAGAAACCTAATGAACCGTGTACTCATTTGTGATTCTTTATTACGACGTAATGAAACCGAATAATTTTTGAAGAAGCTGATAACTGGTGATGAAAAGTGGATCACGTACGACAAGAACGTGCGAAAAAGGTCGTGGTCAAAGGCCGGTCAGGCTTCACAGACTGTGGCGAAACCCGGATTAACTCGCAATAAGGTGATGTTGTGTGTGTGGTGGGATTGGAAGGGCATTATTCATTATGAGCTATTACCACCAGGCAGGACTATCGATTCTGAACTCTACTGCGAACAACTGATGAGATTAAAGCAAGAAGTTGAGAGAAAGCGGCCGGAATTGATCAACAGAAGGGGTGTGGTGTTTCATCATGATAACGCTAGACCTCACACATCTATAGCCACTCAGCAAAAATTAAGAGAGTTTGGCTGGGAGGTGTTAATGCATCCGCCGTATTGTCCTGACCTTGCACCTTCAGATTTCCACCTGTTTCGGTCTCTTCAGAATTCTTTATGCAATGTTAGGTTACCATCACGAGAGGATTGCCAAATCCACTTGTCGCGGTATTTTGATGAGGAGTCCCAAAATTTTTATAGCAATGGGATCATGTCCCTACCTACAAGATGGCAAAAGGTTATCGAACAAAATGGTACATACATACTTTAGTTAAATTTAAATAAACTATATTAAAAAATGTTTTGATTTATTTTAAACAATGCGAAGAAACTTTTTCCCCAACCTTATAGATAAGTGTTATTTTTTTACGGATATGTAGGTATAAGTGAACTAATTATGACTGAAAAACTTGACCGTGTGACTTAAGACTGATTATTTTTAAATTGATACAAATAAATACCTGAAAATCTATTTTTATATTAAACTTGTTCTTTTTAATTTCATATCATAAATCATTAATCATTACCAGAAGGCTTTAATCACTACCCTCTACTCCATAATCGTTACCATCAGATGATTGGTCATTACCATCATCAGCGTAAAATTTCAGAAGCCTGTAACTCTTAAACTTATCGGTGCAATTTATTCAAAAATGGTGAAACTGCATAAATCTTTGCATACTTTGATCCTAGAACCCTATTTTTGTCATCTAAAAAATTCTCTGTTTTTTCTTCGATTTGCACGAACTCAGAGAATGACCCGCGTGCCTTCTCCACCGAAGCCCTTGAATCCCAGGGCACCCAACGCCGACCTGCATGGCAGGCCAGAAGAAGCCGCAGCAGAGGGGGCCAGCCCCGGTGCTACATCCGCGCCGCGCGCTTCGCGCGCGCGACGATCAACTGATGACTAATTGCATTAGCAGAATTAGGCCCTTGATTGGCACTGGTGCATATTAGTATATATTTATTTTATTCCCATAAAATTTTGTTTTTAGTGGCATTCTTAATTTTTTTTTATGTTATAAAAGTGGCAAACAAGCCTGCAGTTCACATTGATGTTAAGTGATGACTGCAGCCTATAGACACACAATGACCACAGGTCAAAATGCAGATGCGTTGCCACTCCTGAGCCCTAAAGTGTTATGCCTCTGTGCCGGAAATTACAGGGCCGTACATTACCACCTGACCGGAACACGATAGTGTTGAACACTACCATTTAGCGGCAAGTATATTAATTAGGTAATACGGTGGTGCCTACGCCCGCGAGCTCCGTCTCTGGAGCTCTACCACCAGTGAAAGCGCTTTTTGTGTATCTTTTTGTTTGTAAACTGACATGTGTATCCGCAGATATTCACTATAAAAGATTTTTCATTTTTACGATTCATTTGAGGTACTTGTACTTGTACTTACACCTAATGAATAAATACAATTTCTGATTCAGAGGGTAGTCATAACATGAGTAACATTTTTCCTTTAACAATTGCGAAAAATACTTAAAGCCGGCAACGTAACATTACAAACAAAGTACGTATATTACATACAAACCAAAGGTATACAATCTACAGTACACAATACACGAAACTGGTTTTCCACCTCAATAAATCGGTCGCAGCGACCGACCGCAGTATTGTTCGGCGAAAAAACGCGTCTACCCGCTTTTATTCGGCAGATTATCGTCTCAATAAGTCCTTGGGTCCTTCGGTAAAAACTTAAATCAAAAACGTGAGCTCGGGTTAGATGAAGAAAAAGTGTCCACCCCGGGATTTATTTCCCCAACTCTCGAGTTTCGGGCCCTGGGGATCACAGGGTCTTATAACTTGGAAAGTCTGAGCACTTCTTTTGACTTGTTGGTATTGCGATCGTTTCGAATAGTTTGCAGTGTCACCTCCGGAGTTTGGCAATGTGCCCGGAAATGTCAATAGGCTTGTTACACACAACGTAAATAGACGCGACCACACAAAGCTGCCTCGCGCGGCAAATGCCTCACGGACGTGCCTCGGTAAGCGCGCGCGACCGAGCGCCCGAGCCATCTAGTGCCGGGTGCGTCCACATAGAGCGAGCAGCCTCGCGAAGCATTTGCCGACTTGATCTTGAACTGCGAATTAATTGTAAAGTCAAAGAAAGTTTGCGGTTTTATTTTCGAGTAATAAATAGTCATCAAAAATATTAAAGGTTTATAGAACTGGTTAACTGCCTCAATAGCCTAGTGGTAGCTACTACTACGTTGGTCCTGGGTTCGATTCCCGAGTCGAGGTCTATCAGAGGTAACGGTTTAAAACCCTTTATCTCTGGTTCTATTGATGTTTTTCTATTTTATGGAAGTTACCCAGTACCTCGTAGTTTGGTAATGTGCCCGGAGATGGCAACGGGCTCGCCACCATGTTACATGGGCCAACACGTAACCGGCGAATCGTGGGTGTTTGCATGTATGCTTGAATGCATGTATTTAATTCTCCTTACCTCCTCAGGGATAACAAGCGTGAAGTTACTTTACGTTAGTTTATAGAACTCTACATCATTCACTTTCCAGAAACAAAAATAAGCTTATCCAAACTCCTAAAGTAAATTCGTGCTCAAAATTCCGGTGGTTCCGCATAGTTGCCGCGTCCTGTATCGATGGCGATGATACAAATTGCAAGTAATCACGCAGCCTGGAGTCAATCCAGTAATAACATTTCCATTCCCAGCGAGCACATAGGGTTGGAGTTGGTCAAGTGGGAACGTAAGACTTTGGAGGGTTCCGTGGACGAGATGGTATGCTTTGTGCTAGTGAAGCATCAAAAAGGGTTTATAGTTACTGTTGGTGTCGAGTGTTTAAAGTGAGTAGTTTACATGAGACTACAGATTCATCGCTCCAGTCGAAATACGTCCACAGCTGGACAAAGCCTTCCCAGAGTGGCTCAAAAACAACAGTGTAGTGCGTCATTATGGATTTCTAATGGAGAGAATATGCTATAATCGCCACGCTTGGCAGGCGGATCGGCAATCGTAGTGGCGATAGTTTTATCGCGGGACGCTGCTGCCCAACACGTGTTGCTGATTTACTACAGCCCTATTTTTATGGTTTGACTGTCATTGTTTGGTTGACTGATTGTACTTAGCGGAAAAATCTTTCTCCATTAGAGGCTAGTAAGGTCCCAACGCCTTTTACTTTTTATATAGACCCTGTCTATAAACGCCAATTTGAAATGCTTGGTATTCTGCTTTTGTTACAATTTCCAAGTGCGCTTAAAAACCGTTTTTATCTTCTTTATACAATATAAATTAATGTTTGTCTGGATGTCCTTAATAGAATCGCAAACTACGCATTCGATCATGTGACGAACTTTAGCAAAGTTGCTGTGCATGAGCCCAGGAAGATTTCTGAGTTGGCGAATTCGACAGATGGCGCCACTGTATTTTTTTAGTTAGTGGCGTAGCAACGCGTGCAGGATACAGCTAGTTAAAGATAAAATAACGATGCATTGTCAGTATGTAATTCAAATATTTGACGAATATTTTGGCTGTCACAAATGCTCTAAATCGTTGCGCACATTTCTCTGTTTATCCCTAAAAAAGCGCAGGGTTATAAGATATTGAGAGGCGCAGGTCACAAGGCGGGTGGGACCCGGCAGTCCCAATCCGGTCTGCTCCATTATGCATAGCCACGGTAACAAGGTTACCGACGACGTACGACAACTTACATTTTTAACATGGACTTTCGAGGGTTGACCCAGGTAGTTTCTGGTAATGAATATACTCTCATGATTTTGTTTACGAAGACTAAAGTATTATGAATGTGTAGAATTGTTTCCAATAATAATATTTTTATTTTACAAGGCCGGCGTGGGTTTTTATTTGGATGAAAGTGCCAGATATGCATGAAGTTTCTGCTGGTGGTAGAAACCCCAGTGATGGAGCTCGCGGGCGTAGGCAGCACCGCATTCGAACTGCATTTTGACTTTCACATTGATGTTCGGTGACGACTACAGGTACAGGGCCGTACATTACCACCTGACCGGAACACGATAGTGCTGAACGCTACCATTTAGAGGCAAGTATATTATATAATGCGGTGGTGCCTATGCCCGCGAGCTCCGTCACCGGAACTGCAATAAAAACTACATATTTTAAGTGTGTGTGTAGATGTATCCTACACAAATCTTCAACACTGGAACTCTGCTCAACAAAAACACCAGAACAAAAACTCACGATGTGCAGTACTTCTAAACAAATATCAGGGCAAAAGTCGCCTTATATGAAATTAATCAAAATCAACACTACACTCTCTTTTTATCCATAGACCATCCTTCCTCCTCAAAAATAACAACATTCAAGAAATGTTTAAACGTAAACATGGAAGCGAAGATGAAAGCAAAGATCGCTGAAACGAGGGGGAGGGAAGGAACTGTCAAACAGAGCACAGTTTTAGCGACATGACACCATTTACTAACACCGTTCTAACTGCTAACTCGGTATTTTAAAATATTTATACTAAGATTTTGTAACAAGACGCCAATTGAAAGCTATTGCGAATTCTTATTCACCGGAATAAAAATGTTTATTGAAGAATATGAGATCTCTCAATGATTCTTTACTGGTGGTAGAGCTAAAGTGACGGAGCTCGCGGGCGTAGGCACCACCGCATTACCTAATATACTTGCCGCTAAATAGTAGTGTTCAGCACTATCGTGTTCCGGTCAGGTGGTAATTTACGACGTTATCATTACCGGCACAGAAGTATAACACCTTAGGCCTTAGGAGTGGCAACGCATCTGCATTTTGACCTCTAGTCATTGTGTAGGTGTCTATAGGTTGCAGTCATCACTTAACATCAATGTGAACTGCAAGCTTGTTTGCCACTTTTATTACATTTAAAAAAAGACAAACACCGCAATAAAAGGTCATATTTATTGAATAGACTTATTTTAATGCAGCGAAGGTGCAGGTGCGAAGGCAAATAAGTGTGCAGTTCATCATCATGATCATCATTTCAGGCCAAAAGACGTCCACTGCTGAACAAAGGCCTCCGTCGGTCCTTCTTGTGGGGGCCTGCCTCCGATTCGTTTCCCGGTGTGCAGTTTACATAAAGCTAAAGTTAAGTGGGAAACTTTCTGATAGTTGAGAAATCATGCCACCATTGGATTTTGGTTACTTGATATCAATACACCAGTATTACAATAGGCGCGTAACCGGCGAAATCGCGAATTGCATGTATGCTTGAATGCATGGATTTACCGACCCATATGGGGATAACAAGCGTGAAGTTGCGCACTATTTAGATGAGGAAACAGCTTACTGGCTACAAGAGATAAAATATCTTATGGCTCAAGATAAACATAGTATGGTTGAGGCCTCCATATTTATGTGTTGTCTATAGGGAGTAGTTTTATCTTGCCGCTATATAAACTGTACGCTAGTTTCCTAGTTTCACGACACAAAACACATAGTAACAGCAAATTTTACGACTTTTTTTTAAATATGTATCACACACAAATATGTATTATAAATACGAAAGTTTGTATGTTTGTTCGTTACTCCTTCATGCAAATACTGCCCTACCAATTTTCATAACATTTGACACGTACACGTAGAGGGTGACTTAGATTAACACATAAGTACTATCCCGAAAAAATGTTCCCGTGGGATGCCATGGGATGATTTGATGAGTTGCCACAGGTTATGCGAAAAGCAACCTACACGCAACAGCTAGTATATTATAAAACAAAGTCCCCGCCGCGTCTGTGTGTCTGTCTGTTCGCATTAAAATCAAACTGACAACATCTGGTTTTCGCCAAAAGATGGTGATTAATGAGGTAGGTTTGTATGTATAATAAGTCAAAGTTTTTTGTAAATAAATTGGTATATCATAACAATTAATGTTGAAGGTGTCGGAAAATTAAGCCACCTAGGTGCTTTCATCGAAGATACCGCTCAAACACTTTGAGATACAACAAAACGATGTGAAATGGAATATGTTTTTTAGGTTTTTACTTTGGTAGATCTACAAAAAAGTCAGGAATGGCATATATTATATTTATCTTTTAAGGATAGCTTACCATGTTCATTATAACTTGTACATGTAATTTTAAGCATTCTATGATGATAGGACACGCTTAATGTTTTTTTTTTTGTATGGCAATTGCTTCAACATTTATAATGTGTTAGTACGCCGTTTGCCGGGTCAACTTGTAGCTTATATACAATATCGACACCATCTTCCCAAGATACATCAGGCTTGCACAAGAAACACCTAAGTATATTATTTACCACCAAAACAATACACAACATTAGACACGATATTACATTATAAATTCTCTGTTTAATTTAATTAATAGAATACCCCGCGCCGCCCACGCTGACAGTGAAAGATGGCTCGCCAAAACATCACAATGCTCAGTCGGAACGGCAGCCGGAATAACTCACGTCAGGTGCTCACAGGTCAGCGAGCAGCGGTTTGGACTGCTTTGGACCACTTGAACTATATTTAAGATATATTATTTATTTATTTATTTACTAATCTATTTTCTTAATAGGGAGCCGGTTTCACTAATATCGTCAAGACGAAATCATATTTTTTCCTGACAAGTAAAAAAAATATACCATTAAGGGTACGTTCTCTAAGCACACAATGGCATTGACCACGACCGCTGAAATTGCCGTTCCACTAAGGCCTTCCCCACGTTAGGCGTGCGCGTTTCTCGGGCGTGTGAGCGACGCAGTGCCACTAAACGCGACACTCACGCTTCTCGCACGCCCGAAGAACGCGCACGCCTAATGTTGGGGAGGCTTTAGTGGAATGGCACAGAGGCCTAACGTAAAAAGGCCGCGGGCGTTGTCGGCGAATCTTATAAGTGGAACTCACATCTTGAGCGCTGTGTGCTCGCAATATGTCGGCAAAGTGTAATCGTTCTTTTTTCGAATTCTCGCTACGTTTTGCTACGTCATAGCTCACTAGAGCCAGACCGCGGACACTCCGCCAAAATTCCATACAAATGCTTAATTTGGTTTCTATTACACAGACATCAATCAGTGACGTGTATTCACATGCGCACCTTAGTGCGTAGCACGTACAAAATACCAACCGTCGCCCATAAGCAGGTTGAGTGATGCGAGAAAATCGGGCGGGAGGTCGAAGTGTCCATTCTATACGTAGTAATATTATTAGATATTCTCTGCCAGAGCTATACGACACCCGACCGCCTCGAGCGATCTGCACTCATTACATCAACGCGGCTCCGTATCGACACTGGATCGCCTGACCTGATATGATGTCAATGCGCGGGCGGTCCACTCGCGGACGGCGATTGAACCACTCGGTGACCACTAGCTTGTATTGCATTGACTTTGCAGTGGTTCACAAGTAACATCCATTAAAATCAATGTGAACTGCATGCCGTCTATCTACACTAATATTATAAAGAGGAAAACTTTGTTCGTTTGGTTGTATTGAATAGGCTCAGAAACAACTGGACCGATTTTAAAAATTCTTTCACTATTCGAAAGCTACAATAAAATATATTTCACAAGCATGTGTTAATGCGAAATAATATAAAAAAACAATTATTAAGGGTAAAAGCGACTTCTTTACGATATTCAATAAACTGAAAAGTCTATTATATCGGTTGCCTAACTAGCATAGTTGGTAATAGATGGCGCTGCTGCTACCATAAAGCAATGCAATAGATGTGAAGGAAAGATTTGACAAATCGGGCAGGGCTTCAGTAGCTCAATTGGAAGAGCGGCTGGACTAGATTCCCAGTAGGTCGCGAGTTCGAGCCTCGCCTGAAGTCAAATTTTTGTTTCCATTTTTCTTTAAAAATAAAATTAAAAAAAAAGTTACTTTTTTTTCGTATACTGCCTAAACTATAAAAGATATCAAGGAAGGCTTTAGGCTATATCTACAATAATCACGCTACGACGAATAGGAGAGGGTAGGTAACATTGCACCTGCGTGTAGCCGGGGCGGGCCCACGGGCCCGTAATTCCCGTTTGTACCACTGGAAGTGGACCTCAAGCGTAGAGGTGCGCTACGGCTACGGCGTAGCAATGACATGAGGTTAGTAATCGTGGATATCGCATTTATTATGTTGTCTAATCATACAAGCATAAAATTCAAGAGTAAGAGAAAACTAGATACTCGTATATTCTAAAATTTTACTGGTGGTAGAGCTCTGATCACGGAGCTCGCGGGATTTTGTGTAGATGTCTGTAGGCTGCAGTCATCACTTAAATATTTTTTTTAAAAAAATACGCTTACACTCGCAGCCCCACAGTAGGTATAAACTTGTGTCATGGGTGCCGTTGTACACATACAACACATACACAAACACCCAGACCCGAAACAAATATCTGTAGGCCATACAAATATTTGTTCCGGTGCGGGGATCGAACCCTTGACCCTTCAAATCAAACGGTGGTTTCGCACCGCTGGACTAACCGGGTCGTCATAACTTCACTTAACACTCACATTCACTTAACATCAATGTGAGCTACATGATTGTGTGCCACCTTCCATAAAAAAAATATATACATTTTCTCAACACCTTACTTTTTCTCAATACCTTTCTACCACTCGTAAAATTGAAACTTGTTTAAAAAATCAAAATATTTAAGTGAATTAACTTCTTCTTATAAGAAGTCTGTGATATTTAAGGTAACAAGAATATCTCTCAACTACACGGAACCTTGTATACGCCAATCCGACCCGCACCTGGCCACTTTTTATCATTATAAATACTGAAAAAACGCTTGTTGGCCACTTTCATAAAAAACCCCTTTCATCGTACCCAAGAAACCCTCAACTTTATACAACGTCAGCAAAATGAAAGTAAAAATCAACCATTTGCACGTCTACGCTTACCAACTCGACGATTTTTCTAATCGAGTTTCTTCCACAGTTTAATTTATCACGAGAAAAATGGAAGCGAACTTGAACAATTTGAAATTGTAACAATTTTAATTGAGTGCATAGTTATTTTGTCTTAAAAAGAAAACTCTACGATAGTATAGCGAGACCATGTATTACTGCTAATTCATACAAATAAATTTTGTTCACATTGTCCACGGCTGGACAAATCCTTCACCAAAGGCGCCCACAACACTGTTGTGTGTCATTAGGGGAGAATACACCATAATCGCCACGCTTGACAAGCGGATTGGCGATCGCAGTGACGGTAGTTTTATCGCTGAACAAGGGATGGGTTGGCGATAGTTTAATCGCGTAACTCTACTTCCCATCCCTCGTTATTATTTTTACTACCGCCCCATTGGAATAGTTTGACTGCCATTATTCGGTTGACTGATTGCACTACTCGAAGAATTATCATCCACTAGAAGAAACGTCTTCCGCTGGTGGGCTTTGGGGTCTATCTAACAGCTGGAGCTCTACCACTACTAGTAAAATTAGTGCTACTAGTGAAATAATTTACGATTTGATAGCGTTTGATGGCGGGTACCGCACCAAGCCTATTTGTGATTCAGTCGGTAGCTATAATAAAATGTGAACCATTTTTCACAAAACATTTTTGATAACTAAAAAAATCATATCTTAATAGGTAATCAGTATGTTTAAAAGAATGCTTTCTGGGTAGCACATTACCACATATGACTTCACATTACCGACTCAGAGGCAAAACAGTTTAGAGGCAAAGCAACGCATCTCCGATTTTATGAACACGAACACACAATAGGTTTCAATTATGAAGAAAGAAAGAAAAAATCATTTTTTTTAATGTAAAGGTAGTAGGAAACAAGCATACAGTTCACATTGATGTTAAGTGAAGACTGCAGCCTATAGACACCTACACAAAGACCTAGGTCAAAATGCAGATGCGTTACAACCCCTGAGGCCTAAGGTGCCTCTGTGCCGAAAATTACAGGGCCGTACATTACCACCTGACTGGAACACGATAGTGCTGAGCACTACCATTTAGCGGCAAGTATATCAGGTAATGCGTTGGTGCCTACGCCCGCGAGCTCCGTCACTGGAGCTCTACCACCAGTAAACAAGCATACTGTTTACATTGATTTTAAGTGATGACTGCAGCCTATAGGCACCCACACAAATGCAGGTGCGCTACCACTCCCGAGGCCCAAGGTGTTATGCCGCTGTACCGGAAATTACAGGGCTGTACAGTTATTGAAGTACATTTGAATTTTCAAAAATTTTCAATATTTATTTGTATTTTCACTTACCATCACCTGCCTGACATATAAACTGTATGATAGCTTGTCATTTTCAAATATAAGTAGAAGCTCTGCCATCTGTGCTACTGCGGTGATGCCTGCCACCAGTAGCTTTACCATTAGTAAAATCGAAATCATTTACGAAGTTGATGGCGTGTACCGCGCCTATTTGTGATTCAGTCAGCGGCTGTAATAAAAGATGGCCGAACTGTCGGTTGTTTTCGATATTTCTCCTTTAACGTCACTTGTGAGCCCCATTTACGAGTGGGAGATACATACGTAATGGAATCACGCACGATACGCCGTTTGCGGTCAAATTCCGTACCTTTTAAACATTTTTCTCTTTTTTTATTGACTTTGTTAAATGGCTGTTTAAAATTTTATGACGTGCGTGAAATTTAAGTCGTTTAGTTGAAATTCTGAATTGAGTATCAGCCTAGACACGTACCGAGCATCGTCATTTTTTTAAACGAAAATGTAGATAAGTATACAATTTTTAAGGGGACCGGAAAAACGGAACCCTTATAGGGTCACATTTTTGTACGTCCGTCCGTACGGACGGCTAACTTACAAATACATAAGGATTTTGATTATCGGAGTAATAATAATATAATAATAATGGCAGCCCATTATACGTCCCACAGCTAGACACTCTACCCTTTTTGAGGGGAGGCCTAGAGCTTACTCCACCACGCTGCTCCAATGCGGATTAGTGGCCAACCCGCTGTCGGATGATTTTAAACCGCCCATAAGGCCTCCGACGAGGTTAAACGACTTCTATCTATCGACAGCAACCGGGACTGACGGCTTAACGTGCCCTCCGAAGCATGGAAACGCGCATTTTAACATGTTACTAGCGGTCACCCATCACACACCCGACCGCGCTCGTATCGCTTAACCGAGTAGTTCGCTTACGTTCTATACTAGCCGCGGGGTCATGCGCGCTTGTATTGTCTGAATAAATTAATATTACTATTATTAAAATCAAGGTAACCATGGATGTTACCCACTTTTGAAAAGGTAACCTAGTGCTGTCTGATTAAGAATGTATTAATGCTCGAATTTCATCAGTTACAAGTCAAAAAAGTTGATAAAAGAACATTAATTAAATGTAACTCTAAATGTAACGTTTAATCACGGTGAATTTCAAGTCATTCTGAACCTACCAAATTAGTTAAAAAAAGCCATTGATAGGTACGATTATTTTAAAATAAATCGTTTTCGAAAAGTATTTGTCGGCTTCGGTAGTGGTGAATCGACTAGAATGTTTATCCGAAAGGCGCAGGTCGATTTCTGCCCGAAGTAACATTTTTCTTTCCATTTTTACTTTAATTTCTGAAACCGTTTTATATTTTATCAATCGATATTTATTTTATATCAACATTTTTGGCTTCAAAACGAATGCATTCATATTTCAAATTTCATATCTCAGACTAGGGAGGAAGAATTACCTACTAAATATAAGGTAGTGTTTTGACCTCCGTAATAGCAAGAGATATGGCACGCCGCCAACTGGCGGACATTTGCACGCACAACGCGAAAAACCTATTTCCGATAAAAACGCGTTAAACGAATTCTTGAAAGTGTGAATGTTGCCAACAGTTTAAATTTGTGTCTGAATATCTAGCGGGTGGCTGATTTATGCTTAAACTAAGATAATTTATCTCCATCTTCTTATTCTACAGTCTTTAGTGTATTATATCGTGGAATTGGCAAATAAACATTTACTTAAGATTGATGGTAGATAAGATTGATAGTAATGCTGGGTAAAGTGGAAGGTACCAGACCGCGAGGCAGATATCCGTTGAGATGGGCAGATCAAATCAAAGCGGCAACAAACTACCCAGTTCATGAGTGTACCAGAAAGGCTGCGGTCCGACAAGAATGGCGCCGTATAACAAAACTTGTCACACAGCCTGTTCCCGACTGACGACCACGACCAATCTGCCGAGAGTGAAACGACAAAGAAGAAGAAGAAGATTGATGATACGTAGTACGTTTACACGTAAATACATCTAGACAGTCACAAACATGTCACTCCCAATAACACGAGGAGCACTAATGAAATAATTGGATCCACAGCAATTGGATCGCATAATATCCATTACTGTCCTCCGGGATCCTTGATTTCATATACATTAATCTTGTTTCCTCGATGCCGTGTTCACAGTTACACATTCTAAGAGCTACTTTAAGACAGACTTAGCCCGTACTTACATGTATTTTTGAATGCATGCATTTAAGCCATTATCAATCACTACTGCGAACCGAACTGAACCGAAACCATGAAGAATGCGAAGCGAAGTAGAGACATCAAACTAGGGCCAGGGAATCGAAATGGCGAAAGCGAAGCGTGGCAGGAGATCACTCCACTCTTGTGACGTCACCCAACTAGACTCCGGTTAGAGAAAAAAGAGTAAATAAAAACTCGCTCTTGCTCTTAGTTTGACGCCGTGCATAGAAAGCCAGCTGGTTGTATTAGCTGGCTTCATTTACTTCTCGCTTCGCGTGCACGCCTTAAATTTATCTTGGCGTCCAATGCTTTCCGTTCGACATGCATTCGATTCGCTTTCGCTTTTCTATCTGACTAGATTCAAAAGATAAACATTACAAAAAAACGCTTCGCCAAGCTTTCGGTCCGCTATCTATTTGACACGGGCTTTACTTCTGCCTACTCCTGCTTGGAATCCAGGCGTGACGTTATATAACACTTGTAAACGCTAACATGCTAATACATCTAGATGGATACAAACATGTCGCTTCAATAACACGAGAAGCACTAATGAAATAATTCAATCTACAGCAATTGTATCGTTTAATATCCATTACTGTCCTCCGGGATCCTTGATTTCATATACATTAATCTTGCTTCCTCACGGCCATGTTCACAGTTGCACATTCTGAGAGCTACGTTATGACAGACTTAGCCCGTATTTGTAAATGTGGTGTAAGTGTCACCATTGTGGTTTTTGTGTTTTTGTAATTACAATTGTGACACTTATGGTAAAGTATCGACATTGTGGTTACCAAAACACCATGGTGACACTTGCCCCACATTTCCAAATACGGGCTAAGTCTGTGGTAAAGCACCTCTCAGATCGTGCAACTGTGAACATGCCACCGGGGAAACAAAATAAATGTATAAGAGATCAGAGATTCTGTAGGACAGTAATGGATATTTTGTGATCCAATGGCTGGCACGCGTTTATAGCGCTTCTATTATCATCAACAAGTTGATATATACAAACAGCCACAGACACTTTGTCCCCAATAACACGAGAAGCATTAATGAAATAATGCAATCTACAGCAATTGTATCGTATAATATCTAATTACTGTCCTCCGGGATCCCTGATTTCGTATATCTAAACTTGTCTTATATTATTTCGCATTAACACATGCTTGTGAAATATATTTTATTTTTAAAGAAAAATGGAAAGAAAAATTTGACTTCAGGCGAGGCTCGAACTCGCGACCTACTGGGAATCTAGTCCAGCCGCTCTTCCAATTGAGCTACTGAAGCCCTGCCAGCCTAACTAGCATAGTTGGTAATAAATGGCGCTACTGCTACCATAAAGTAATGCAATAGATGTGAAGGAAAGATTTGACAAATCGGGCAGGGCTTCAGTAGCTCAATTGGAAGAGCGGCTGGACTAGATTCCCAGTAGGTCGCGAGTTCGAGCCTCGCCTGAAGTCAAATTTTTCTTTCCATTTTTCTTTAAAAATAAAATATATCTAAACTTGTTTCCCCAGTGCCATGTACACAGTAGCACATTTTGAGACTAACTTTACGACAGACTTAGACAGTATTTTAAAATGGGCTGTAAGTGGCACCATTGTGATTACAAAAACCACATTTCCAAATACGGGCTAAGTCTGTCGTGAAGTAGATCTCCGAATGTGCAACATTTATCTATATTTGAATGCAAGCATTCACTTCTGCCTGACCCCTCTTGGAATCCAGGCGTGACGTTACGTGACACTAGTAAACGTCAACATGTTAATACATCGAGACAGCCACAAACATGTCGACCCCAATAATACGAGAAACATTAATGAAATAATTGAATCTGCAGAAATTGTATCGTATAATATCTATTACTCTCCTCCAGGATCCCTGATTTTATATACTCGTACATTAATCTAGTTTTCTCCGTGCTTATCTGTGTCGGGACAAATAAATCAAAATAATATGGATCAATATGCATTTGCATACTTCTTGATATGTGTCAAGTTCTTATTGTTCTGAGATGATGTGTCTTGCTAGATTATTAAGGGAAAAAGTTAATTACAGTATACAGTAAGAAAAAATTGCACATTGAGCCTGAAAGAAAAAATTGTTTTAAATTTTTTTATATTTTTATTGTACCATTTTGTCGGCGTAATTAAGGTGTATATTTGTGCCCAATTTCAAGAGTTTTTGTGCTAAACCGCGGACGGACAAACAGATAAACATACAGACAGACGGACATGGTGAAACTATACGGGTTCCTTGTTTACTACGGAACCCTAAAAAAGAAAGCAACGTACTTAAGGGGTTAAGTAGCCTGAATGACCTTAGCAAAACGGAGCTCATCGTATATTTGTCAAAATTTGAGCGATCTAGCGGATACTCGCTGTACTTGGTCGACAAGTTCAGAGATTAAGTAATTGTAGAGGAGACAAGCATTGCTGTGCTTATTAATATTGCATCACAGTGATTATACTACTAGAACGGTTTTGAATACAACTTTAGCTATTTGTACGAGTAGCGAGCGAAACTTGCTTGATTTTTGCTCGTTAGTTATTTCTGCGTTGCGAACGGTCTAATCTTGGATAATTTAAAAACTTAATATTTTATGTACCTACATAAGAATGGTGGGCTGTTGTGCTATGTATGACTGTATAGTGATAGAACTTTAATTAACGAGCTCGAAGGCGTGAACACCTCCATATCATCTACTTTACCTACCAGTAAATGATAACTCCATGTCCACCGTTATCATGTTCTGGTAAGGTATACAGTATACAGTGGTAGAGCTTCAGTGGCCAAGCTCCAGGGTGAGCGAGCACCACCGCATTTCGCAATTTACATTTCACTAAATGGTACCTACTGTAAGCGATAATAGTATGTAAGCAATGTGGGTATCAATGTCAGATAATTACGAAAATGATATCTCCTTTAAAATCTAAGACTGCGGAGATAATTATTTTTCGAAAATATGATATGGATTTCAATTTTTGTTTTCTTGAGGTAGACATTTTTAAAATCCAAGATAGCGGACAGATTATTTATTTTTTCTATGGGTCTTTATTTTACAGTTTCTTGGGAGTTCTGATTACGAAAATGGCATCATTTTTCAAATCCAATATGGCGGACAAAACATTTCTTCCAAATTGTGATATGGGTGTCAATTTCGAGGTTTCTAGGGGTGCTGATTACAAAAATGGCATCCATTTGCAGATCCAAGATGGGTGACAGATTACTTTTTCATAATATGATATGGGTATCAATTTCTAGGTTTCTTGGGGTGCTGATTACGAAAATGGCATCATGTTTCAGATCCAAGATGGCGGACGTAATAACTTTTCCAAATTGTGATATGGGTGTTAATTTCGAGGTTTCTTGGGGTGCTGATTACTAAAATGATCTGAAAAATATGTCATTTTCGTGATTAGTACCCCAAGAAACCTAAAAATTGATACCCATATCATATTTTGAAAAGAACATGTGACCGCCATCTTGGATCAGCAAACGGATGACATTTTTGCAATCAGCACCCCAAGAAACCGCGAAATTGACACCCATATCACAATTTGGAAGAAATGTTTTGTCCGGCATATTGGATTTGAAAAATGATGCCATTTGCGTAATCAGCACCCCAAGAAACATCTAAATTGATTACCATGTAATATTTTGAAAAAAAAACCTGTCAGCTGTCTTGGATCTGCAAATAGATGCCATTTTCGTAATCAGAACTCCCAAGAAACTGTAAAATAAAGACCCATAGAAAAAATAAATAATCTGTCCGCTATATTGGATTTTAAAAATGTCTACCTCAAGAAACCAAAAATTGAAATCCATATCATATTTTCGAAAAATAATTATCTCCGCAGTCTTCGATTTTAAAGGAGATATCATTTTCGTAATTATCACCTCAAGGAACTCTGACATTGATACCCACATTGCTTACATACTATTATCGCTTACAGTAGTACAATACAACTTCATACAAAATACTGGAGCGAAAACCGCTCCCCACGTCGGTAGCGAATATTTTCAAGGCTTTTATCCTAGCTTTTACTCGCAAGTTTGTCCGCGTGGACTTCAGGTCTAAATACCCGTAGGTACTATTGAAACACCTTTATTCCCATTAGTTCGATTCATTAGTTCGACCATCGAATAGTCAATTTTTTTTTCATCTGTTCGACCGTCGAACTGGTGAAAATATTTTTTTTACTCATTCGTTCTACCGCCAAAAAAATCGTCTCCTACCTGTGAACACACCTATAAACAATATTTATACTCTACCTGTGAAGAAAATTTCATCGAAATCCGTTCAGCCGCTTTAGCATGATTTGACCAACAAACAAACAAACATCCATACTTTCACATTTATAAAGTAAGATTGAAAAAAAACTATAGATACCTAAATTAATTTTATTATATCTTACACAAAATAAAACCACTTTATATACCTACTTACTTACTAATATAATTTTGGTAAGTAACAATGTAGGTAAATTATATGTAGGTATAACAAGTATTAAAGAGTAAGTAATCAACTAAATACTCCTTCAGTTCATTTGTGTTTCTTTTTCTACGTCAACTATCCGTGTTGCAATGTCAATATTGTCAATGTATTTATATTCTTTGACAACAACAAGACATCAATTCGCACAAAAACATAGGCGATAGCCACTATTTAGTAAAATCTTAAGTCCGTAAACACTCGTGTTGTACAGCAGTACATATTTTTTTACAGGTTTTACTCATAACTTCGCAGTAACATCCCAAAATATGTAAGTTTATATTTCGGCAGCGCGCTGTACATCCTCCCCTCACAAAGGGCCGCAGCCGACTAGCCAACTGACGATGATTGAGATTACAGTATGGTGTGACGAAGAGGCTCGCGCTCATGCACGGAAATTTCGACATTTTATTAATTTTCATTAATAAATAACACCAAAATAAATAAAACTCTTAATTAAAACTGTGAGTAATTTAAAGCCTTTTCTTTTGCAATAAAAACGAAGCAAAAAGACTGTGCCGTTTTGGAGAACATTTGCATTTTACGACAAAAAAGGGGGCATTTTGAAATGGTTTTTTCTAAAAGGGGGTTAGCAAATTTAACATTCTGTTCAATTAAATGTGCTGTTTTAAGGCCTTAAGTAGGGTGAATGGCCTAAATTCGTACATGATTTAGGCCATTCACCCTACTTAAGGCCTTAAAACAGGAAATAAAACATAACACTTTAAGTGGATGTCAATCCAGGTTACTCGACCGACCGACGCCTTTTAAGATGAAAAAAAATCTTGTGATAAACAAATATGCCTGGCTTTAATGGGGGGGGCGAGAAATTATTGGAGTTGTGCTACATTTTTTTACGTAGTAATATTTGTTTTACTGGTGGTAGAGCTCTAGTGACGCTCGAAGGTGTAGGCACCACCATATTACCTCTATCTGCCGCCAAATTGTAGTGTTCAGCACTATCGTGACTAACAAGGAAGAGCAGGGTCTCCTAACACAGGTATTGTATACTTTAAAAGAGTCCCTTATAATAATAATAGTAATGGAGGGGGCAGAACAGCTTGTGGCGAGCTGTTGGTGATTAGCGACACCACCCCCTACCATCATCTCGAGTTCCCCCGAGAGAACTGGGCTCCACCTCGTCCACCACACAGAGGTACGGCCGGACGGAGCATCAGGTCTCTCACCTCTGACTTGCCTTCATTGGCCGGTCAGAGTGGGGCGTTAGAGGTATGGCAAATGCAGAAATTTAGATAATAGGCTGTTGCGGGGAAGCCCGCTCCGAGCTCGAGATTACTCGCTCGTGATGGTGAAACCGGGGCCACATCTCTCGACACCCCCAGCCTCTCTCAACAGTGTTGCCCCCTGTCGACCATCGGGTTGGCAGTTTGGGGGGCCCACCAAGGAGAGGCGAGTCACCACCTGCCTAAAGTAGGCTTCAATAATGTAAGATGTTGAATATAGGCAGGTGCCAGATCTCACTCCATAGGCCCAGCCAGCTAGTACACCCAGTTCACCCACATAGGCCAAAGTTTGGCAAATCATTTTTCATAACAATAGTCCCATGTATTCTGCGGGGTCTGTCTGTGTCTGTATTAACTATTGATGCAGTCAGAGAGAGGTCCCGCCGAATATAACCCATTACAAAGTAGATCAAAATTCTCGAAAGGGCCTCTACGTGTTGGACCCTCCATGTCCCCGCGCAAGCCTGGCAATGGTCCGAGGTTCAAATTGGACCCCGTGCTGACGAGAGACATAGTAATGGCAACCCATTATACGTCCCACTGCTGGGCACGAGTTTCCCCTTTTTGAGGAGAGGAAGGAGTCCCTTGCCACAGCTTAATTGTAAAAATATTTGGTCTACCGAACAAAGACTACTTATTATTTATTATCGTGATCCGTTTAGATGGTGATCCCCGTAATAACCATCACAGAGACAACAACTTAGGTGTCAGGGGTGACAACGCATCTGCATTTTGACCTCTGGTTTTTGTGTAGACGTCTATAGGCTACAGTCATCACTTAACATCAATGTGAGTTGCAAGCTTACTTGCCACCCTCCTTACATAAAAAAAAATGTAATATAGGTAGCAAAAAACCGTGTTTGGTGTACAAAAAATTAAACTTAAAAATAAACTTACAGCAAATTCAAATTATCTTCTATGTATATACAAATAAATAAAATTGGAGTGTCTGTTTGTAATATAAAAATAATCGCTTTTTACTAAATGTTTAAGTATGTATACACGGTACATATACCAAAACAATTCTTTTTACAATTTTTGTCTGTCTGTCTGTTTGTCTGTCTGTCTGTTTGGCGGGGCTAATCTTGGGAACGGCTGGACCGATTTTGACGCGACGTTCAATGGCAGATAGCTAATGTAATAAGGAGTAACTATGAATAGAATAAAATGAAGGACAAAAATATGAAATTCCAATATTCAATCCATCATTCGTTGTGAAAACGATATCAATATATGTGATGTGAAAAGGCGTTCGAGAAAACTTTGATCAAAAGCAATCGTAAATGTAATCAGCGAACGGATTGTTTCCAAATTGGCGTGACGCGCCCACAGCTGGGCCTTTGTGGGCGTAATCAGACGAGTACATCGATTAAACTTGTACTGTATCCGATTTTGGCAGATTATAAGGGCCAATATGTAGGTTTGTCTTTTTTATTTCATGTCTGTTTTTCTAAATCAGCGGAAACGCTTTATTTTTAACCGAAAAACGAGAAGGTTCTCAATTCGGCCGGTATATTTTATGTATGTACGCAAATTTCGCCGAGATATCTAAACCAATTTACGTAATTCTTTTTTTGTTTGATGCGGAATAGTTTCAAATTGGTCCCATAAAAAATTGATTCAGATAAGCCCCTCAGTTTTCATTTTATGAGCATTTTTCTACTTACTTTCACCTCAGACTAAAGGAATAAGATTAGACGGCGAGTTGTCATACAATGCGTTGAATCCACTGACGTCCTAGATAGTCCTAATGCGCATGACAACAAGATGACAACTAGTGACAATGACACATTTACTCATCGACGACACAACCTTTACACACTGACTTCTATCCGTTCCATGTTTGTTAAACAGTTGTTTTGTCTGGCACTTCACAACACAGACCTGAGTCTAGTGTGAGGGCCACAGCTATTGTGTACTGTTACTCTGTTTTTGGCAAATAAATATCTTTTCATTTTCATTTTCATTTCATTTTCATGCAGCAATAAACTAAAAAGTATTAAATAAATATAACTACGTTAAGAAAACCGACTTCAAAACTGAAAAGTAAAAAACAATAAAGATTTAATTGTAATTATATACTACCTATTATTTATATGTGCTACTTATAGGTTTGAAGTCGGTGCCAAGCCAAAATCACTAAAGTAGGCATTTCATTGTATTAATCCCCGAAGGGGTAGGCAAAGGTAAATGCATGAATTCATGCATACATGCAAACACCCACGATTCGCCGGTTACGTTTTGTTCAGTGTATTAATTTGCTCGTATTCATATTAAAGTAATTAAAATATAATATTTTGTTTAAAGCTTGGCACCGACTTCAAACCTATTAGTAGCACATATAAATAATAGGTAGTATATAATTACAATTAAATCTTTCTTTTTTATTTACTTGTGACCCGCCTCTGCTTCGAACGGGTGCACTGTTACCTACATCTACTACTAATACGGTATAATTTTACTTCTTTTTTGTACTGTATAAGTGGTAACCAAGCATGCAGCTCACATTGATGGTAATGATGACTGCAGCCTATCGACACCCACACAAAGGCCAAGGTCGAAATGCAGATGCGTTACCACTCCTGAGAAATTAAATTATGGGGAATGACATTCCCACCTGACCGGAACACGATAGTGCTGAACACTATCATTTAGCGGCAAGTATATAAGGTAATGCGGTGGTGCCTACGCTCGCGAGCTCCGTCACTGGGGCTTTACCAGCAGTAAAAAATGCAGATAGATTGCATTGCCAACCCAAAGACCTTAGGGTTATAGCTGTTATGTATCTGTGACAGTAATTACGGGGCCATACATCACTGGTGTATCTTTATTGCGCTTAAAGATAGATTTAATGTTATGATCTTGGATTTTAAAATGTTCATACCTACTTTATCACCAGCAAAAAATCAATAACAAATGATAAATTTAAAAAATAGGACGACACACGTGCTTTGTTTATAGTATATCCAAGAAACTGGTAAACTATTCAAACTAGAAAATCGAACCCTTGAAAAGTCAATCGAACAAATTCAAACTACAAAACAGTTCAAGAGTCGAAGATTGAGGGTAGCCGTGCCAGGCCGTACCGCTCATTGTAAACCGAATAAAATGCCATTCAACCACATTGTACACAGTAATTAGTTTGTAAAACACGCAATGGAGATTAGGTTTCGGCGTTATGGTTAAATGGTTAAACTAGTTAAAGCTTTGATGATGTTAGAACTAAAATTAGTTTGGAATTGCATAATTTGAGTTTGAATTTTCAATGGATGGATACAAGCTGTAAAGTTGCCGCATTATTCTGATTGTAGGTTTTGAGGTGTTTTTGTACTACGAAAGTAACTCGTAAGCCTGGAGTCGACATAATTGTAAGTAAAGACCGGAGTATCGCTCACTGGGGTAGGCAGAGATAAACGCATCCAATTAAGTATACATCCAATCACCCACGATTTACCCATGTAATGACCCTGTTGAATGTTGAAACTCCAAAGTAGTACTGGGAAACTGCCAGAAAATGAAAAAATCCCAATAGAACCAGAAATAAAGGATTTCACACCATTATCTCTGATAGCCCCCGGCAGGGAGTCGAACTCAGCTCCCTAGCGTAGTAGTAGTGACCTGCTACCACTAGGCTACTGAAGTTCTGCAGAAAAATAAACACGCGTATCAAAATATTGAACACTGTGGGTTGAACTCTCTTCAACGATTGGAATGGAAATGATAGAAAGAAAGAAGAAAAGGGAAGAAAACATTTATTTAGACAGCACAGAGACACAAAAAGCGAAATTATTATAAGAAAATTACATATAATTATAGAATTGGACAAGAAACAAAACAACAAAAGTTAACAAAAAAAGATATAAGTCTCACGGCTGGTCCAAATTGGAGCTTAGGACAGTTTCTTGTCAAATCGAAAACATCAAACGACTTGACGCTGATTTTCATCTGGGACCCTGTGTTCCACGGATGTCAAACAGGTTTTATACAAATAAACAAGCCATTGTTCATAACATTAAAAACGTATGGTGCTGCTTAAAATCATCAGCAGCCATTAGGCACAAGGGGGAAAAGAGCTGGAAGATATAGGTACTGCATGACTTAATTTACCTGCTACCAAATGGTAGCAGGTATATCGTATTCAGCGATATCGTGTTCCAGATAAGTGATAATGTACGGGTCTATAATTTCCGGTACAGACGCTCAACGACTTAGACTTCAGGAGTGTCAATGTATGGACATCGAAATATTTGGTTTTTATGTAGATAATGATAGGCCAGTTTGTTCATGTAATAATGGCAACTAATTATACGTCCCACTGCTGGGCACGAGTCTCTCCCTTTTTGTGGGGAGGCCTGGAGCTTGCTCCAATGCGGATTGGTGGAGGTGGGTGGGTTAGTGGCCAACCCGCTGTCGGATGTTTTCAAACCGCCCATAAGGCCTCCGACAAGGTTTAACGACTGTTATCCATCGATAGCAACCGGGACCGACGGGTTAACGTGCCCTCCGAAGCACGGAAACGCGCATTTAATTTGCCACTAGCGGTCACCCATCACACTACCCGACCGCGCCCGTAGTGCTTAATCGAGTAGATCGCTTACGATCTACGCCAGTCGCTGGGCCATGCGCGCTTCGCATTTGTTCATGTATTCACTTATTATCGAAGTTAACTATAAGCCTGCTAGCCACTTCATGACATTAAAAAAAAACGGAATATACTGTGACCTAAGAGATTTGGAGTGAAGATTAAATAAAAGTAATAACCGCAAAATAATTCAGTCAAGGAGACCTCCTCACCGAGGGTCGAACACGAAAAAAAAACAACGCAGTATCCCTATTTACTTAGGTCCTCTGAAACCCAAAATAAACCATTACATTAACATAAAATTTCTCATAACTCCCTTCAATTATTTTACAAGAGATTACAATATTTTAATGCCTCTAAACATGAACGTTGTTGTTATAGGGCCGAGAGCAAACAGTCGCTCAGATAATCCTGGACTCAGTTGAGCTAAAATTAATTAGACCAGAACAACTGGGTTTATTATTGGAAGAAATAATAATATGTTTGTATCCTTACAATAATCTGATGCAGAGCAGAGCTGATGCTGAGCATAAGCTTCGTGGTGAAAGAGCTCTAGTAGAATAGAATAGAATAGAATACATTTATTCGGATAAAACAGAGACACAAAATAGGAATAACATGTAACAAATAACAAACAACAATAAACAACAGATAAAAGCAATTTGGAACAAACAGACAGTAGGTGTGACGTCGAGTATGTCTCAGTGTTGATCCGAATGGGTACCCAGATCAGCTTATGCCAAGCAGATGATATCTACTTGACGCTGGTTTTCATCTGGGTCCCTCTGAGTGATCCACGGATGTCAGCCAGTTTATTAAATTATTATTATTAAAAGTTACCAACCAGTACAAATATTATAGGTATCTATAAGATAACAAAAAAAAATAGGTAGCAACAATAATGTATAGGTTTATATCAAAATAAAAAATAAAAATAAACACTAGATTAACTTACGAAGCCTGAGCAAACTTGTCAGAAATGCTTGCAAACTCCATAGCACACTCAAAATGACAGACAAATGTACTCGTATAGGTATAATTCATAGACTACATACAATATGAATAATGTAGGTAAATAATAGCGATGGAGAGGTATAACATAGAAGCAAGAACTTATTATAGACTCACCAACCTTAAAGTTTTCGTTACTAGGCATAAAAATATTTTTAAAAAAAATATTGCGGTAGCGGTAAGTAAGTAAGTATTTGAGATATAATTATTTTTTTAAATTAAATATAGTAATAATGTAATTGAATATTACACTTAATACATAAGATTGTAGTATACATTACATATGATTATAGTAGATAAATACTTGTTTTCATAATAGGTAGGTACATACCTCGTATTATATTGTATAAAATAGCTTCAGTGTGCAATATACAAGTAAAATGATAAAATAAATAGGATTAAGTAGGTATTTACCAATATGGATTGTTACTGTATGAAATATTAAATACTTAAGTGTTTTATGAGAGCTTTGATTTTTTAATACAAACATTGCAGACTTTAACAATCCATGTGACAAACAACCTTGATTTGATAAACCATGTAGATAAAGAAATTAGTAAAAAAAAAGAACGTAAATAGGTACATGTATGTGTTTGTTATAAACAAAATTAATAAAAAAGTAACAAGACAATACACACAATAGACAAATAACAGGCTTAGTACAAAGATGTTTGAAAGTTTGAACTATCAACATTCAAACTTGGTTAGTGCCAAAAGTCTTTACAATATCCTGTTCCGATTTAATTAAAACAGGTGGTTGGTCGTCCTCTTTGCGAGCAAAAATTAACCTACTAGTGTGTCTGTCTGCGAGTCGTACTCGGGTTCACAAGGTTCCGTACGTAATAATTATTTTCCTTATAAGTAAATAATAATATTATGCATTCAAAGCCACCGCTGGCTCGTCAATGTGTTGGAATACAAAAATATGACCCACTTAGTCTAGCGGTGTGAGACGACCGTTTGATTCGAAGGGTCACAGGTTCGATCCACGCACCGGGACAAATATTTGTAATTTGCATGGCCTACAGACATTTGTTTCTGGTCTGGGTGTTTATGTATTGTAGATGAGTTGTATGTGTACTGTACAACGGCATCCACGACACAGATTTATCTATACAACATATAACGGGAATAATGCACTCTCTCTAACACGCTGATTAGAAAATCGAGTTATGATCATAATTTAAGTTTGCACACAATCGGTAGAGCGATTCTTCATTTATCACATTTTTTGTAACAAATTAATTCAATAAATGTTTTTTTTTTTTTTTTTTTTTTTATGTAATAAAAGTGGCAAACAAGCATGCAGTTCACATTGATGTTAAGTGATGACTGCAGCCTATAGACACCCACACAATGTCCAGAGGTCAAAATGCAGATGCGCTGCCACTCCTGAGGCATTTGGTGATATGCCTCTGTGCCTGAAATTACAGGGCCGTACATTACCACCTGACCGGAACACGATAGTGCTGAACACTACCATTTAGCGGCAAGTATATTAGGTAATGCGGTGGTGCCTACGCCCGCGAGCTCCGTCACTGGAACTCTACCACCAGTGAATGGTCAAATTGAACCTTTTCTAACAAGTTCTAACAAGTTTTTTAAACAAGATAATAGAAGCAATACAGCGCGCAAAGCTAGTGTACCGTATAATTTGTAGCAAAATTATGAAACATAAAAAGTAGCAAGTACTCAACTTAAGGAAAATCGCACAAATCATGTTTTAGTATGTAAGGGTCTTATGAAAAGATTAATGTTCAGCAGACTTTTATAAATTGTCTAGATTTTCCTAAAACTTTCATGTTCTAATATCTACATTCCTGACTAAGATTAGTCTTAAATACGTCTTGGAAATTAGTTTTGTTTTATGAACTTTAGACTTTAGATTAGACATCTATCCTTGTTTCTGAAAAATATTATACACTAGCTGTTGCCCGCGGCTCTGCCCGCGTGTAGGTCGCCTTTCGCGTAACCTGTGGCAACTCATCAAATCATCCCATGGCATACCACAAGAACATTTTTTCGGGATAAAAAGTATTCTATAATCTAAATCAGTTAATACCCTATCTGTATAATAAATTTCATCAAAATCCGTTCAGTAGTTTCGGCGTGATTGACGAATAAACATCCAAATAAAGAAATTTTCACATTTTTACCACCTGACCGGAACACGATAGTGCTGAACACTACCATTTAGCGTCAAGTATATGAGGTAATGCGGTGGTGCCTACGCCCGCGAGCTCCGTCACTGGAGCTCTACCACCACTCCATCATTTCAGCCGAAAGCCGTCCACTGCAGGACAAAAGCCTCCCCATATCCAGGTCGACATATTATATATCGATTCTGAACAAACTACTTTCATGGTGTGTGCTTATTTCGTTAGACGTTGTAGATTTTATGTAGATCTTTGCTAGAGTGGCGCCACTGCAGTGCCACTACTAATTTTCATACAATATCTAGAAGCCACTATCGCGCAGTGGTGCCACTGCAGCGCTTCCGTGCGCCTCTAATTTGAAGGTGGCCCTTACCGTTGATGTGAAGTACACGATTATCTGCCTCTTTCATTTTAAGGTTAAAAATATACCCAAAGGGCAGCCGTCTTGAAATACATGTCCTTCAACAAAGCTATTCAATTTTTACACGTATAACCCGCTATGGCTAGGGTTTTTTGGTCCCCATCTCATGTTCAAAAGAGTAATAAACATAAAAAAACGCGACTTCACACCTGTATTCCCCGAAGGGATAAGCCGATGTAAATGTGCGATCAAGCATACATGCAAACACCCACAATACGCCGGTAACGTTTGATCCCATGTAACAGATGGCAGGCACATTACCAAACTCTTAGGTTGGCACTGGGAAATATCCATACAATGTAAAAATCCCAATAGCATAAGAGACAAATAATAATATACCGGTGGTAGAGTTAGGGACTCGAGATCTGTCACTGAGATGACAAACGAACAAGCATGCAGTTCACATGGATGTTAAGTGATGACTGCAGCCTATAGATCTCTATACAAAGATCAAAGGTCAACTGCAGATGCGTTGCCATCCCTAATGCCCTAAGTGTACAGATAGTAGAAAAGTGTAGATAACCTTTATGTAGATAGATAGGCTGCAGTCATCACTTTAAATCAATGTGAGCTGCACGCTTGTCTGCCACCTCCCTTACATAAAAAAAAAGTAAATTAGTAACGGTAGAAGCGACAGCGTCCAATGAACTAAAAATTACTCCAAAAACTTCAGCGCCGATAACAATCGTGATAAAAAAATAAAACATAGACCCAAGAGTTATCTTTATGCGAGTTAAATTTACGAAATTTTTGTACAATTTGAATGATGTTTAACGACAAATGAGAGATGTTCTTCAAGTACGTATAATTTTTAAACGTATCATTTTTAAACGTATTTTTTTAATAAGGTATAAAAGATCTACAGAAGAACCAATTGAGACAGATTTTTTTTTTAATGTAATGGTAGTGGCAAGCAAGCATGCGCTTCACATTGACTGCAGCCTATAGACACTCACACAAAGACAATGGTCCAAATGCAGATATGTTACCACTCCTGAGGTGTATGCCTCTGTGCCGGAAATTACAGGGCCAAGTGGACAGTCACCTCCAAATAGATCTACCTGTCTGTCCGCGGTTTAGCGCAAAACTATTGGTACTAGATAGAGACTTGAAAGTTGGCACAAGTATACATCTTAATTACGCCGACAAAGTGGTAGACTAAAAACATGAAAAAAAAAATTATGATAACGTTATTCGTAATTTTTTTCGTTCTCTATAATGTGGGATTTTGTTGGTTTTCAGTTTATTGAATATCGTAAAGAAGTCGCTTTTACCCTTAATAATTGTTTTTTATATTATTTCGCATTAACACATGCTTGTGAAATATATTTTTATTTTTAAAGAAAAAATGGAAAGAAAAATTTGACTTCAGGCGAGACTCGAACTCGCGGCCTACTGGGAATCAAGTCCAGCCGCTCTTCCGATTGAGCTACTGAAGTCTTGCCCGATTTGTCAAATCTTTCCTTCACATATATTGCATTGCTTTATGGTAGCAGCAGCGCCATCTATTACCAACTATTCCATTTTTCTTTAAAAATAAAAATATATTTCACAAGCATGTGTTAATGCGAAATAATATAAAAAACAAATATGTAGCTGTTATTATATCTTGAAATCACTTTAATTTATCAGGCAAACGTGTCGTAGTTTTATTTCAATTATAGAGCTTCCAAAAGAGATCATCATAATATAATATATTCAAGAATTCATTGTGATATCAGGACAGAAATGACAGTAAAAACCTCCCAAAAGGACGCAATGAAAGAGACTGGATAACGTCAAAGCTATCTTGACAACCTGCAAACCATGATTTCAAACCATCGACGACACAAAGCAGCTTCTTTACAAACATATTCTTTCATTTTGAAATAAAATAAATGTTGAATGGCTTCAAGTAGAAGACGACTCGGTAAGACCAGCGGTGTGAGATGACCGTTTGATTCGAAGGGTTCGATCCCCGCACCGGGACAAATATTTGTATGGCCTACAGATATTTGTTTCGGGTCTGGGTGTTTGTGTGTGTTGTATGTGTACAATTTATGGCACCCACGACACAGGTTTATACCTAATGTGGGGCTGTGAGTGTAATCGTCTTTAAAAAAAAGAGTAAAGGAAAATTGTGCATGTTTAATGACAAATATCTAATAGGAAAATATCTTATACATTAATTAAATAACTGAGTTCTTACATTACACGTAATTTTAATTAATATTTTTGTATTTATTACGTTTTTAAGTCACTCTAATTTAAGCAATGAGACAAACATATTGCAGTTTTAATAACTGAGCTTTCATATAAAATACAATTTTATACGTATCTGTTACGAACCTAATGTGTAGTCAAAAGAACAAATCACGAAATATAGAATTCACGATAATCTGTACTAGATTTAAGCTTTCATTTAAAAGAGCTCTTACTGAGTTTGTTGGGTAGCGGAGTTCTTCTCAGTAGTGACTGCACTTGGAACTCTGCTAAGTGAATAACATTGATCTTGACGAATAAGTTTTTCTTTTTCTTCATTTATTATCATTGAAGGAATTGAAAAATTTTATGATTATTATGTTTTAACCAAATAGTTTAAATTTTAATTTTTAATTTACTATTAATATATGATTTTTCTTTACTATATGTAATGGTTATTCGCTCTAGGTAGTTTATGATTTATTGACGTTTTGAAAGTATCTGTAAAGATCTATTCGAAATAAAAGTATTTTCTATTCTATTCTATTCTATTCTACAGTTAAAATCACCTAAAGAGGACTTATGGAAATAAATATGTCGTCAGTTCATTAAATAACTGAGCTTTTACATAACACGCATTGTAATATATCTGTAGAGACAAATAAGTAGTACTTAATATGTTTTAAAGTTACTCTAAAAGGAATTAGTCACAGATGTCGCATTGGTTCATATCAATATCTCACTTTCATATGTAGGTATGCAATTTTAATACGTATCTATTAGCAATTTACTGTGAAGTTATAAAGACAGAAATTACAGTAAAATCCACCCAAAGAGGAGCAAAGGACACCGATAACATGAAAGCTTGAAACCTTCAAAACACAATTAGTAAGAACTTACCTGAAATTATTCCCAAAATTCAAAATAGACTCGATTTTTGTTATCATATTTAAATGAACGTTCCTTATAAGATATCCTAGCTTCATCAAATAACGAACCTTTAATGTAACACGTAATATTCCAGTATTGATGTAGAGACTAACATGTTTTTTTTTTTATAATTTAAAATAAAAAAACTCGTCAAAATGCCGCTGAATCAATGAAATAACTGAGCTTTTATATAACACGAATCTATATATTATCTGTCAAGTATTCAACGGAGAAGAACATAGAGGAATCGCTTGAACAAACTGCTGAAAAGCTGAAAAATCGAACTTACTTCAGTTTCAGTTGTTCTATCCGTCACAAGTCCGGTACCGTCACTATCACAACACTGCACAGATTATATTCTATAGACGAAGACACATGGCCAATCACCAGCACAGCAACACTCGCGATACGCACGTCTCTCACGACCAGACGGCAGTTGAGCACTGCCGGAGCGCGCCCGCCCCCGCTCGTCCCACCCCCGACCCGTACCAAGATTCGACACCCCTTGAAACAAGGTTTTTCGAGGTGAAAGGATTCGGGGTTCAATTATTTGGAGTGGACAACCGATTATTATGTTCTGCTAACGTTTTGATCAATACTTGAAATTTCATGAAAAACATGCAAAAGTGTTATCAAATTATGCGTAACTAAGCAGTGTACAGGGCTGCTGAAACTTTGATTCAATGTGTGTGTGTGTATCTTCACGCCAGGTCCCTAACGGGGTAGGCAGAGAGTGTGTTGATTCAATGTGACCCTGTAATAACTATCGCAGAAACGTATAAAAGGTCTTAGGGTGGCAAAGCAGTTGCGTTTTGACCTCTAGTTTTTGTGTGGATGTCTATTGATTGCAGATACTACTTAACATCCGTGTGAACTGCACGTTTGTTTGCCTTGCCACCTTCATTATAACGTTACAGGTAAGTAATACGATGATGTACCTAACCGACCTTATTTTCTTCTACTGAAGCTTTCGACTTAGCTTTTTCGCCGGTATAATAAAGTTCTAAAGTTCAGCTAATTTAATACATTCAGTAAAAGTTGGCAGTTGTCGCTCCAATAAATACATCAAATCTTTGAAAATTTAGTAGAGACGATATTCTAAAAGCTCTAAAAATGCAAATTCATTATACTTTTTTTGATGAAGTTTTACCACCAGCTCTATTCTGTTGAGAAACTGGTGGAAATATTCCTAAGAAAACTAGAATCTTTCGACCAGTCGAGGTGAAAGCTTTTTGCAATGTTGGGGATTTGTATATATAGGGCAACTGATAAGAAAACTTCGTATGCGCGATGCAGTGCGGCCATACGCCATTTCCATACTAAACAACAATTTGTATTTTCTAGTGTTCTTATGTAGTGAACGCTACACTGTTAACAACCTGGTGGTAGAGCTCCAGTGACAGAGCTCGCAGACGTAGGCAACACCACATTACCTAATATACTTGCCGCTAAATGGTAGTGTTCAGCACTATCGTGTTTCGGTTAGGTGGTAATGTACGGCCCTTCAATTTCTGGCCCTGAGACATAACACCTCAGGCCTCAGAAGTGGTAACGCATCTGTATTTTATGCAAATGTCTATAGGCTGCAGTCAACATTTAACATCAATGTAAACTGCATGCGTGTTTACTGCGTGTGTGTAACTTCACACCTATAATCCCCGAAGGGGTAGGCAGAGATAAATGCATGCATTCAAGCATACATACATACACCCACGATTCGCCGGTTACGTTTTGACCCATGTCAACAGGTGGCGAACCTGTTGACATCTCCGGGCACATTACCAAACTTCGAAGTATTGAGAAAATTACAGAAAATGGAAAAATCCCAATAGAACCAGAGATAAAAGACTACACCATTATCTCTGACAGTCCCCTACCCGGGAATCGAACCCAGGACCCCAGCGTAGTAGTAGTGGCCTGCTACCACTAGGCTACTGAGGCAGTTTACATAAAAAAACCTTTCACTAACCTAACGATATTATCCTGTTAACTGTTACACCACAATAACGTCTGAAATTCAGCGAAGTCAAACTACAACATCCTCTCAAGTGTAAGTTTCACAGTTTCTCCATAAACACAACCTACTGAATTCAATTACGTTTATATAATATTCAGTATGGTGGCGTTAAATCCGGTAACGTACGTCATCTAGTTTCGATTTCTCTCAGCGAAGTGATATTACGTCAAATATTGCAAGCAAATGTTTGGTAGTTCTTACTCCGATAAGCACAACTTTGAGAAACAGTCTAAGTAATGTTTGCTACAGAAAATTAAATTTCATCAGACAACCCAACGTCTGGATGGAGATCTTAATGCACATGCGGTCGTACGTGCAGCTAGTAAGCACGAGGTTACCGCTTAGTTATAGTTTTTTATAGCCATATGTTTCAAATGTAAATAAACTAACAGAAATAACTGACACTGAACCATAATTAATAATTTTTAAAACCTTCATGTATGATTTAGATTTCAAGGCCTTTTCAGGCAAAATTACCGTTCGACCCTGTTAGCAACCCTTCACTTGCAGTATTGTGCTATTTAAACTATGATATAGGTCGCGCCACGTAAAAAGAACGCTGGAAGAAAGTAGAAGGGATTTGTTCGCGCATCGGTACACTCGCGCACGAAAGTACTAGCCCTATTGGTTTATTTTTGATCTAGCTTTCGCTTGCGGTTTCGTGTATTGGTAGGCAGATTGAAAACTATATTACATAGAATAACATAAAATGAAATAAAAACACATGACGCGCAGCTTGACCGCCAGCGTTCTTTTTACGTGGCGCGATCTATATCTCAATCGCTTCCATAATTCAGCTAAGTCAAACTCTATCATCCTCCAAGTGTACGTTGTGCAACTTTCTCCATAAACACAACCTACTTAATTAAATCAGTCACCCATTAACAGGGTTATTTGAAATTAGCACATCACATCTTGCAGGCGTAGCGCGCATGGCCCAGCGGCTGGGCGATCTACTCGGTTAAGCACTACGGGCGCGGTCGGGGAGTGTGATGGGTGACCGCTAGTGGCAAATTAAATGCGCGTTTCCGTGATTCGGAGGGCACGTTAAGCCATCGGTCCCGGTTGTTATCGATAGATAGCAGTCGTTAAACCTTGTCGGAGGCCTTATGGGCGGTTTGAAAACATCCGACATCGGGTTGGCCACTAACCCACCCTATTTTTTTTTTGTCTCCAAACTGGCATTTACTCTGAGCGTAGGTATGCCAAAATCATTTCCCAGCCAAAATATCGCCACGTGCAGCGGGGAACGGGGTTGAGGGGTGACGCAGCGGTGGCAATGCTCTTTTAATCTTTTGAAAACCTTTTTTTGTTTTTTTTTTGGGTTTCTTATCAATATTTGTAAAAAGTCGTGGAACAAATGTTGTTCAGATTGTTTTAGAGAGGCTGCCTGCAAGTGGTGATGCGCTGATTAAAATTAACCCCGTATAATATTCAGTGTTGTGGCGTTAAATCTGTTAACGTACCTATACGTCATCTAGTTTTGATTTCTCCGAACAAAGTGATATTACATCAAATATTGGATACAGTCCGTATTGGGAGCAAATGTTTGCTATTTGCTGCTTCAATAAATTCAACTTTGAGAAACAGTGAAGTCAATGTTTGCCACAGTTACATTAGTACCGAAGCTCAGGGTAGTAAGTCCGCCGCACTACCTAATCTATCTGCCGCTTAACGGTAGACTGTAGAATACACTCCGTCCAAATCATGTTTTGTTTGGCAACAAACAAGCATGTAGTTCACATTAATGTTGAGTGATTACTGCACCCTATAGACACCCACACAAAGACCAAGGTCAAATTGCAGATGCGTTACCACTCCTGAGACCTAAAGTGTTATACCTCTGTGCCGGAAATTACAGGACCGTACATTACCACCTGACCGGAACACGATAGTGTTGAACACTACAATTTAGCGGTAAGTATGCGGTGGTGTCTACGCCCGCGAGCTCCGTCACTGGAGCTCTACCACCCGTAAAATTATTTAAATTTGTCCATTTCCTGACAATTGTTACCCGCTGAGTTTGTTAACATGAAAAAAAGTACTACGTACTACTACACGCCTGTAATCCCCGAAGGAGTAGATAAACACATGAACAGTATCCAATAAGAAATAATGCCCTTCGACTTCAGGAAGAGACCTCGGCTTATTTCGGATCTGTAGAGCCTTTTTTCTTTCGCACTTTACCTATTTGACGTTTCTCGGCCATTTTGATCAAGTTTTGATTAATACTGGACTACGAATGCTTACGTAGGCAGTGTGCAGCTGAGATAACGCTCTAGGAAGTCGAAACTAGCCGATTGTCACTTTCATAGGCTCGATGTGCATTATTTCTTGATAAGCACTGTATATGCAAACACCCTCGATTCGCTTCTTACGTTTTGGTGCATGTATCAAGACTGTCGATATTGCCGGGCACATTAACGATACTGGGTAACTTCCAGAAAATTGAAAAATCCAAATAGAACCACCTATAGAGGATTTCACACCGTTATCTCGATAGCCCCCGACCCAGGAATCGAACCCAGGACCCAGCGTACTAGTAGTGACCTGCTTCCACTAGACTACTGGGGTAGTATTATATATTTTGTAATTAGATGTATGAAATTGTACCGAACGTATAAGAATCAATTTGAAATCAAATCATTTCAATAAACTTATAAAATTTTCGACGCAAATCATTAGAAAGTATCTTAAAGTTCAAAGTATATTCTTTTTCAAAAGAAATATAGGTCACAATAAAAGGTAATAAACGTGTATTCCGACCTTAATAACATTAAGCCAGAAACGGTGTCACACAAGGGTGTATTTTATGACCAAAATTTTTCAACTTATACAAATACTTACACGGAGATTTGCAATAAGGACTGAGGGTAAAATACGATGCCGATGGGCCATTAAACAACCATTTGAGGCATGGCGACGACAAGTTAGTCCCATAGATTTCACGGAAGGAAAGTAAAACAATCGAAGCTAATAAATTGAAATCGAATTCTTTGAAATATACACGCTTTTACAAACAAAATGTTTGTTTACAAAAAGCTTCTTACATAACACTAGCGGCCCGCCCCGGCTTCGCGTGGTTATTTAGGTGATTATCTTAGCATGGTGTAGTATAGCTTACATAGCTTCCTCGATAAATGGACTATGTAACACTGAAATATTTTTTTAAATCGGACCAGTAGTTCCTGAGATTAGCGCGTTCAAGCAAACAAACAAACAAACTCTTCAACTTTATAATATTAGTATAGATTTCGGTTGGCGTAACGATCCCACTGCCTACGAGCGGAAGAATTATCTTCTGGATGAGAATTCATCCACTATTGCAGTCAGTCAACCGAATAATGGCGGTCAAATCATACAGCGGTAATATAATAGCGGCTTCCTGCGATAAAACTATCGCCACTGCGAATGCCAATCTGTCTGCCAAGCGTGGCAATTATGGCATAATAATAATAAATAATAATAGCAACCCATTATACGTCCCACTGCTGGGCACGAGTCTCTCCCCTTTTTGGGGGGAGGCCTGGAGCTTACTCCACCACGCTGCTCCAATGCGGATTGGTGGAGATACGGGTTAGTGGCCAACCCGCTGTCGGATGTTTTCAAACCGCCCATAAGGCCTCCGACAAAGTTTAACAACCGGGACCGACGGCTTAACGTGCCCTCCGAAGCACGGAAACGCGCATTTAATTTGCCACTAGCGGTCACCCATCACACGTCCCGACCGCGCCCGTAGTGCTTACGATCTACACCAGCCGCCGGGCCATGCGTGCTTAATTATGGCATATTCTCCCTTAATGACGCAAAACACTGCTGGGAGCGTCTTTGGGGAAGGCTTTGTCCAGCAGTGAAGGTCTTTCGACTGGAATGATGAACTCATTTCACAGTCACATTCACTCAAACTTGGTTCCAAACACCCGAGAACTATCCTCACCGACCGTCCTTAACAGTCCTAACTAAAATGCTGATTGGATGGACATAAATTGTCGTCGCCCAATAAGAAGGCACTGTGAAGGGTGAATTAATTGCTTATACGTCGATTTGACTGTCGAAAGCGAGATAAAAGATCGTATTAATTACGGTCATATAAGAAACTTCTAGGATTTTCCTTCTCTCGTAAATGGGGTCATTATTATAAGTCAGGGAATGTCAGAGCTGTGATATCAATTTTTATGAAAAAGGTTGCTATGTTAAGTTGCTTGGCGCCTTTTCTATGAGCTGGTGGTAGAGCTCCAGTGACGGAGCTCGCGGGCGTAGGCACCACCGCATTACCTTATATATTTGCCGCTAAATGGTAGTGTTCAGCACTATCGTGTTCCGGTCAGGTGGTGATGTACGGCTCTGTAATCACAGAGGCATAACACCTAATGCCTCAGGAGTGGCAGCGCATCTGCATTTTGACCTCTGGTCATTGTGTAAGTGTCTATAAGCTGCAGACATCACTTAACATCAATGTGAATTGCACACTTGTTTGCCACTTTTATTACATAAAAAAAAACAAAAAAAAGCTTCATTTTTTTATTTGACTTCAGGAAGGAGACTTCGGCCTATTTCGGGTCTGTAGAGCATTATCTCTTTCGCACCTTACCTATATAAACTTTATCGACCATTAGTGTCTTTTTACATGAAACGATTTCTTAGTATCCGGCGCTGGATACCCGGCGGCTAAATGTATGTATATGTAAGCATTCACATTTACCGGCGGAATTTGTCCTGAATATGTTACCGGACAGTCGGCTCCGGCAACCCGGCGACCGGTTCATGTCAAAAGGCACTTATGATCAAGTTTGGACCAACACCAGACTAACGTAGGCAGTATGCACCAGAGATAACGCTCTACGAAGTCGAAACTATCCGTTGTCTGTTTCGTAGGCTCGATGTGCAATATTTCGATCGTTTGAACGTGGAAAGTTCTATAATAAACTACCTCAAACTATTAGAAATTGTAATTCAATAAAATCTTTTAAAACTAAACTATCAGAATATGTTGTGAATACCTATTTTTGAGATAAAATTTACTCTGTCGGCTTTTACACTAGTAAATCTACTTATATTACTCAGCAGGTGCTTGTTTATAGCATTTAGCCTTATTGTTAAAGGGGAGTAGGTATTATCGAGGAAGATTACCGTCATCCAAATATTTTATCAAATCATCCCATAAACGTACATGATCTACCGATCTTCCTTCGATGGTACCTTCATTTTTACTGTTACTTTAATTTAATAATCAATATTTATAATGTAGCTATAACTACTTACCCAATATAAGAACGGCGACTACCTACATTTTGTATTATAACATTGTTGCATGTTTCTCGATAAGTGACGTGTTTGTCTTTCTGGGAAATAAATGTCTTTAAACCGAAAACCGAAAGAAGAGATAAAGGATCGTATTAATTACTCTCATATAAGACACTTCTAGAATTTTCTTTCCCTCGTATATGAGGTGATTATTATAAGTCAGAAAATATCAGAGTTGTGACATTAAGGCTTAGCTATTAGTATGAAAAGGATAAGATGCTTGGTACCTCTTCCATTATTGAGCATTTTTTATGTTACGGTGGTGGCAAAGAATTGCCATTTTTTTTACTCAAGTGGCCCCTCTGTCAGTTCAACGGACGTATTTGGGTATTTTACTGGTGACATAGTTCCAGTGAAGGAGTTCGCGGGCGTAGGCACCACCGTATCACCTTATCTATGTGCCGTTAAATGGTAGTGTTCAACACTATCGTGTTCCGGTTAGATGGTAATGTATGGCTCTGTAATAACTATCACAAAGACATAACAACTAAGGTCTCAGGAGTGGTAACGCATCTGCATTCTGACCTCAGGTTTTTGTGAAGATGTCTATAGGCTGCAGTTATCACTTAGCATCAATGAGAGCTGCATGCTTGTTTACCACCTTTCTTACATTATTAAAAATATAATCCCATCAATTTTTAATCTCGACAGCTTTTACCGGTGGTAGAGCTCCAGTGACGAAGCTTGAGCGTAGGCACCACCGAATTACTTGATTTACTTGCCGCTAAATGGCAGTGTTCAGCACTATCGTGTTCCGGTCAGGTGATCATGTACGGCCCTGTAATTTCCGGCACAGAGGCATAACACTTTAGCCCTCAGGAGGGACAACGCATCTACATTAAAATCTCTGGTTTCATGTAAATGTTTTAGTCTACAGAATAGCTTACCATCAATGTGAACTGTATACTTATTTGCCACTTCATGACATAAAAAAACCTGAAGAACTTTGATGATATTTACGTAGGTGTCCTATTATTCAATATCTCGCGTTGTAATTATTCGAACAAAATAACAGTCAAAACTTAGTTCGTATATTCAGAGGATTATAGACTACACAGAGTATGAAACTATAAAAACGCTATAAAATTCCACGCTCCATGAAACCCCTGCGGTACTGTAATGGTAAAAATAAAATATAGAGACGGTGAACAGTAACTATTTAGTGGAGCGTGGCACATTTTAGAACAGTGGTCCTCAACCAAAGGTTCAAAGAGAATTTAAGCACGTCTCAGAAACGAAACTCCATTCAACAAAGAAACGAAACGGAAAAATTGGAAAATCGTGCATCTCACAACAATACCAACCGGACAAAAATAACGAATTTGGCTTGAATTTTTTTTTTTTTTTTGGCATTCGGTAATCCCTACACGCTCTGCCTTCTCCTTAAAGGACTTGGCGTGAATTTATTATAAGAATAAAAGTACTATCATTTATGTGGTAAAATACAATTTTCATTTAATGTGTTATCGTAGAAAAACATGAAAATTTGCATTGCACTAGCTGGCCCGGCAAACTTTGTATTGCCTCACAATGAAATAATGTGTCAAAGGTTTGATAGACACGGACTATTTGCATGGAAAAATAAAATGGTAGTTTTTACTATTTCCCTTCAATTTCTTCATATTATCTTACCTTTTAAACCCTCCCTGGATTTCCAAAAGTCATTCAAAACTAAAATTAGCTAAATCGGTCCAGCCGTTCTCGAGTTTAAGCGAGACTAACGAAAAGCAATTGATTTTATATATATAGACTATACAAAAATGTAACACTTCAGAATATTACAATCATTTTACATTAATAGAAATATGGCCAAATTAGTTTCAACGCAGCAGCACGCTGAAACATAAACACACACGTACATTCACGCAAGCGCTCTGCGCCAGATAAACGAAACAGCAGGCGCAGGGCATTTTCGCCACGCGGTAGAAAGAGAGGGGGATATTTCCGTTATCCTCCGCCGTACCAGCGGTCTACTCTCCCTCTGTCTCACGAATTTTCGATCCGGGGTGCGACCGCCTATCGACATTGTCACTGCTGTCAATCTTTCATGTCAATTTTTACTTGAACTAAATAACAATAATCTAAATAGTCTACCATTATCGCTTGTTTATCACCTACGAAAGCAAGAATTTATCAGATTATCACTACTGCTTTTAAAAGAGCTATAAATCGACATGAAAATTTGACAGCAATGCCAATGACAACAGCAATGTCGATAGGCGGTCGCACCCCAGGTCACGTATCCTGACGCGAGTTTAACATTTTTTACCCATCCAAATAAGTTTTCACTTCAAATAATACTGTCAAAAAGTTGGTGTTCCGTGCCTAAAAAATACTCGCTTCTTTGTGAACCACTATTCTTAACATTTCCAAAGGTCCACTAAAAGTTTAATACTATAAAATGACAGTTAGCAAGCTGGTCAGGTCCGATGGTTTCAAGCTGCGTCATCGACTAGTGCGTCTCAGTGCAATAGATGTTTAATTCATGCTGTCATACATGTTGTTGACCCCGGATCGATTCGCATTAACTTGTTATTACACGTCTGGTTTAAAAAGCTCGAAGAAAAGCGTTGTGGCGGAAAACCGGCCAAGTGCGAGTCGGATTCTTTTTCACTGGGTTCCGTACAATTTTTTTTCTAAGCACCCGTGACGACCCCGTTGCTCTATAGTGGAGGAGGATTCTTCCGGTAGTGTAGTTAGTCAACCGAACAATTGCGGTCAAACCATTTCAATAGAGCGGTAGTAAATATAATAAATATAATAGTACCTAAATATCATAATCAACCTACTTGAACGCTGCCACGAAACTTCAATCGAAGAACAAGTTAAGCGCCGTAAGTGGAACTGGATTGGCCACACACTCCGAAAGGATCCTGATCACGTACCAAAAACAGGCATTGGATAGGACCCCCAAAGAAAGCCAAAGCGTGGTCGTCCGAAGCAGACTTGGCGACAAACGGTTACTGACGAAGTGAAGAAGATCGGGAAGTGTTGGAGTGAAGTCAAGCGGGAGGCTCAAGACCGATCGACATAGAGAACCACTGTGGACGCCCTCTGCCCCATCAAGGGGACATAGGACCATAAGTCAAGTAAGTTAAATATAATAACGCGGGATGGGTATCAGCGTCCCGCGATGAAACTGCCGCCACTGCGATCGCCAATCGGCATGCCAAGTTTGGCGATTATGACATACTAGCGGCCCGCCCCGGCTTTGCGCGGTTGCAATGTTACCTACCCACTCCTATTCATCTTAGCGTGATGTTATATAGCCTAAGGGCTCCCACACATAACCTTATTTTTTCAACCCTTTCGGATCCTAGTGCGTTCCCGAAGAGGCATATTTTTTTGGTTATACACAACAAAGTTTATCCCACACATAACCGCGAACTCGCATGAATACATCGCCTGCGATGCGGCGTCGCATCGCATCGCATCGCAGTTTTGTTTGGCCTTTAAGCTGAAGAGTTTGTTTATTTGTTTGCAGACTGACTACACTTGCCGGCGGTGGGGTATTCACGTCCCGACGCCGGCAACCGTTTAAGGATATTTAATAGAATCCATATTTTTATTGATTAACTAGCTGTCCCGGCTAACTACGTATCGCCCTAGAAAAAAAATGACCAAAAATGTTATGAAAAATAGATGTTGGCCGATTCTCAGACCTACCCATAATGCTCACAAAATTTCATGAGAAAAATCCAGCCGTTTCAGAGGAGTATGGCAACGAAAACTGTGACACCAGAATTTTATTTAATAGATAATATGGATTTTATTAAATATCCTAGTGACTTTAATCATTATTAAATGTTGTTTGCTCTGTCTATCCCAGTATACAGTCGTGAAATAACAATCAACTACATACAATAACTCATCCACGACACGGTGAACACACACAATGCACCCGTCAAAATATTGCGTGATTATCCGAATCACGCGGGATGTATGTCAAACGACACGACACAATGTCATGACAGGACATGTGTCGTGTGTCGTGTGAGCATTGGAATGTCATATTATCCTCGTCCTTGCATATCATAAGCATTTAATTTTGTATCTTCTACTTCACCAAATTAAGAATAGAATAGAATAGAATAATACTTTATTCGCAACAACAACTTAGAGCTAAAATAAAAATAAGTAAGACATATTATAAAATTACAAATTGTTGTTACAAAATGGTCCCCAATTCAGCATAAAGCTGCTCTTTCGAGCAGCGCTGGTCTTCCATTGGGGCCGATTCTGTGACACAAAAACAGCCAGCAAAACATCCGTCGTCTGAATACACATTACAATTAACAAAAGAACAATTTAAGTAGGTATTATTAATTAAACATCCAACAAAAGGTACACGAAAAAAAGATTAGGTAAGTTTTATATAGTAACCTATAATAATAGCAGGTATATAGGTATATATAAACGTACGATATCATACGATATATAAAAACGAAACAAAAAAAATATCAAAATTAATGTGCAGAGAAAAGAAAAAAAAAAATTATAATAATCATTATTATTATTTGAACAAAAATAATAATATTCTTATCATAAATAATGTACATATACATAATGTTATATCCTCAGCTAAAGTAATAAGAATCATATTTTGCAGGTGCGACATTAAAAAACACTAGTGTCATGTTGAAAAGTCTCCTCCGATTTCTGATGACGTATTATAAACTTTTTTAGCGCGTGTTTAAAGCAATGTGCACTTTGCAGGTTCCTTATTGGTGGCGGAATATTGTTCCAACATTTTGTTGCAGCATAGCGGAAACTACCTCTAAAAGCTTGTGAGCTGTGGCACTGCGTACTCAGCTGCACCTTACGCTGTCGTGTATCACGAGCCCCAGACTTAGACCCAGACATCCAGGACAGCTTTTCATTTAAATACTGTAATAATTAACGTGTTGTAATATGAAATACAGAAATGTTTTCACCGACTTCAAAAAAAAAGAGGTATGTACCGATCACGATAGATTTACGTATTTTTTTTTTATTGGATGCGAAATAGTTGCCAGTTTAGGCCTATAAAAATTGGCCCTACAGTTATTATCGCATGAGCCTTTTGTCAACCTTGGACGTCATTTTCACGTTAACCCAAATAATTTCATCAGTTTAGGTTTAAAAAAATTTTTGATTATTCATTTTAGTTAATTTCGGATCATAAACACTTTTGGGTAGTTAAAAAAAACTAATTTGCAGTAATGATTCTCTGTACACCATATTAGATATATAGCCATCGGGGAAAAAGCACACAGGCTGCTAGGATTGCGAAAAATTGCTAATTAAGTGTTTAAACGCGCATCCATCCTATGCTGAACCGTATTTTCGAAAAGGCCGTACTAAACTTCTACGCATATTATTTTTTTATTGATAATTATTATAAAGCTTTGTTAATTTTCAGTCAATTAGTGTTTAAACAGAGAATGAAAGATATATCTATGGATAATATAGGCACTCCGTAAGAGCCGGCAGAAGAGAAAAATTGAATATTAACGTTGTGCATTTTTACCCCCTACTGCCACCAACACCATCAACACCACCATCAAACACCTACGCCACTAATGACACAAACGCCACCAAGACGACCGCCACCACCACAACCACTGCCACCAACGCCTCCAAAACTACCAACAACACCACCAACGTCACCAACGCCACCAATACCTCCATCGCCAATAAAAACTACCGCCAGCACCTCCAACGCCACCAAAATCACCACCAGAGTCACCAACAACACCAACGCCACCAGCGCCACCACCACCACCACTACCAACACCACCAATGCCACCAACACCACTAACGCCACCACCACCATCATCATCATCATCATAATTACATCCGAAAGACGTCCATCCGTCTGCGCTGGACAAAGCCTTTCCCGAAGATGCTCCTCAAAGTGTTATGCGTCATAAGGAAAGAAAATGCCCTAAATTCCATGAAAATTTTAAGCGTCTACTTGCTACCGTTGATAATTTCGGGAAAAAAAAATGCTTAAAAAAACACGTTTATTGTGTTTAATTTTGTCGTTATAGCGGTAACAGAAATACATAATTTGTGAAAAGTTTTCTAGCTATCTCTTTCTAGTTTATGAGATACAGCCTGGTGACAGACAGCTTTTTAGATAAGGAACCCAAAAAAAGATAGAAGAAAGATACAGAATAGTTTTAAAATATTCAATATGACTCTTTAAACTGTCGTAACTTTTTTATTTCTGAACCGATTGACATGAAACAAACACTAAATGTTAAGTGAAACTTACCACAATATATTAGTAAAAACAGCAATTCGGATAAGCCATTTCTAAAATTAGCGTGCACAAACACACAGACAAACAGACATTTTTCCGGGATAAAAAAACCCAGTGTTGTGCGCCAAACGTTAAAGTATAATTGTACCAAGTTTTATCGTAATCGGACCTGTAGATTTTGTGTGATGCTTGAACAAACAGACAGACAGACAGACAGACAGAAAAAAAAATCGAATCACATATTTGTGTTCGGTATCGATCTAATAACATCCCCTGGTATTTATTTTAAAAATATTTTCAATGTACAGAATTAACACTTCTACAGTTTTATTAAGAGTATAGATTACGAAAATAGCTTTAGTGTATAACATACTATTGATCGTAGCCGTGCAGAGAAATATATGCGTGAAGTTATATCTACTAAATACAGTCATTTGTCCAAATCACCTTGCAGTCGCTGCACACGTCAAAATATTGCGTGATTATCCTAATCACGCGGGACATATGTCAAACCGCCGCAATGTTATGAGGACACATGTCATGTCATTGTGTCGTGTCAGCAGGAATGTCACACTATACACATGAAACGTTAAATAGAAGAGAACAGATAGATTTTATTTATAACCACATTTATAACCATAAAATGTAATCAAAATTTGATGTTCTAGTAATCTACGCGTGTGGCCGGAACACACCAGACCATCAGCACCTGTTCACGAGTATGACACATGTGGTAGCCATTACTCTCCTCTCCTACAATTTAACTACATACAATCAAAAAGCTGAAGAGTTAATTTGTTTGTTTGCTTGAATGCGCTAATCTCAGGAACTGCTAGTTAGATTTCAAAAATTATTTCAGTATTAGATAGCCCATTTACTGAGGAAGGCTTGAGGCTATATAAAATCACGCTAAGATGAATAGGAGAGGGTAGGTAACATTGCACCTGCGCGAAGCCGGGGCGGATGGTTATACAGAAATATATCTTGCTGAAAACTCGTCAAGTAGACATTATTCAAGTGGCAGCCACGGATTATGATATTAATGAATGGGAACCACAATATTGATGCGGTTGGCAAGTTTTAAATATTTGATTAGGCCGTGAGCACAGGAGCGGCGGCGCGGCCGGGATCAATATAGACTTGACTTATTTTTACCTGAATTCTAGATACACGTACACCTAGACAATGGCATGAACTGCAATATAACCATAAATAGTATAGGTGTGTACAATCATAATGACTCACGTCTGTGATCTCCAAAAGGGTAGGCAGAGGTAAATGCATGCATTTAAGCAGATGCCAATACCCACGATTTGCTGATCACGTTTTGGCCCATGTAACAGGTGGCGAGCCTGTTGACATCTCCGGTACATTACCAAAGACCCAAGTAGGTACTGGGTAACTGCCAAAAAATGGAAAAATCTCAATAGAACCTAGACACGACAGAGGACTTCAGAACCATACCGCGCCTCTCCTCCATGAGCTTGAGAGTTGAGCTGGAGATCTTTTTGGTTTTATTCGTAGGGCGGGTCTTGAAAAACTTAGAACCCGCCATACAGACAGTTCCCACTAACCTGTTATTGTAATCGTCCACATCTACGCACTCACTCAGGCATTCGAAGCGATTTTGTAGCTCGAGTTGAAAGCTCTCGGGGTTTTGGATTTGGGCAGGTGCTGGGCGGAGCGTAGACCTCATTAGTCGGGATCTTTCGATCTTGACCTTTGTATTCAGTGTGCCTCTTACCATTCGGTGATCACTCCCGAATTGATCACAGAGACATCACTGAATATATGTCGCCTCGTGAACATAATGAAGTCTATCTCATTTTTAGTCGCACCATCAGGACTGATCCAGGTCCACTTCCGGCACTCCCGCTTCTTGAAGAAAGAGTTCATCATGAAGAGGCTCTTTTTCTCCATGAAGTCAGCCAGAGTCTGGTCCCTGGTGTTTCGTCGCCCATATCCAAATCGTCCCACTTTCAGCTCATGATCACCTCGAACGCCCAATATTCGCGATGAAATCCCCCATGACAACGTTGTAGTGGGTCTTCGAACTATGTATGGCTCTGGAAATATCCTTATGCATACCTGTATGACCTTCAGCGAATACCGTTTGGTTATTCTGAGTGTGTTATTGATATTCTGACACACTCTCGATCTTAACAACGTTGTTCACGAGGGACTTGTGGACGATGAACCCGACACCACCTTGGGACAGTTGGTCGCCCTCCCGGAAATAGAGCAGGTTACCAGACTTGAGGGTTATCGAGTCCTCCCCCTGTCTTCGGACTTCCGATAACCCTACAATGTGCCACCGTAACCCGCTCAATTCTTCCTCCAGTTCCATGACTTTTTCGTCGATCCGCAGAGTCCGTACGCTGCCAGGGCCAGTTGTCGTCGGGTGTGGTACCCTGGCATCTCCCGGTGATTTTTAGCACCCCCTGCCCCGCCGTTACCATGACCGGTACCACCATGGTCAGGAATAGCGGAGCTACCGGGGACTAGGGGCCGTTGTGTATTGGTGTGAATCATTTGGGGTGATTTGCCATAATCGCCACGCTTTGCATGCGGGTTGGCGATCGCAGTGGCGGCAATTTTATCACGGGGCGCTGCTGCCCATCCCGGATACTCCTACCGCCATGGTTTGACCGCCATTGTTCGGTTGACTGACTGCACTAGAGGAAGAATTCCCTCCACTAGAAGAGAATTCTTCCGCTAGCGGGCGATGGGGTCGTCGCATCCCGACGCCGACGTTTTTTAATACTCAAATTTTATTGATGTAATTCATGTATGGCTACTTATACATAACGGGAAAATGGTGAATCTATACAGATCCATTTATGTTATTTTTATATTCAAACCCAATATTTAACCTCTTTCTTACTTAAATAAGGTATATTGAACAGAATATTGTCGAGACAGACGAAACAGCCTTTCTGTTTTCGTAATGTAATACGAAATTTTTTAATTAGCTTTTCTAAAAACTGTATTACATTATATATACATTTTCTATCAAAAAATCATATAATCACTTGGAAATAATAGAATTTGCTTAGCTTGCGTCTGCACAAAAGACACCCGTAGCGAACACATCCACAAAGAATATGGAATTACAGGAGATCGCAGTGGCTTGAGAAACCTTCAAATCCCTAATTAAAAATAATGCTCTGCCGGCCGAAGATCTTGTAAGATGAAAGAAAAAACCTGCCACGTGCTAGTCGAAAATATGTTCACGGGGTTCAGTACAATAAGTTATTTTTCTATGTCATTTGAATACCAAAAACTTCTTGTAGGTTTTACTTCAGTATTTAGATAAAGAACTATATATTTAACTATGTAATTTCTACGGTTTCTTAAATTTTATGTCCAATAGTTTCGATACCGAATACTCATTTTAGATAAATCGAAGTCATAAATGGCTACTTACACAAAAAAACATTACAGGCAAATCATTAAATTTTCATACACATTCGAAGTTCTATTTATGTTCTAAATACAATATTTGATTTAATTAGACATACCAAGAACAATATTTTCGATGCAACTGAAACAAAAGAAAGTTTGCCTTTCTGTTTTCGTAATGTATTACGAAAAAAATATTAAACATTTTGTGTCATGGTGCCGTCCGCACAAAAGACACTCATAGCGAACACATCCCCAAACAATACGCAATTACAAAAATTCTCAGTGGCTTTGGAAACCTTCAAATCCCTAATTAAAAATAATGCTCTGCCGGTCAAATATCTTGAAAAATGAAACAAAAAAGCGGCCAAGACTGAGACGGATCCGCGTTCACACGGGTTCCATAATTAAATATTTTTATACCGTAAACTTCTTATAGGTTTTTCTGTGATGTATAGGTAAAAGACAATTTTTTACAAAGTTTTCGGCTTAGTAGTTCTAGAAATAAAAAGGAGGAATTGGTCAAATTTCGCTTAATTTCTCACATAACTTAAAAGTATATATTAGAGAACCTAATATTAAAAACATGTATTAATAAAAATGTCACACAATATCCTTTGAAAAAATGTTTTTATAAGACTTATTTAATTTTATCTCCCAAAAGTGTCCTCCTCTTTTTTTCTATTTAATAAAAGTGGCAAACAAGCATGCAGTTCACATTGATGTTAAGTGATGACTGCAGCCTATAGACACCCACACAATGACCAGAAGTCAAAATGCAGATGCGCTGCCACTCCTGCATTAGGTGCCTCTCTCGCCATGTCCGATTTGTTTTCAACGTGCGGAACCCCAAAAAACCATTCCTGTTATTCTCCATTATGAAAAATGTTTTAATAAACAAGCGCCCCGTAATGTCTGATCAGATCCGAGGGTAGAATGCTTAATTATTAATTCGGAAGCTAATTATTAATTAGCTACTTAAAACTGAGCCCGTTTATGAAGGCAATTTTAAATAACTCGACCGTTGGTTTTTGTTTTTGAATATTAAAATACATTTTAAAACTCGATTTGATTTAATTGAAGTTTGAACACAAAAGTTTGATAGCGCCGGTTTTAATACCTGGTACCAACTTCCTTAATTGGACTGATTAATGCAACCTTCGAGCCGCTCGTAGCTCGGTTAAGCCTTAGGGTTCTTGCACAACAGGTGTCTTTACGGCACCGTCAACGCGCGTTTTACGCCACCGGAACGCGCTTGAAACACGACGTTATCGCAACCGTACATGTTCATAACATCTATGGCATTCTTTGGCATACAGAGGACTTTTTCACGCGCTTTCGTCGCGTTTCAAAAGCGCTGTTATAGCTCGTTTTCTGTGTTAGCTTCTCTGGAGAGGATACAGCGCATTTTGATCGGATCGTAACTCACCGATAGTATCACAATGGCATCATTAGACACAATGCTATTTAGAATTGTCAAATGGCTCTTGTTAAACATAAAACGCTAAAATCACCTCCTTTTTCCTTAAAGTCGCTCAAAAACAAAACTCGCAATTCCCGAGCAAAGCAAAAAAGCAAATAATTTTCATAGTAAGTCTACTCTATTTAAATTTAGCAGCGCAACGACGTCACGTATATAAACTTAGTATGCATGGGCCCTTATATTTCACGTGATAAAGATTCGTTCTCACTACCTCAAATTTTTTTTAAAAGTTATTAAATCGATAATTTATAATTGTAATATTTAGTTTTTCGCCATAACACATGCGAGTATCCTGAGGTCGCAAGTTCGATTCCTGCCCGAAGTCAAATTTATTCTGCCAGTGAATAACAAAGAATGTCCCATATTCTTTTATTTAGTCTCATCTTGCAGTTTGTAAAAGAGAGTATGTAACATTCTGTTGATACCTTTTTTTATTATTAAGTATTTTTGGACCATTATTTTTTTTATTTTTGTTTACTTTGACATATTAATCAACGTATCAGTTGTTATTCGCTTTAATTTTGTATTTTGTGATTGTAACTATCACAAGCAAATTCCATTATTTCCTATTTAGTGATTAAATACATTTTTGAGATTGAGTTTGAGTTTTATAGTCCAGTCAAATCAGGGATTTCACTTTGAAATAAGAGGTCATCATCATCATCCGTTCACCCGAAAGACGTCCACAGCTGGACAAAGCTTTCCCCAAAGATGCTTACAACAGTGTCGTGTGTCATTAGGAGAGAATATGCCATAATCGCCACGCTTGGCAAAAGGATTGGCGATCGCCGTGGCGGTAGTTTTATCGCGCGACACTCCTGCCCATCGCACGTTGTTATTTTTACTACCGCTAAATATATTTTTAATACTTAAATAAGAGATAGTCAGCTATAAACTTGTCTGAAAACCTACTTCTCGACGAATGGCCGCGACCACAAATGGAATTCAAAGGCCAAAACATGTTTTTTTTACAAATCTTAGAGGATTTAAAAGATTTAAGGAGATGTTCCTGAAATGTATGGAGCCTGAGTTCACTCTATGTAAAGTATGTACAATGACTAAGATTATTTGAAAATGTCAACTAGCTTATTCTTTTATTTTTTCGTGTCGGTTTCTCGTGACGGTGTGCGTGCGCATCGTAAAAAAATGCTGTCGTCTTTTTACACTTAAAAAAAAAAATTATAAGCAAGTTCGTCTTTGACTACGGGTAGGATTCAAACCAAACCATAAAATCTAAGAAACGTTCAGCTGGACAGCTGGACCGATTTGTTTTTTTTTTTGCGTGCATAAATCAGCTCGACTGATTGCGCTCAAGGTTATACCCGTACGAAGCCGGGTCCGGCCACTTGTATATTATAATACTCTTTACCTTAGACGCTTGACGGCTAATCTGCCGCGGTCGATACGTCTCCACGCCGGATTTACAAAGATCAAAGATCTGTTTTTATAAACACAACGCAAAACGCGTGTGACCTATTATAATTGGATATTTCGTCGATCTATATTTATATGCAGTTATAAATAGATTCCTGTTGGCATGAATGTAGTAATCGTTTTTGTCTTGGTTATTCATATTTTTTTGTGAATGTGTTCACCGTGTGACTCTGTCAGTCACATCATCATCATCATTTCAGCCAAAATACGTCCACTGCTGAACAAAGGCCTCCCCCAAAGAATGCCACAACGAACGGTCCTGGGCCGCCCTCATCCAGCGATTGCCCGCGACCTTCACCAGGACGTGTGTCCATCTTGTGGGAGGCCTGCCTACGCTTCGTTTTCCGGTCAGTCCCATAGAAGTAAATAATAAATCTATGGTCAGTCCACTGTTTGATCCGAAGGGTCTCGAATCCGTCCCTGCAATAGACAAAATAAATATCGATAGAACATAATACATTGGCCTAAAACGTAACCGGCGAATCGTGGGTGTTTGCGTGTATGCTTGAATGCATGCATTTACCTCTGCCTACCTCTTCGGGGATTACAGTGTATCGGATCATCATATGTGTCGGAGTGTAACCTAAATGTGACTACTAGCGCCATCTAGTTTGGCGGAGACGTAACCTAATTATGACTAGGGTAGATTGTTTTAATAGAGAATTCTAGGTGGCGCCACGGTCGGCTGAGGTACTTGGATTTGTTACCTTAGAGGGGATAGTTACTTGCCGATATCGGGTTTATAAAGGCTAGCAAATAGTTCATGAGAGTCAGTCACAGTCACGCAGTTGAATCGAATTATTGTAGGGCAGTTATGCTGCCAGTTAGAACAGTGAACGTCAGTGATATTAAAGTGATATAAAGCGGGTAGTACTGAATTAAATTGGCAGAAGACTAGTGATAGTAGTAGTATCGTATCCCGGTAAATGTGGATTCCCGGTCCGAAGGGTTTCTTGCCCGTTCTTCCCTGACGGAAGTAATCGAATTGGCGGATTTTTGGAAATATACGACTTTCTTCTGCCAACCTGTGCTTTATTTCATCATCCGCTCGAGTACCCACCTACAGATGCCCACGAATACGAGTAACAAGTCGGCTTATGGAAAGACACGCCCACAACACTACCTATATGTCCTGACTGGAGAGGCCTCCTGCCGATAAATTCAAAATTCAAATCATTTATTTCAAATTGGTCTACAAGGACACTTTTGCATTGTCGGGTCATAAGCTACCTAGAGAGAATGACTTATAATAATAATTCAATAGGTATTAATAAATACCAATTTAATAATAATATTTAACCGATTTGTGAATCATCAAATTTTTCATGTAAAATCTGTTCGTCATAATCATAGTCATTCACTTAGCAGAGTTCCAAGTGCAGGCACTACTGAGAAGAACTCCGCTACCCAACAAACTCAGCGTGTTGCTCTTTTGTCAAAACCTTAGATTTAATACAAATATTATTAAATAAAATAAAGATAATGTGAACGTCCATGGCATATAAATATTTGCATATAAACACATACGCAAATACCCATCAACAGCTTAATATCGTGATAGAAAATAACACCCGCAAATCACAACAGACCAGTCCCCACAATCAGCATCCGTTCACGAGTATGACGCATGTGGCAGCCATTGCTCTCCTCGACCATTTTGAAGGGAAGTGAGCAACCCGTCACACGACGCCGCCGAAGGCAAAGACACTAAAGTGAGCATGACTGTTATGATTACCAGTGCGTAGATAGCAATATGTATCTTCACGCCAAGTTCCTTACGGGGTGTAGAGCGCCAGATATTCCGGTCCTGACACACGTGACGTGCTTCTTCTACATTCATCATTCCCTTCATATATGACATTGTAGGTATGTTTATTTATGGTCGCTCCCTGTCTCTCTCTCTCTTTTTATGTATTAGTGTGTGTATACGTAGGTGTATGTGCGTGTGCGTGTGTATATGCATGTGCGTGTGCGTGAACGTGTGTGAGTGCGTGTGCTTGTACGTGAGCGAATGAGTGTGCGGGTGCATGTGTGTGTGTGTGTGTGTATGTGTGTGAGCGTGTTCATGTTCGTGTGCATATTCGTGTGCGTGTGCTAGTTAATTATTTTCTTCGAGAACAGACGGGCGGACCACGTTCAGTAATCCTAATATTGTCAGTCACATATCCATGAAGGTTATACGCTACGCGGACTGCCACGTGAGCTACGAATGCTACGCAGGCTACGAGCGCTACGTAAGCAATGAGGGCCACAGTATTCAACAAGAAATAAAGCACATCGACCTTAGGAAGATAACTTCGATTTATTTCGGCTCTGTAGAGCGTTATCTCTTTCGCACATTACCTATGTGATGTTGGTCAACTATTACGATCAAGTGTTGACCAATATCGACCTATCAGTGCTTATGACGTGCGACCCGGTTAGTCCACGTCGTAGACGGTGACCACTTTCCATCAGGTGGCCCGTTTGCTTGTCTGTCAACCTTCAAACATGAAAAAAAAAAGTCCAACGGTGTGAGATGACCGTTTGATTCGAAGGGTAGCGAGTTCGATCGGAACAAATATTTTTATGGCCTACAGATATTTGTTTCGGGTCTGGGTGTTTGTGAATGTGTTGTTTGTGTACAACGGCACACACGACATAGATTTGTACCTACTGTGGGGCTGTGAGTGTAAGCGTATTTTATTTTTATTTATTTATTTAAGCAGTGGTCAACAGAGATAACGCTCTACAAAGTCGAAACTAGCCGAACATCTCTTTTGTACGCTCGATTTACAATATTTCTTGCGGATTACTTCTCTACTTGAACAAATTGAATTCCATTAAAACAAAACTTGTGTTGATCCTCAATACTATTGGATGAGCGTCGAGAGAGGGGTTGAATCCTTTCAACCGACGAATTCGTTATCAATCATCCAGTAATATCGGAAAGTAATTAAACAGAGTAAACTCATCAGATTCGAGAACACCTTGGCTGTTGTGTATATATTACTTTACAATCCAACTCGTTTTAATATAGGATCGTTTTGCTTTTGAAATGGAATTGTTTGTTAACAAAATTTTAAGTATTGTGTACAGTTATGAATCCAAAGTCTAGTAGAACCTCTTTTACCTGTGCTTCGGAGGGCACGTTAAGCCGTCGGTCCCGGTTGCTATCGATGGATAGCAGTCGTTAAACCTTGTCGGAGGCCTTATGGGCGGTTTGAAAACATCCGACAGTGGGTTGGCCACTAACCCACCCACCTCCACGGAGTGGTGGAGTAAGCTCCAGGCCTCCCCCCAAAAAAAGGGGAGAGACTCGTGCCCAGCAGTGGGACGTATAATGGGTTGGAATTATACCTGTTTTTAATTTCTTTAAATTTGTTTATGATATTATTTCGCATTAACACATGCTTGTGAAATATATTTATTAAAGAAAAATGGAAAGAAAAATTTTACTTCATGCGAGACTCGAACTCGCGGCCACTGGGAATCTAGTGCAGCCGCTCTTCCAACTGAGCCTGACTTTTAAGACTTCGGTAGCTCAGTTGGAAGAGCGGCTGCACTAGATTACCAGTGGCCGCGAGTTCGAGTCTCGCCTGAAGTCAAATTTTTCTTTCCATTTTTCTTTAATTAATAAATTTCTTTAAATTTGATAGTTTTTTTTTTATGTAATGGAAGTGGCAAAGAAGCATGCAGTTCATATTGATGTTAAGTGATGACTGCAGCCTATAAACACCATGAAAAAGACCAAGGTCAAAATGCAGATGCGTTACCACTCCTGAGGCCTAAGATGTTATGCCTCTATGCCGGAAATTACAGGGTCTACACCCTGACCAGAACACGATAGTGCTGAACACTTTTTGCGGCAAGTAAGTGCTACGCTCGCACTTACAGTGGAACTTTTATAGCCCTTGGGAGAATGTTTGGTCTTTGGGATCGGTCTGACTGTCCACAAACGTTTATAAAATAGTCCCCCAACAAAAGAAGAAAAAGACTTGTGAACAGGCTGCCTAGTCAAGTTATCGAGTATGCACACATTATTAAACACATAGAAATGTCTATTCCGCACAATTCGTTACTTCAAAAATAAGCTGGAGCTCGCGGGCGTAGGCACCACCGCATTACCTAATATACTTGCAGCTAAATGGTAGTGTTCAGCACTATCGTGTTCCGGTCAGGTGGTAATGTATGGCCTTGTAATTTCCGGCACAGAGGCATAACACGTTAGGCCTCAGAAGTGGTAACGCATAGGCATTTTGACCTCGGTCTTGATGTCGGTGTCTATAGGCTGCAGTCATCACTTAACATCAATGTGAACTGCATGCTTGTTTGCCACTGCCATTACATAAAACAAAAAAAAATTAAAAAGTAAGGTCTGGGAGCCTATTTTCGACTATAAATCACGTAAACATTGTGAATTTCTAATTATCTGTATCAAGATTACGAAAACATCTAAAATATAACTGATTATAAAGTTGACTTAGAAACATCAAAACCTTTACATCTCACATATTAATGCAATTATATATTACATCAGCACGAATGTTGCCACGAAATCAAATTAAATTAAATATTGAACTTTCCCAAATTAGCTGCCACAGATTGCGAATGGAAAATCAATTGGATATTATCCATGAGGCTTTTGATATTGGTGAAGCGCCGCGTCACCCTCCGTCTGCGAGCTTTTCATGAGATATAGCTTTGTAATAAATTAGAGGTTGAAATAATATTAGTGTTACATCTATAAGATTAAATATAACTTTAAATTATAAGACGGGACGTGACGACCCCATCGTTCTCTAGTGGAGGAGAATTCCTCCAATAGTGCAGCCATTCAACCAAACAATGGCGGTCTAACCATTCCCTAAGGGGGAGTATAACAAAGTGGGCTGCTTATCCTACCAAGTGATGACTGCAGGCTATAGACCCACACAAAGACCAAGGTCAAAATGCAGATGCATTACCACTCCTGCGGCCTAAGGTGTTATGCTTCTGTGCCTGAAATTACAGGGCTGTTCCACCTGACCGGAATACAATAGTGCTGAACACTACCATTTAGCGGCAAGTATATTAGGTAATGCGGTGGTGCCTACGCCCGCGAGCTCCGTCACTGGTGCTCTACCACCAGTAAAAATAAAACGTGTTGGCAACGCAAAGAAAATATCAATTTCCGCCAACATTATCCAGACTTACCACCGGCATCAGAACGTAAACAACTCCCCCTAAGTGTTGAATGTTTCACATCGTGTAAACTTGGGGTGCAAGTTTTTATGACACCCCGGTATAGTGTTATACAACTTGCATACAGCGGCGCGCCTCGCTTGCATTAATTTATTATAACTTAGTTACACGGATCAGTTTCGTAAACATCGAAGGTTATTTCGTGTTTTAGTGGATTTTATGGTTTAGTAATAAATAATTTAAAATGATCCGATTACAGGAACGCCGATTAACCGAATCGCCAATTATCCGAATCGGTCCTAAATCTATACAAATAAATAAAATTGGAGTGTCTGTTTGTAATATAAAAATAACCGCTTTTTACTAAATGCATATGTATGTATACACGGTACATACACTAAAACAACATTTTTTTCAATTTTCGTCTGTCTGTTTGGCGGGGCTAATCTTGGGAACGGCTGGATCGATTTTGACGGGACTTTCACTCGCAGATAGCTGATGTAATAAGGAGTAACTTGGGCTTCTCTTATACTAGCTGCGCCCACGACTTTGTCCGGGTAGATGCTGAACAATCATAAATTCCCACTCGGACGAAGTCGGCGGGCACAGCTAGGGTAATATGAAAAATTAAAAACCCTTTCTCTTTATTACTATATTAATATTTACAATTTTTGTTTTTGTTTTTGCCTCTACGAACCTCTGCTATTGTATCTTGTATTGTAGAACCACCATTTTAAGCGTTACTACAATATAAAAACGCTTACGATGTTTGCTTCTCGCACCACAAATGCGAACAGCGCACTTATTTGCTATTGTCATCATATTACATTCTACCTATCTTATGAGAGAGATTGTCTCACATAATAGGTAGAATGGAGCATCAAATACCTTCATCTTTTACAAACTCCCCCCCCCCGGTATCTCTCTCTTTATACGATTCACGAAATCATAATCAACTTCAAAATTAGATTATTGTGGATTTTAAAGAAAACCCTTTAATTCAAGTTTTATTTTTTTTATATTATGGAAGTGGCAAACAAGCATGCAGTTCACATTGATGTTAAGTGATGACTGCAGCCTATCGACACCCACACAAAGACCAAGGTCAAAATGCAGATGCGTTACCACTCCTGAGGCCTAAGGTGTTATGCCTCTGTGCCTGAAATTACAGGGCCGTACACCTGACCGGAACACGATAGTGCTGAACACTACCATTTAGTGGCAACACTGTAGTGCTTACGCCTGCGTGCTCCTATTTTTAAGCGAGTTTTTCTAAATAAAAACACTCTGATTTGATTACACTAAAAACGAATGCCATTGTTTATTCCCAGCAAACGCAGTCAATCAGTGGGCAACGGGGCGACACAGCGATACGCCACCGATGGCAACAAAAACAGCGTTTGAAAGCATTCACTGCAATCCCTGCGCGTGTCGGATTAAGGCGTCCCCACACAGGAGCGTTATTATAGGTCGATAATACCGCATGCGTTACTGCGATATCTCTTCTCAGTACATTTCGTATTAGGATGGTCATGTAGTTACACACTGCTGCGATAATCACGCCGCAATGGAATTAGGACGTTGCGTTTCTCCGTCCTGCGTTATTCCGATATGAGTTCTAGAATGTTTTGTATCAGGACGCAAACGACCGTACACACACCTGCGATAATAACGTTAGTACTTGTAGGACGTTTGGTTTTATCCACATTTTGAGAGTGATTACATGACTTTACGAGTATCCGAAAAACTTTTCTATAATATGGATATCATATCATCAGATGAGGAATGCTTATTTTGCATACCTGATATAGATAATGCCTATTATACCAATAGTGCAGTCGCGGCGCTCTCTCGTAATATCGGACGATAAAAACGCAGCTGTGTGCAAGGTATGTAAAAGGAATTGGGACGCATTATCGCAACACCGCATGCGATATTATCGACCTATATAACGCGCCTGTGTGGGGGAGCCTTTATGTGAAGATTAAACTTGTTGTCCACTGTCGAAGCTACGCTATGATTAGAGAACAGAAAACAAAGTAATACCTTGGACACTCAGCTTAAATTCCAACAAACACTTATTCTGGTTACCTATTACACAGACGTATTACCTAGGTCAGTGACGTGTTTTTACACGCGCTCACAGAAATGTAGCACGTAAGGTTTATGACCTAAAACTGAAATAAGTTGTCGTACTGAGTACGAGACTAATGGCCGAATACTCAAACGTCACTCAAGTTTAATCAACCCTCAAATATGCGCTATCTCTATCGTTTGAATAATTTTACAAAGACAGAAGACTTTTAAGTCCCACTTAGATTTAAGTGACGTTTGAATATTTGGCCGTAAATGAACTAAAAAAAGACCGCTCGCTCGCCCGCTCACAACTGTTGAAGTTTATCCAACTGGATCTCAAGGGGGGTGATGAGTGAGGAGGGGAAACACCGTTACAATATTGAAATATATAAGTAGGCATCCATTAATGATTTGGGATGTTTAGGGGGGAAGGTCGAGGAATACAATAGTGCTGAACACTACCATTTGGCGGCAGATAATTAGGTAATGCGGTGGTGCCTACGCCCTCGAGCTCTTATACTGGAACTCTACCACCATTATTAATTTTAAAAATGCTTCCACCTATTGAATGTGTGTACACTATGTCACATTTAAGCTTTGTAATGACCACATTTAAGGCAAAATAAAAACTATTATATTCTATCCCATAACGGAATCGGCGGATATACATAAAAAATATGTAATTGATCATGGAGCCATTAATGGAAACATAAAACACGTAGTAAGTACTACAATTAATAAGTATAATGAGTGTAGTGCTCGGGTTGCGTCGTCAATACGTAATGCGGCGCCGAGGGAGAGTGCTGATCAATGACATCGTTAACATGTTCCTTGTGTCTGTACCGGGAGGAAGAAAAACATTTCTGTTTACATTTTTTTTTGTAAGAAACAAGCAAGCGCGAATCGGTTTCCCCACTCTGCTCGGTCAGTTTTCGGTTTAGGAGAAGTTCGAGTACCTATACATTATTGATTAACCCATAATTATGTCATATATATCATCCAAAAGATATAAAAATGAGAAATTTGAATCTAATATTTATATGCAAAGGTGAACCACGACTTACGCGAATGCGACTTACATTATTAACGCTTGGTCGTACCTATCGCAATAAGTCCAGGGTATTACTGTAAAAACAAAACATCAGGAGGCCATTCGCACACAACTCACGGGAAGTGATCACTACTGTTCCCCGCAGGATAATGAATCAGCGGTCTGACGCGTGACGCGGCGTGATCAATTCCGTTCGGAAATAGAGGATTCATCACCGAGGACGGCCGCGTTCGATATCCCTGGTTACATTTAACTGCGTGACCAACGAACAGCTACTATGTCACGCTTTGGGTTCAGAAAAATAATTAAATCGCACACTCAAGTAAACACTTCAGTACTTAAGCAGGATAGATTCCACCGCCTAAAAACAAAGAGAGACTCTCAGTCTACCCGGGACCACGGAAGCTGAAAAGCGACCGAAAAGTCGGATTGATTTTAAAAATCATTTTAGTTTAATATACGCGAGATAAATCCGTCTATAGCGCCATCTATTGCTACACTATGCTCGTTAGGCAACCGATACAATAGACTGCAGTTTATTGAATATCGTAAAGAAGTCGCTTTTACCCTTAATAATTTCGATTAATCCTTTCCATTTTTCTTTAAAAAATTATTAAGGGTAAAAGCGACATCTTTACGATATTCAATAAACTGAAATCTTTACGATATTCAATAAAGTTTATTATATCGGTTGCCTAACTAGCATAGTGTGGCAATAGATGGCGCTACTGCCACCATAAGGCAATGCAATAAATGTGAAGGAAAGATTTGACAAATCGGGCAGGACTTCGGTTGTACAATTGGAAGAGCGGCTGGACTAGATTCCCAATGGCCGCAAATTCGAGTCTCGCCTGAAGTCAAATTTTTCTTTCCATTTTTATTTAAAAAAATATAATCAGGTAATTTGTGATATTTTGGTACAAGTCCAAATCTCGAAATTTCCAACATGAGTGGCAAAACTAACAAGAAGTGTTCGCAACAGTTACCCACAGGACAATGAATCAACGATCGGACGCGTGACGCGGCGTGATCAATTCCGTTCGGAAATAGACGATTCATCTCTGATGACGGCCCCATTCGATATGGCACGATGGTCTGTGCGGATCGACATCTTTCCATAAAATTGTAACACTTTCGTAAATGTGCTGAGAGATGTGTAGTGTAACACACATACGGTGGTAAAGCATCGGTTCTTACATTTTCCTTAAAAAAAAAACAAAGTTGCAAGTATCATCATTATACCACTAGCTGATGCCCGCGGCTTCGCCCGCGTAGATGTCGTTTTATAAATAACTAAGTTATGCCTATATTAAGCCTATGTTCGTTCTCAAAGTCAGCTCTATCTCTGTACCAAATTTCATTAAAATTGCTTCAGTCGTTTGGACGTGAAAAGGTAACAGACAGACAGACAGACCTACAGAGTTGCTTTCGCATTTATAAAATTATAGTAGGGATAAGAGCAATACCTTATTTGTTGTAGTTTGTGATATCTATATTTAATATATAATATAAATACCTTTAAACGAGCAATTCTTGTATATATGTATATATAGAATCAAGATCTCAGAAACGGCTCAAACGATTTTCTTGAAACTTACAGATTAGGGGTTTTTCGGATCAAGAAATCGATTTATTTAGGTTCCAGGTCCAAGAAAAGCTCGGTTCCAAGTTAATATGACTAACGCCATCTATTGATGAATAGAAGAACCATTAGTCTACTAACGTTAGTCGTATTTTTAGCAAAGAAGTGTTTGATTTGAGGTTAGACCAAAAAAATCAATTGTTTTTATTCATATTTCTTCAGTATGCAATTCATACTAAATATAATTTTCAAAAATCGCTACGGAGCGAAGCTCGGTCAACCAGGTACTAATACACTACATATACATTATCCAACATACAGAAAATTAAAAATGCCTATGTGCTGAGTTTTTTTGCGGCGGGTTTTAAGAGTTCCGTTGCCAAATGGCTACTATACTATATACCTACTGAGAAAAAGCGGTCTTTGGAACTCTGAATGACTCAGTTTTCTTTTTATTAAACTCTTTGTTACTTTGTAAATGGAGAAATAAGACATTCTGCTGATATAAGTGATATTATTTTATTAACTGCCTCGGTAGCCTAGTGGTAGCAGGCCTTTACTACTACGCTGAGGTCCTGGGTTCGATTCCCGGTTAGGGGGTTATCAGAGATAATGGAGTAAAGTCCTTTATCTATGGTTCTATTGGGATTATTTCATTTTCTAGAAATTTCTCGAAGTTTGGTAATGTGCCCGGACATGTCAACAGGCTCGCCACCTGTTACATAGGCCGAAAACGTAACCGGCGAATCGTGGGTGTTTGCATGTATGCATGAATGCATGCATTTACCTCTACCTACCCCTTCGGGGATTACAGGCGTGAAGTTACATATTTTATTATATCAGGTGGTAATGGTACGGCCCTATAATTTCACAGAGGCACAATACATTAGGCCTCAGAAGTGGTTACGCATCTGCATTTTGACCTCTGGTCTTTGTGTGGGTGTTTATAGTCTGCAGTCATCACTTAACATCAATGTGAACTGCAAGCTTGTTTGCCACTTTCATTACATTAAAAAAAAATCCAAAGATAACAACGGTTTAATGCGAATTTATAACATCCATGCGAACTGCATGCTTGTTTGCCAAATTTGTAACAAAAAAAAGGAGGAAAATTTACCTCAGCATCCCCATTTAGTGAGTATTGCCAAATATGTGGCGATCATATCTGAGAGATTATTAAGTTTCGCCCACTTCGCACAATGTTTGCTTTGTCTTACAAATTAGACATACGCCACATAGGCGTCGTTGAATATCACATTCCCGTAGCAATCCTGCGGGATACTTCGGATATTTCCTATTATAGAGTGGCGGTGTTGGCGCTCGAGGGCGTAGGCACCACCGCATTATCTATTGGCTGTCAAATGAGTAATGAGTAATATAATATTAAATAAAATACGCTTACACTCACTGCCCCACAGTAGGTATAAACCTGTGTCGTGGGTGCCGTTGTACACACACAACACATACACAAACACCCAGACCCGAAACAAATATCTGTAAGCCATACAAATATTTGTCTCGGTGCGGGGATCGAACCCGCGACCCTTTTTTTTTATGTAATGAAGTGGCAAACAAGCATGCAGTTCACATTGATGTTAAGTGATAACTGCAGCCTATAGACACCCACACAGTGACCAGAGGTCAAAATGCATATGCGCTGCCACTCCTGAGGCCTAAGGTGTTATGGCTTCTGTGCCTGAAATTACAGGGCCGTACATTACCACCTGACCGGAACACGATAGTGCTGAACACTACCATTTAGCGGCAAGTATATTAGGTAATGCGGTGGTGCCTACGCCCGCGAGCTCCGTCACTGGAGCTCTACCACCAGTAAAACCCCTTCGAATCGAACGGTCGTTTCACGCCGCTGGACTAACCGGGTCGTCATAAAGTGTATAGTAATGGTAATGATAGTGTTCAGCACTACCGTGTTCCGGTTAGATGGTAATGTACAGTGCTCAACAATAAATATTGCACATCGAGCCTAGGAAGGAGACTTCGGCTTATTTCGGGTCTACAGAGCGTTATCTCTTTCGCACCGTACCTATTTGACGTTTGTCGACCATTTTGATCAAGTTTTGACCAATACCGGACTGTCAGTGCTTACGTAGGCAGTGTGTAACAGAGATAACGCTCTACGAAGTCGAAACGAGCCGATCGTATCTTTCGCAGCTCGATGTGCAATATTATTTGTTGAGTGCTGTACATATTGTCCCGTAATAACTATCACAAAGATATTTTACAGGTGGTAGAGTTCCAGTGTAGGAGCTCGATGGCGTAGGCACCACCGCATTACCCAATATATCTGCCGCTAAATGGTAGTGTTCAGCACTATCGTGCTTTTTTATGTTATGGAAGTGGCAAACAAGTATACAGTTCACATTGATGTTAAGTGATGACTGCAGCCTATAGACACCCACAAAAAGACCAAGGTCAAAATGCAGATGCGTTACCACTCCTAAGGCCTATGGTGTTATGCCTCTGTGCCGGAAATTACAGAGCCGTACAGTACCACCTGACCGGAACACGATAGTGCTGAACACTACCATTTAGCGGCAAGTATATAAGATAATGCGGTGGTGCCTACGTCCGCGAGCTCCATCACTGGAGCTCTACCACCAGTAAAAATGTTCTGTTACCAGTTAAAAGTGTTATGGTTAGATGGTAATGTATAGCCCCGTAATAACTTTCACAGAGACAATGACACCTTAGGTCTCAGGGGTGGCAACGCGTTTGCATTTTTACCTCCGGTTTTTATGTAGATGTTTAAATGTAAACTACATAATAATAATAAGGGGGCAGAGCAGCTTGTGGCGAGCTGTTGGTGAGTAGCGACACCACCCCCTACCATCATCTCGAGTTCCTCCGAGAGAACTGGGCTCTGCCTCGTCCGCCACACAGAGGTACGGCCGGACAGAGCATCAGGTCTCTCACCTCTGGCTTGCTTTCATTGGCCGGTCAGAGTGGGGCGCTAGAGGTATGGCATTTGCAGAAATTTAGGTAATAGGCTGTTGTCTAAATATCTGCAAGAGCCATACACTCGGGGATGGAAGTGTCTAAATACATAATAGCGGGGAAGCCCGCTCCGAGCTCGAGATTACTCGCTCGTGATGGTGAAACCGGGGCCACACCTCTCGACACCCCCAGCCTCTCTCAACAGTGTTGCCCCCCGTCGACCATCGGGTTGGCTGTTTGGGGGGCCCACCAAGGAGAGGCGAGTTAGGCACCACCAGCCTAAAGTAGGATTCGATAATGTGAGATGTTGAATATAGGCAGGTGCCGGATCTCACTCCATAGGCCCAGCCAGCTAGTCCCCCCAGTTCACCCACATAGCCCAAAGTTTGGCGAATCACTTATCAGAAATCTGGGCCGAATAAATGTTTTTCTTTCTTTCAAAAAATGTTTTTCTTTATCATTACAATAGTCCTATTATATTCTGCGGGGTCTGTCTGTGCCTGTATTAACTATTGATGCAGTCAGAGAGAGGTCCCGCCGAATATAACCCATTACAAAGTAGATCAAAAATCTCTAAAGGGCCTCTACGTGTTGGACCCCCCATGTCCCCGCGCAAGCCTGACAAAGGTCCGGGGTACAAATTGGACCCCGTGCTGACGAGAGACATAATAAGAATAATGACAACCCATTATACTAAAATAAAATAAAATACGTCCCACTGCTGGGCACGAGTCTCTCCCCTTTTTGGGGGGGAGGCCTGGAGCTTACTCCACCACGCTGCTCCAATGCGGATTGGTGGAGATACGGGTTAGTGGCCAACCCGCTGTCGGATGTTTTCAAACCGCCCATAAGGCCGCCCTCCGACAAGGTTTAACGACTGCTATCCATCGATAGCAACCGGGACCGACGGCTTAACGTGCCCTCCGAAGCACGGAAACGCGCATTTAATTTGCCACTAGCGGTCACCCATCACACTACCCGACCGCGCCCGTAGTGCTTAACCGAGTAGATCGTTTACGATCTACACCAGCCGCTGGGCCATGCGCGCTTCAAACTACATACTTAGTAGAAAGTATCACGTATAGATGTTAATTAGTAACAAAGCTAAACCCCGCTAAACCTAACATTTTAGATATAAGGTAACAAAGTTAAACCTGGAAATAGTACTTGAGAACGTAACGCAAGATAATGCCGCGGGGAGGGGCGCGTTTAGTACGATAAACAGCGAGCTTTATCAGCACTCGTCGGCCGCCCGCACTCTGAAGGGACTGTACACATTTATCCAAAGTCCAAGACTAGGGTTCCGACTCAAAAATACCTTCAAAATTCGAATGGAACATTTTTTTTTAAATTTCATTCAAACAAACATCGCATATCAAAGTGTGTAAAATTATTTTTTTAGCAATTGTCACCCATTTGTTAACCAATCAAATGTGTTTGAAACTAAACGGTATAAACATATAAAATAGGTCTATGATGTATTGCATACGTATTTACGTTCATAGCTACCAAGACTGAGTTATGCAAGTCGGGGGCCGTCGGTTTAAAAGATACAGAAACTACTACATATTTACACTTATTTAATTTAAAAAGTATTACATTTAGGACTATAACTATTTGTACAATGAGACCACACCGATGTTAGGACACGGAATCCTCGCTTGTTCCCACGGACCGTGGAACCGTAGCGCAAAAGCTGCGTCAGCACCTTGGGTCCGTTGTCGCCACAGAGCAGAAAAAAAATTGTTGGGTTCAAATCATTCGAAACTAGTCTTATATACTTCTTCATAAGGTTCAGTTTTATTTGGTTTTGGGAGTAAAAAATACGTTTCCCTAATTTTAATCAAATTACATGAAACGGGACTTTCCGATGATATAATATAGTGTCATTTGACACATTTGTGGTTGAGCTATCGTTTTTGCACGCCAAAACGGCACAAAATGGCATAATGACGATTCAAGTGACTCCGCATATTAGATGCGCCGCCCACTTGCGAATTCTATTGTTTTTTCTGATCTGTGACTGTCGCCGTGTTGCCATCGGAAACTTTCTGTTAGGGTTCCGCAACATCTCTTAGGGTTCCAACTGCACCGATCTGTTTACAAAAAAACCTCTTCAAGCATCAAAGTCAGTTCGTAGCGAAGGTATTTGGTCAGTCCCCGCTACGGCGGCGATCAGATAGGGTTCGGAGCGGCGCCGGATAGGGCGAGTATCATGACGGGCGATACTTGCCGTGCCGCACTCCACCCATACGCTTGTATCCTTTGATATATCTAGATTCAGATTGAGCTGGATTATTCTAGTGTTTGTTTACGTTGGATTTTTCAATATTCCAACTGAGTTATTAGCCTAGTGGTAACAGACTTCTAAGGTCTCGGGTTCGGAGGATAAGTGATAAGGAAAGAAAGAAAGAAAAAGATTTATTCCTTGGATTACACTTAGAATAACTACTACATACTACAAAACATATAAAACTGCCCCAGTAGCCTAATGGTAGCAGGCCACTACTACTACGCTGGAGGTCCTGGGTTCGATTCCCGGGTCGAGGGCTATAAGAGATACCGATTTAAAATCCTTTATCTCTGGTTCTATTGGATTTTTCCATTTTCTGGAAGTTTCCCAGTACTTCAGAGTTTGGTAATGCACCGGAGATGGCAACACGCTCGCTATCTGTTACATGGGCCAAAACTGAACCGGCGAATCGTGGGTGTTTGCATGTATGCTTGAATGCATGCATTTACCTCTGCCTACCCCTTCGGGGATTACAGGCGTGAAGTTACGTTTTTTTATATTAAACACATTAAGCTAAAAAATGGCTCCTATCTCAGCAAGACGCTGTAGCATGAACTAAAGCGCTAGTATTCTGAGAGGGCCACGAATGATTCGTTTTGGGCCACGTTTGGAGTTCGGCACAGTGCCCAGTCACTAGTCAATAGTCTCGCCGTATAACGTAAAGCAAAACACTGCTTGTTAAGCCTGGGTATGCTAAGTGTGGCCATTAGTGCATATTCTCCCCTAATGACGCACAACACTTTGGAAGTAACTTTTACCCAGTTGCGAACGTCTTGCGGCTGAAATTAATGAATGAATGAGAATTTCAGTACTGTAATTGTAATGTGGCAACCATAGAGCAACACGTGCCACCGGCCGCGGCGGATCGGAGGGCAGTAGCCAAATGCAGGCTTTCCTCGCTTTTAAAGTACAGGCCCAAATTGAGCTATGCCTGTCGCCTAGAAGTGAAAGTAGAAAGTCAAGGTCTGAGTTTCATAGTAATAGACGATTTTTGTAGTGTGTGTGGGACAGACGCATTTCCCCCGTAAAAAATGAAAGACTGTTTTGCATTGGTAATAAACACTGTGGCTACTCCCCTCCGGTCCGCCGCGACGACCGGTGGCCCTGTTGCTCTATGGTGGCAACGCATCTAGATTGAAACCACTGGTTTCATGTAGATGTTTATAGGTTACAGTATTTCTTACCATCTATGTAAACTATATGCTTGTCTGCCACTTCATGACAACAAAACATCAAAAACTACGCCAAAAATTAAGTACACTGTTACCATTTTTCACAATAAGGTAATATTATTTCAGCTCCATACGACCTGGTTAGTCCAATGGTGTGTGACGACCGCTTGATTCGAAGGGTCGCGGGTTCGATCCCCGCACCGAAACAAATGTGTGTACAGCCTACAGATATTTGTTTCGAGTCTGGGTGTTTGTGTATGTGTTGTGTGTACACAACGGCACCCATAACACAGGTTTATACCTAGTGTGAGACTGTGAGTGTAAGCGTATTTTTTTATTGTATTTTTTTCCGGTAACAAAACTATTACGTATACAAAACACCTCTTAATACCCTTAACAAAAACGAGAGTAAAATTATTTTAAACAAACAACTATCGGATTTCACCCTCTCACCATTCAAATACGAATTGGCAATCAAAAAATATGAACCCGTTATTTTGAAACAAAACCGTTCGCGTATTGTATTACAGCGTTTCATTTCCATGTAACCTGACATACACGGGCGAACGACGCTGCAATATAGACAATAAAATATATCAGGAGCAGTATACCGAACCCGCGGGCCCGAGGGATACGCGGGTACTGGAGTAGTGAGAGAATATATGAACAGTGAACGATTATTTGGTACAGAAATGTTTACATGTCTATATAAGTATAGGTTTTATTGTAGAAATTAAACTTGCGGATTTTCTCGCGTATACAACACTCCCAAACTTCTTACACCCGACGTTTCGGTCGCTTTCCAGCTACCGTGGTCACGGTCAGAACCGGGTGAAAGAACATATAGCCGATGTCAAACAACGAACCGGAAAGTCTGCAGTTTGTGAACATCTAACGGACAAACCCAACCACTACATTCGTTTTGATAAGGTTCAGATAATATCAAAAGGAAATCGTCCTATCCCACGGATGGTCAGGGAGACTATTGAGATTAAAAAGCATCCAAATTTCAATAGAGAAGATGGTTGGCGTTTGTCAACGAATTGGGATCCAATTATATCCAAATTGAAATCCCAACCTAGTAAATCTGCAAAACCACGAGATACGGTTAGTAATTTTTGCGTGAATCCGGACCGTTACGCCAGACGTCTCAGAAACAGGTGGCGCTAGCATGACATGGCAACATAGTTTTCAGTAATTTATAGATAGATGGCGCCACTAGTAGTTTACATCGCACTAGGGTTGTGTTCCGTCTCAACTAATATAAGACCAGGCTGAACATCGTCGAGTTAATTTAAGGATGGCGATCAATTAATCGGCAGATCAATGTTTCGGACCACCAAAAAATCTACTATTTAAATCGATCCACAGCACAGAATCAGAGAAAATGAGACAGGAAGCCAGATAATGACAGATACCTTATTTTTGGCTCATTTGTTATCCTTGATTGAGTTCTTAGTATTACATAATACAAATCGAATATAAATTGATTAAATGGAAATACAGAAATATAAATTTTAATAAAATAATAATCGATTCAAAGATCGATCTTTTTCAGAAAGAATTGCCATCCCTAGCTGGGCTCCGCGTCATTAGCACGCATGCGCACTGGACTCTATTAGCGCGCATGCGCACTGGACTCTATTATAGCGCATGCGCTTTCAAGGTTCCCGCCAAAAAACTCTAATTTAATTCACTTAGATTAGATGGCACGCAATAATGACCACTAGAGCATTGATATACCTGAGGATGTTTGCCTTGATGTTAACATATGGGTTTTAAAGTATTATTTTTAGGGTTTCGTAGTGAGATAATACATTCAGAATTAAGGTAATACATGTTATTAAATATTTATTACTAAAATAGTAATATGTACAGTGTATGCTTAATTCTGAATGAATTAATCATTTCAAAATTGAAATACCTATTACTCTTCTACTTCGACATGTCATGTTAGCCATAATGTATGTGATATGTATGATGATGTGACGTGTATGATGATGTGTAACAAATTCTTAATTTCAACCTTTTTGATTTAGTGTTCCAAAAACAATTCTTAATCTCAAGAAACATTTTTCTCATATACCTATCCATCCATCATAACGTCGAGTAGCGGACAGAGGAGCAGAGCGCATGCGCAACCCGTCAAACCGTATGCATTATATACATTCATTTGCTGCCCGACTTCTGTCTCATTCAATCACCTACTGAAATAATTTGCCTTTCTCATTTACACACTATATAACGCAACCCGTCACGCCGTCAACCCGTAAACCTTCTCTCTCGTTCTATTACCTAATGAAACAATTAACCTTTCTCATTCGCACAACCCGTACATACGATACGGGTAGGCATCTCGGTTATCGCACGCCGCGCGGCGAGTACGCGGGCTACGCAGCCCGAAAGCAAGGTACCTAATTGTTCTGCGGCGGCGACGACGAAAGCGTGACCCGCGCGTGAGACTGATAGCCTGATGGCGTCACGGGTCAACCCGTTACAGCGCAAAGAGAACCCGAATTTTCGGGTTGGCTGACATGCTCGGTTCGTGCGGGCAATTTAGCTCGAGTCGCCCATCGCTAACAAATGGCAAGAAAAAAGAAAACAATACACATTTTACACGTACGAAACATGAATCTATAAGTAAATTAAATGAAGGTAGCAAGTAAACAATGAACTACGTAATTATGAGAACTGTAAAAGTGAACAATATTACAATTATTACCGACAAAAACTACAACTGCAAGTGATTGAGATATCAAGACACTAAAATATTACTTGTTCTTAACAATTCTCTTAGAGCGAGAAGCCGCTGCTTCAGCCTGTTGCCTAGCAGGGACAACTAATACGGGAGGGTCATTTAGGGATTTCCCGTACTTCGCAGCCAGGGCACAAACGTTGTCGTAGTCAGAGACCCGCTGACGCTTTCCATCAGGGAGTTTTATGCTGATATTTCCGTCATGCGTCCAAACATTTGCCATGCCAAAAAGTTTTCTTGACACGGAAAAGACAGTTTGCCGTTGCTTGCTGAGGAACTCCGACAAAAACCAATTTGGTTCCTTTTAGTTTTGCCTTTTTGCTCCACACATCACTCCTATAATCGAGACTGGAAAATCGCAGTAACACAGGTCTTGATCGTCCCTCAACAAAGTTGCCAAGCCGAGAACAAACAGAAAGAGATGCCGGTTCCAAACTTGTAAGGCCAAGATTATTGTGCAAGATCTGCAATACAGTGGACGAAACATTCTCGTCGGATGACTCTGGCACACCCCCAAGCAGTAGAAATTTTCTTCTGTGCCTCATTTCAATGATATCGACACTTTTGCCGATTTCCACTATCTGTTGCTGAAGCGAGCTAAGGACGGACCACACATGCTCCTTGAAGGTACCAAATTCCTTTCTCAGAGAGGTCAGATCAGCACCAGGAGATGAATTCTTCAGGTGTTTCTCTAAGTCAGCCATGCGTTGGTTCAGAGCAACCATTGTAGTTCGCTGGATCTCCGCAAGATTAGCAATAGTGGCCATAGTCTTGGATTACAGTGCGAGTTTTAGTGCAGTTCAGTGACAGTAAACTTAGAGTAGGTAGGTCACTGGCAAGTAAGTGCTTTAGAATATAACAATACTATGCTCAAACACTATGTACTTTTCTATGACTTAATAATCAAGTTAAACAAGAAAAAATTGTTTATAAACTTGTAGAAATCAATTAAATTTAACGAAAATCACTAAGCACATGTGTTAATTTAATTCGCATCTACCCGAAATCATTTTCTTCTATTGACGTGAATAACTTTAACACTATTGGAGTTAAAATATCTTTTTAATAAGGAATCTCACGATACGTCACAAATGAACTACCATTCTTCGTTTTCCACACAACCCTTAGGTTGACTGGTAGAGAATGCTTTCTAGCATTAAGTCCGCCTCATGCACTTTGTTTGTGAAGAAAGTTTAAATAAATTAATAATAACGTAAAGTTGGAAAAGCGTTTTTGTTCAATTTTCCAATTTATCCCCCAAAGTGTTTCCAATGTTTAAAACACATTATTATTGAGTTCATGTTTTGCAGGACGCTGCTGTCTATCCCACGTTATTATATTTACTACCGCCCAATCGGCATGATTTGACCGCCATTGTTCGGGTTTTTTTTGTGTTATGGCATCTCTATTACTCTTAGTGTCAAGCAAAACGAAATTTCGCATTCGCAATAAGCAACGTAAAAGTCAGTCAGTCAATTTATCAGTCCGTCAGTCAGTTACAGTAATTCGAGTACAGCGATGGCTACTTTTACCAGAAAATTTACAATGAAGTTTTGGAGGAAACCCGAAAGGACGTTTTTTCGCACTGTTATTCTATTTCACTATACACAGACACTGTAATAAGCCTATATCAAACAAAATGCCACCAACTTTATTTAATACTAGCTGTGCCCGCGACTTCGCCCGCGTGAGAATTTATGATTGTTCAGTATCTACCCGGACGAAGTCGTGGGCGTAGCTAGTATAAAAGTAGCCTAAGTTACTCCTTATTACATCATCTGCCAGTGAAGGTCCCTTCAAAATCGGTAAAGCCGTTCCCAAGATTAGTCCCGCCAAACAGACAGACAGACAGACAAAAATAGTAAAAAACATTGTTTTTGTAAATGCACCGTGTATACATACATATGCATTTAGTAAAAAGCGGTTATATTTATATTACAAACAGACGCTCCAATTTAATTTATTTGTATGGATAACTCAAAAATACATCAAGATTTTTTTTTTTACAAACGCTTATTCTCTCAGCCCCACAGTAGGTATAAACCTGTGTCGTGGGTGCCGTTGTACACATACAACACATACACAAACACCCAGACCCGAAACAAATCTCTGTAGGCCATACAAATATTTGTCCCGGTGCGAGGATCGAACCCGCGACCCTTCGAATCAAACGGTCATCTCACACTGCTGGACTAACCTAACAAATTAAATATTAGAAGAGTACCACACGCCTTTTTCAAGGTTCAGACTGACAGACGTACGAGTGATATTTTGAGGTATGGGATTATACAAGCAGATATTACTAGAGAGTTGATAGGGAAAATGAATTATCCTTATTTATTTGCGAGATATCGGTATCGTGCGCCACTCCAGGTGTTCGAGCTCGGCTCTGTTTGAGTTTCCGAGTTAACAATTTGTGTTTTGATAACGCCGGTGTTTACGCAACCCGTTTCAAATGTACTTACTGTTCGCTACGCAATATTGTTTATAATAATTCCTGCCAAAGGGAATTAGCCGAGATATTATCATAGGTAATACGGGGGATTATTGAGGGTTTAGGGCCGCGGCAAACTACGCTTCTGCGTTGAAAATATTATCCGAATTATTAATTCATTCGGATTGATAGATGGAGTTGCTCACTTCCCTCTAAAATGGTCGAGGAGGGCAATGGCTATCACATGCGTCATACTCGTGAACGGGTGCTGTTGGTGGGGACTGGTCTGTTCTGGTTTGCAGGAGTTACATCTCATTTAGTAGATAGCAGTTTATTTGCATCTATGCTATGGACGTACACATTATTTGATTTTCATGATAATCTGTACTAGATATAAGCTCTCAGTTAAGAGAGCTCTTACTGAGTTTGTTGGGTAGCGGAGTTTTTCTCAGTAGTGACTGCACTTAGAACCCTGCTAAGTAAATAACGTTGATCAAATTTATTCGTCAAATAAATTTTTCCTTTTCTATTTTAAACTACTTAGTTAAAACATAATAATCACAAAAATTTTCAATTCCTTTAAATTCTAATTTCAATGTACGAATGTATTATATGTCTTTGCTTTTACATATGTAATGGTTATTCACTCTAGGTATTTTATGATTTTTTGATGTTTTGAAAGTATCTGTAAAGATCTATAATAAAAACATTTTCTATTTCTATTTCTATCATCATTGAAGGAATTGAAAAATTTTGTGATAATGATATTTTAACTAAGCACTTTAAATTCTAATTTTAATTTACCATTTATATATTATGTTTTTGCTTTTACTATATGTAATGGTTATTCACTCTAGGTAATTTATGATTTTTTGACGTTTTGAATGTATCTGTAAATATCTATACGAAATAAAAAAAATTTCTTTCTTTCTTTCCGAAGAGATAAGATCAAGGCTTAAAATAATAGGTAAGTATTTTTTTCATGTTCCTTACGGGAGATAGTGGAGCACCAGATATCCCGGTCCTGACACACCTCACGTGCTTCTTCTACATTCATCATTGTTGCGAGCTTGTTCATTAGGTGGACTGATGTTGGCTGTATGTTGGCTGGGTTAATCACAATAACACATTTTCGGACAGTATAAACCTGGTGGTCTATTTTCGTTCATTACGTTTCTTCATACATACACGACGATTCCTAACAATACTCAATACTTTATTGCACCATAATGTACCTAATGTAACTGCCTCGGTAGCCTAGTGGTAGCAGGCCACTACTACTACGCTGAGGTCCTGGGTTCGATTCCCGGGTAGGGGGTTATCAGAAATAATGGTGAAAAAGCCATTATCTCTGGTTCTATTGGGATTTTTCCATTTTCTGGAAATTTCCCAGTACCTCAAAGTTTGGCAATGTGCCCGGAGATGTCAACAGGCTCGCCACCTGTTACATGGGCCAAAACGTAACCGGCGAATCGTGGGTGTTTGCATGTATGCTTGAATGCATGCATTTACCTCTGCCTACCCCTTCGGGGATTACAGGCGTGAAGTTACGTACGTACGTATTTTAACATATACCTACATTATTTATATTATTACAGTAATTTATTAATATTTTCATTTAATTTTACTCTATACTTATATCTTTTTCTTGAAAGAATTCATTAATGCTGTAATAGGTTTTATTTAATAAAATTTTCTTTAATTTGGTCAAACATGTTTTATCATTATCTAAGTTTTTTAATTTTTCAGGTAGATGGTTGTATATTTTAGTGATTTTAATGGACGTTGGATAAGTGCCAGAAGAGTGGAGTTTTAGTCGAGTTGGGGGTAGCCTTAGTTAATTTTTGTGTCTTAAATTCTTGATGGATATGTCGCCTCGTTTTTCGTACAAATTTGGATGATTTCGGACAAATTTACAAATTTCAAGAATGTAGATGCAGGGTAGAGTGAGGAAGTGAGGTCGACAACTGTCAGTTTGTTTGATATTGACTATTATTCTAATAAGTATTTTCTGTATAGTGAATAGTGTGGGTACATCTGTACTATTGCCCCATAAGATTACACCATAACATAACACTCTTGATCCTCAGATAGTACTCGAGCTATTTGGCCAAGTAGTCCAGTCTTGGTCTTCCTGGGCTTCTGCAACCATCCACGTTCGCATTTTATATTTAGTATAGTCATTCGCTTATTCTACATTCTTTCTACTTACATGCCCGAACCATCGCAGCATGCCTTTTTTCGTAACATAATAAGGATATAGTTATAGAGAGCCTTGTCATTGCGAGACCTTCGGTGACAAGGTATAGGTAATACAAACCCGGGGATTAAAAAAGAGGAATATGAATTTTATTGGTGGTAGAGTTTCGTAGCTCACGGGCGTCGGTACTACCGCATTTCCTAATCTATCTGTCGCCAACTGGTAGTGTTCAGAACTTTCGTGTTCCGGTTGTATGGCAATGTATGCTCCAGAAAAACTATTACAGAGGCTAAACAGCGTCAGCTTCAGAAGTGGAACGCATCTGCATTTTGACCATCAGTTTTTGTGTAGATGTCTATAGGCTGCAGTATTCATTTACTATTAAATTGAACTGCTTGCTTGTTTGTCTGCATCATCACATTTATTGTTCGACAAAAGAAATACAACATCTATAAAAAAATAAACTCTCATGCTATCACGGTACATGTGATACAGCCTGGTAACAAATGGACAGACAGATGCATTTTTTTATGTCATAAAAGCGGCAAACAAGCATGCAGTTCACATTGATGTTAAGTGATGACTGCAGCCTATAGACACCCACACAATGACCAGGGGTCAAAATACAGATGCGCTGCCACTCCTGAGGCATTAGATATTATGCCTCTGTGCCGGCAATTACAGGGCCGTACATTACCACCTGACCGGAACACGATAGTGCTGAACACTACCATTTAGCGTCAAGTATATTAGGTAATGCTGTGGTGCATACGCCCGCGAGCTTCGTCACTGGAGCCCTACCACCAGTTAGTCACTGGAGCTCTACCACCAGTTGCATAGACAGTAGAGTCTTTAACAGGGCCCGTTTTTACTCATTGGGCATGGAAACCTAAATAATCCTATAAAGCAAAAAAAGCGCTTTCTTGCCCATTAATTTAAAGGGAAAATAATCCAAAAATCCATGACAGCTAAAACAAAAATTCAACCGGCTTTATGAAAAATAGCCCCATCATTAGCTGACGTCACAAAAGCGAATTCACAACTCGCTCTACCGCGAAACGCGATAGCGAAGCTGGCGCAAAGGGAAAACGGGAATCCCCGGGGGGCTAAATCAGGACCCTTGACGCTCGTGAAAAGGTACTGATAAACGGAAACAATTGGAGCCCGAGATTTATTTGACCTAATTACATTGAATATAGGTTTTTTTGTGGTCTGTTAAGAGATGGATGCATAATAGTATTTATTAATTAATAGCTGACCCGGCAAACTTCGTATTGCCTCACAATGAAATAATGTGTCAAAGGTTTGATAGATACGGACTTTTTGTATAGGAAAATGAAATTAAATGTAGAGATTCCCGTGGGAATGAGTGATTAGTAGTAAAAAGTAGCCGAAATGTTGGCCAGGCTTAGTATCTATATACCACAAAAAGTTTCATTCGAATCTGTCTAGTATCTTCGGAGATTAGCCTGGACAAAGGGACAAACACACAGACAAAAAATTTAAAAATCATTGAAAAGTGTTCTAGTACTATTTTAACATGGCCCCATTTGATTTTTCGTAAATATGTACAAAGTACAGACACGCGGATTTTACTGGTGGTAGAGTTCCAGTGTAGGAGCTCGAGGACGTAATCACCACCGCATTACCTAATCTGTCTGCCGCCAAATGTTACTGCTCATAGTTTAAGATCCCACTGCAGAATCATTTCGATCATTCAGATATGCTGCAAACCTATTTTTACGCATATTTATAATCTAAAGAATATATATCCACTTGGTGGCCTATCAAAAAATGGCCGCAAGTATTTTTTTATATTTTTTGTTGGAAATATTACTTTTTTCAATAATATATCGTCCACCTCACGCCAATATGTATAAACCTCTGAAAAATCATGTCTACCGTTGCGAAACTTGGCCGCCCCTACTTATTCTTGTTCCGCCCCGATAACTGTTTACGTCAACGACGTACATGTATTACTCATATATCAAATTAAAGCTATTTTTTTTCTTGGCTAATTTTTTTTTAATGGTATACGGGAGCCAGATTATATCGGCCGCTTCTTAGTTGCTATCTGTAAAAAATAAAATAATATAATAAAAAATACTTGCAACCAATTCTTGATAGGTAACCTATTGGATATATATTCTCTAGATTATAAATATGCGTAAAAATTTGGTTTGCAGCATATCTGGATGAACGAAATGATTCTGCGGTGAAATCTTACCCTATCAGCATTATCGTGTTCCGGTCAGATGGTAATGTTTGGCCCCGTAATAACTATCACAGAGACATGACAATTAAGGTCTCAGCGGTGGCAACGTATCTGCATTTTGACCTCTGGTCTGTGTAGGCGTCTATAGGCTACAGTTGTCACTTAAAATCAATGTGAACTACATACTTGTTTGCCACCTTCATTACATAAAAAAATTTGAGGTATGCGCGACAATGTTTTTTTTGTATAAAATTAAGCAAATGTGATAGCATATAGAGATAATAATATATATGAATAGAACCATAAATGCAGAAAATTTTTACTGCTCCCACAAAGTTATGATATTGTTTAAAATTAACCTATGGAAAAAGAAAAATTCGAACTTGGCATTCACATAGCCAATTTAAAAAGAGAATCTCATTGAACTTAAAAGAGCGAGTGCGAATCTTTTTACCATTAATTTCAAAGGCAAATAAATCAGAAATCCATGACATCTAAAACAAAGCTTCAACCGGCTTTATAAAAAATAGCCCCATCATTAGCTGACGTCACAAAAGCGAATTCCCAACTCGCTCTACCGCGAAACGCGATAGCGAATACGGATAAAAGCGAAAACGGGAATCCCCGGGGCGCTAAATCAGGACCCTTGACGCTCGTGAATAGCTACTGATAAAAGAAAAAAAATGGACACTGAGATTTATTTGGCTTAATTACATTTAAGAGTGTTGTTCATCAATCTACAATGATATACCCATACATGTATATTATATAGTGGTACCCATATATGTCCTTACACATATGGATACCACCAGAGAAACACCCAGACTTCGTAAATTACATGTTTTACTGGTGGTAGAGCTCCAGTGACGGAGCTTGCGGGCGAAGGCACCACCGCTTACCTGATATACTTGCCGCTAAATGGTAGTGTTCAGCACTATCGTATTCCGGTCAGGTGGTCCTGTAATTTCCGGCACAGAGGCTAGCACCTTAGGCCTCAGGAGTGGTAACGCATCTGCATTTTGACCTTGGTCTTTGTGTGGGTGTCTATGGGCTGCAGTCATCACTTAACATCAATGTGAACAGCGTGCTTGTTTGCCACTTACATAACATAAAAAAAATATCAATATAACAACACATAATAAGAGAGTAAAAATCGAGTACATTAAATATTTTTCCAAAAAACTGATAGGGGGCAATTAAAGAAGATTAACAGAAACTGTCTGTCTGTTTATCTGTCTTGTCCGTTATAATTTCGAAACTACTCAACAAAGGAGATGTTGCGAGCTCGGCCCTGGTTCGTACATGTCCTCAAAAAATGGGTAAATTATAGAAGAATCCGAAAACAATTCAATTAATTTATTCAAGAATATATTTTAGAGTTACAACCACATTTAATTCAAACGATTTTATAATTTTCACCCATGTTCAACATGGCGGCGATGCAGCCGACGCTTGGAATAGTACGAGTATCTACCAATGTATATGAAACAAAACTAATGCTATCTATATCTTACTAGTGCATCACATATTATAAAAAAACGTAGTGTTGTAACAACACATGAAATCGATTTCGATAGTATTTAGAAAATATTACTTTTTCTCCATTATATTATACTATATAATAAAAAAAAAAAACAATTTAAAAAATTAAAATGTCAAAATGACATAGCCTGCCATATTCGCCATGTTGGTTTGAGTTGCAATTCTGACTGCAAATAATGTTTTGTAATTGCAAACAAAGCTAAACAAGTTAAATTAAGCAGTAAAAAACGTTTTTATATTCATTTTGCCTGTTATTGATATTGTGTACAATACATGGCCGGAGGTCCATACATTCTTGCAACATCTCCTTTGAAAGCAGTTTTCACAGGTGGGTGGATTATATATAATTAGGAGCGTTGTCAAAACTTGTTTCGTCAAAATCGGTTAAACGAAAAAGAAGTTATGGTCAATTGAAAATATACTTCAAGCACTGCATCCAAACCTTAAAACAGAGTTGAATGCGGTTTACATCAACGTATTTAGTTTTGACAAGCTGTGCCTGCGACTTTATCAGCATAGAATTTGACGAAATTATTGTCCAGTATCTCTCAGACACGGACGAAGTCGTGGCCACAGTTAGTTTAAAATATCTGTGAAAATAAATATTCTTCGTGACTAGTGAAGTGTTCACAGGTTTCTAGGAATGGTTTCACGGGTGAATAACTTACCCTTCCTATGTAAAATCCCAGATGGTTTTTGTACCTTTACTGATCCGATTCATTTATATTCTGTTCCCTAGAAAACCCTGCAAAAATTAAAGTATTTCTATATCTGTTTATAAAATAAATTCCGAATTGAAATCCTGGGAACGGTCACTCGAAAAATTGTGAAATTGTCATCTTTTGTCTATTCCAACCGAAAAAGCAATCTAAGTAATCGACGCAGGGTCTAATTTTGATTCAATTTGTAATCGTTTACGTCATTTGGTAATCCGAGATATTTTTACCTTTTCCCGTGTAAAAATACAAATAATGGCAATCGTATGGCTCGTTATGGACCTTTTGCAATGAATTTTCATTCTGGCTGTAGAAGGAAACTGGTACAAGCTCGTACATTTATTGAGTGCCCACGTTTTGAATGACTAAAGCCGACAAAACCTTATTATATTACGGGCGCTCGGCTGGCTGTTCAAGTCATGCCGGGCTGATTTATTTCATGATATGTTTAACAAAATCAAAAACGACATATTGATTTCTGAACCGTTTTGTGAGCCGAATAAAATAAAATGGTATACACATTAATCGTGTAGTTAACTTTTCTGAAATAAGGAAACTCTTGAGAATAAATCAGCGTGCAATACCTTGTACCTACCGTTATATGGGTTAAAACATAGGTACCTTTAAGTTCTAAGTTACAACGATCAACATTGAGTGATCTGGCTTTTATACACGTATTATGTAAACTTATTTGCAACTATATCGAAGATAAGGTCCGGTATATCTGCAGTATTGTTTGCCAACTTCAATAAATTTAAAAAAAAAATCTTCTGGACGTATGCGTCAGTTTTGATGAAATTAAGTAAGAATCTTTTTTTTTATGTAATAATGGTGGCAAACAAGCAAACAGTTCACATAGAAGAATAACTTTGATCTTGACGAATAAGTTTTTCTTTTTCTTCATTTATCATCTTTGAAGGAATTGGTGATTGTTATGTTTTAACTAAGTAGTTTAAATTCTAATTTTTAATTTACTATTAATATGTGTTTTTGTTTTACTATATGTAATGGTTATTCACTCTAGGTATTTTGTGTTTTCTTGACGTTTTGAAAGTATCTGTAAAGATCTATTCGAAATAAAAATATGTTCTATTCTATTCTATTTATGTTAAATGATGACTACAGCCTAAAGACACTTTCACACAAGACCAGAGGTCAAAATGCATATGCTTTGCCATCCCTGAGACCTTAGTTATTATGTCTAGGTGATAGTTACAACGGGGCCAAACATAACCATCTAACCGGATCACAATAGTGCTGAACACTACAATTTAGCGGCAGATAGATTAGGTAATTTGGTGGTGCCTACGTCTACATCCCTACTCTGGAACTCTACCACCAGGAATATAATTATTACGAAACTGATAAAAAGACATTAATTTCTATAGGAAAGCAATTCCAGTCGGCCCAGTATTCGGGTACTAAAACGAGAATAAACTTTTTCATTGTTGATATAACTTTCTTTACAATTTATTTACGGAACTTTTATAAATTTTGTTCGTTAATATCTTTCCAGCGAGCCTCAATTTCTGAAAACTTCTCATTGGAGTCAGCGAGGTACTGAACCCTTATTTGTGTTGGTTCAAGTATATACAATGACGCTTTCTGGTAAATTTAATCTTTTTGGTCGTGTTATAAGCGTGATAAAGATCAATGAAGAAAATTGTGTTTAGAGAAAGATCTGATTACGTGTTGAGATACATTATTATATCTAATTTGGTATCTGATGGTGGCATGTGATGTGGTATATGATTGAGCTCATATTTTTTATGTTTGAGCTCCAAAGGTGAAAATCAAGTGCCTGTGAAACCCTCTGCGGCTTCGACAGTAGATGTTACATTTCTAGAGTGTCACATCTGTTGGTCAATCAAAGGAGATGTTGCAAAAATGTATGGACCTCCGGCCATGTATTGTACACAATATCATTAAGAAGCAAAATCAATATAAAAACGTTTTTTACTGCATATTTTCACTTATTTAGCTTTGTTTGCAGTTACAAAACATTATTTGCAGTTAGAATTGCAAGTCAAACCTAACATGGCGAATATGGCGGGCGAAGTCATTTTCATTTATTTAAAATTGTTTTTTTGATTCTATAGTACTTGGAGAAAAAAGTAATATTTTCTAAATATTATCAAAATCGATTTCGACACTATACTAATCGATTTCCAATTTTAAAAAAATCATCGGAACTTCTTTAAATTGGTCGTTTCGATACATCGTTTTTTTATTGGATAATTTGTGATGCACTAGTAAGACACAGATAGCATTAGTTTTGTTTTATCTACATAGGTACTATCCCAAGCGTCGGCTGTATCGCCGCCATGTTGAACATGGTTGAAAATGTGGTTGTAACTCTAAAATATACTCTTGAATAGATTAATTGTATTTTTTTCGGATTCTTCTTTAATTTACCCATTCATTGAGGACGTGTGCACGTGTGACGTGGACAAACCAGAGCCGAGCTCGCAACATCTCCTTTAATTATAGCATTTGATATTTTGTTAAGTTTTTTATGTTCTGAAGTGGCAAACAAGCATACAGTTTACATCATTGCCCTATAAAGAGACCAGAGATTTCAATGTAGATGCGTTGCTTCTTCTTAATATTATGCCTCTATTTTCGAAATACGTAGATGACTACCATTTAACGGCGAGCTCCGTTACTAGAGCTCTGCCACCAGTAGCTTTAAAAAGAAGCATTAATTTAGTCATCAAATTACCAAGCCTGAATTTCAGTACATATTCGACATTTCAAACTATTCAGTGTTTGTCTTTTAAAATTAATTCATTAGTATTCCATTCTAAGCAAGTACTTACTTTAATTCTGATACTAAATGTTTCTTGGAGCTACCGTCGTGTCTCCTAATTATAAGATTTAATATAACTTAATCATTTTAAACCATAGACCAACACGGGCTACCGGCCGCGGTGGACCGGAGGGGGGTAGCCATATGTAAGCTTTCCCCTCTGTCAAAGTACAAGCACAAGTGTGCCTATGCCTGTCGCCTAGATGTTTAAATGAGTGCGTGAATTTTTTTTTTTGTTTACGTGTCTTGTGAGTTTCGCAGTAATAGACGATTTTTGTAATGTGTGTGTGTCACACGTATTTCCACCCGCAAAAAATAACAGACTGTTTTGCATCGGTAATAAACGCTATGGTTGCTCGTCTCCGGTCCGCCGCGGCCGGTGTCCCGTGTTGCTCTATGTTTTAAACACTTCAATTTCCTAAGTTGCCCACGGAGACTTTAATCAATTCTAAGTGGGTTTCTACAAATATGCAATTTTCATTTCAAGTCGTCTCGTTTTAAATAAGTTTAAGCAAAGATACTCTTAATTTGCAAATATTATGTTATGGATTTTCCGAGTTTGTATATTCCGTTTAGTTTTGATGAGTTATGGAACTTTTGATTTGATAAGTTTTGTTTATCAATGAAATTATTTAAGTTTTCTTCATTGTAAGTTATCTTACAATAATTTGGTTCCACGATTGTGTTTTTTTTTAAATATAATGAACGTATTTTGTATGTAACATACAAAATACACATTCTTAGGGATATTTCGCAAAATCCCGTCTTAGGTAGCACTTATGTAAAATTATAACTCCTGACACTTGTATGGCCCCATCATAACCATCACAGAGACATAACTCAGGTCTCATGGGTGGCAACGCATCTGCATTTTGACCTCTGGTTTTTCTGTAGATATCTATAGGCTGCAGTCATCACTTAAAACCAGCGTGAGCTGCATACTTTATTGCCACCGCTTGCATTAAAGAACTGGTCAAGTGCATGTCGGGCCACGCGCAGTGTAGGGTTTCGTAGTTTTTAGGTTTGATAAAGGTAAAGAAAAAAAAAATTCTGTGGAGTTGTTCAAAAATGTCGAGTGAGTATTACATTTGGTCGACTATTACTCGCAAACTTGTAAAGCCAACTTAGGTGTGATAGTTATCTTTTAATTTCGTTATATTGGTTGGGGAAAAAGTTTCTTCGCATTTTTTAAGATAATTCAAAACATTTTTTAATATAGTTTATTTAAATTTAACTAAAGTATGTATGTACCATTTTGTTCGATAACCTTTTGCCATCTTGTAGGGAGGGACATGATCCCATTGCTATAAAAATTTTGGGACTTCTCATCAAAATACCGCGACCAGTGGATTTGGCAGTCCTCTCGTGATGTTAACCTAACATTGCATAAAGAATTCTGAAGAGACCGAAACAGGTGGAAATCTGAAGGTGCAAGGTCAGGACTATACGGCGGATGCATTAACACCTCCCAGCCAAACTCTCTTAATTTTTGCTGAGTGGCTATAGATGTGTGAGGTCTAGCGTTATCATGATGAAACACCACACCCCTTCTGTTGATCAATTCCGGTCGCTTTCTCTCAACTTCTTGCTTTAATCTCATCAGTTGTTCGCAGTAGAGTTCAGAATCGATAGTCCTGCCTGGTGGTAATAGCTCATAATGAATAATGCCCTTCCAATCCCACCACACACACAACATCACCTTATTGCGAGTTAACCCGGGTTTCGCCACAGTCTGTGATGCCTGACCGGCCTTTGACCACGACCTTTTTCGCACGTTCTTGTCGTACGTGATCCACTTTTCATCACCAGTTATCAGCTTCTTCAAAAATGATTCGGTTTCATTACGTCGTAATAAAGAATCACAAATGAGTACACGGTCCATTAGGTTTCTTTCAGTGAGCTCGTGAGGTACCCAAATATCGAGCTTTTTTTTGTACCCAGCTTTTTTCAAATGCGCCAAAACTGTTTTGTGATCAATTCTCAGTTCTTCAGCTACGTCGTAACTACTGATATGTCGATCTTGCTCCACTTTTACAAAAATGGCATCCATTTTATCCGTAATAGGGCGACCAGAGCGAGGTGCATCTTTGACATCAAAATTTCCGGATTGAAAACGCTTAAACCAAATTCGTGCTACTCTCACAGACTAGGTCCATAAACATCGCAATTTTTTTTCGCGGCTTGTGGTGCATTATTACCTTTTTTGTAGTAAAATTTTAAAATGTATCGAATTTCTTCATTAGATTCACTCATTTTGACAGTACGAAAAACAAATGAAAATCACACATTTGCCTAATTTAAATTTGGAATTATGTTCTTTAAAATGTTAACTTTCAATGATACCAAAACCAGCCAGATACAAATACTACAGCCAAAGAGATTTTATTACAAGTTCATACATACTATATTGCGAAAAGACTTTTTCCCCAACCATAAACATAGCTACTATTGCCGTAACGTTTGAATTTCTAACAACAACCGTTTAGTTGGTAGAGGGGGGGACACTTAACTCTAACGAAAATTGGCACTTTAAAGCTTAATAAGTCACAAACAGTTAACTAAATTCAAAAATGATGTTAGCATACCCCTAACATTTTTGAAAGACCTATCCACACTATATAGAACACGAAAATTAACAAAAAAATATCCGTGCGCTATATGTAGGGGAGGTAATTTAAATCATTTTATTTTTCATGTTTCTATTCTACCACTTTGGCGGCGTGATTAAGGTGTATACTTGAGCCGAAATATAAGTCTCTAGTAGTCTCCAATAGTTCTTGCACTGACAGACAGACAGACCGACATGGCGAAACTATAAGGGTTCCTTGTTTACTACGGAACCTTAAAAAAGCTTGTTGTTTCTAATTTCGTGATGAGTGAGTGAGTTACTTTTCGCTTTTTAATAATTCTTCGTCAACTTATTTCCTCAATCCCGTTCGAATGCGGTACCTCGGGCCTAGCAGAAGTGGCTTATTACTACTTAACTACTGAAATAGTCAAAGGTTACCACGGAATCCATCATATCAGCCATAGGACGTCCACTGCTGAACATAGGCCTCCTCCAATGACCTCCATGCCGACCGATCGGAAGCGACGTGCGTCCAGTGGGTACCTGCAGCTTTAACTAGGTCGTCGGTCCATCTTGCAGGTGGACGTCCCACGCTGCGCTTGCCGATACGTGGTCTCCACTCGAGAACCTTTCTGCCCCAGCGGCTATCGGTTTTCCGAGCTATGAGCCCTGCCCATTGCCACTTTAGCTTGGAGATCTGCTTGGCTATGTCAGCGACTATCGTCCGCCTACGGATTTCTTCATTTCTGATTCGACCCAGTAGGGAAACGCCGAGGATAGCCCTTTCCATTGACCGCTGAGTCACTTGGAACTTTCGTACAAGACCCATAGTGAGGGACCACATATCGGCACCATATGTCATCACCGGTAAAACGCACTGGTTAAAGACTTTCGTCTTCAACCACAGACTTAGTAATTATGTATTCACAATACGAGAGCATATAGAAAGAACGTCGAATGACCGAATGACTAAACAGATATACAATGTGAATGTGGATGGTTGCAGAGGCCCAGGAAGACCAAGATTGAACTACCATGACCAAATAGGTCAAGTACTGTGTCTGATGGTGAGGTCCAAAGTCTTAGGAATCGGCGTGCATGTATGAAGAGAATGAGGAATTTAGATGAGGTACGGGAGGTGTGTCAGGACCGGGATATCCAGCGCTCCACATTATCTGCCTACTCCGTAAGCGACTTGGCGTGAAGATACGTTCATACAATACGATATGGTTTCTAACTTGTGAATAAATATTATTATATTGTCATTAAATAATTGTAACTGTATCATAAAGTTTGCCCAACTATTACAACTTTGCTCGGTTGAGATGCGGATAGGATTGTACGGTTTAACTTTTAGATTAATTATTATAGTTCTGTTGGTGATATTTAAATGTAAGCCATAAGCTTGTACGGTTAATGTGTTATCTATACAAATAAATAAAATTGGAGTGTCTGTTTGTAATACAAAAATAACCGCTTTTTACTAAATGCAAATGTATGTATACACGGTACATATTATTATATCAAAACAACATATTTTACAGTTTTTGTCTGTCTGTTTGTTCCGGCTAATCTCGGGAACGGCTGGACCGATTTTGACGGGACTTTCACTGGCAGATAGCTTATGTAATAAGGCGTAACTTAGGCTACTTTTATACAAGCTGCGCCGACTGCACGACTTCGTCCGGGTAGATACTGAACAACCATAAATTCTCACGGGGACGAAGTCGCGGGCACAGCTAGTAATAATAATAATAGTTTTTGCAGTTAATTCTGGTTTGGGTTTAAACATTATAAATTAAAGTTAGCAAAACTTAATGATTTTTTGTGTTGTGTATGGTGTATGTGTTGTGTATGATTTTTTGTGTTGTGTAGTCAATGATGGCAGGGCTCCAAAGACGAAGCTCGAGCGCATTATTTTATTTTTTATTCTTCTTGGAGTTTTGTATTAATAAATCTATCTAAGAAGGAAGGCTCAGGATCGGGATATCTGGCGATCCACACTGTCTACCTACTAAGGGACTTGGCGTGAAGATACATACACACATTTTACTGGTGGTAGATTTCCAGTGTAGGAGCTCGAGGGCGTAGGCACCACCGTATTACCTAATCTATCTGCCGCCAAGTGGTAGTGTTCTGTAATAACTATCACTTCTGGTTTTTTTGGTAGATATCTATAGGTCATTCATATCACGGTCATCACTTAACATCCATGTGAGCTGCAAGTTTCTTTGTCACCTTCGTTAGATAAAAAAAAAACCCGGTCAAGTGCGTGTCGGGACACGCGCAGTATATGGTTCCGTAGTTACAGAGTAAGAGATATATGAAAAAAAATATGTATTTTCTATGGAGTTGTTCGAAATTTTCGAGTAAAATACATTTAGTCGAAAACTTGCAAGGCCAACTTAAGTGTTAAAGTTTTCCTTTTAATTTCGTTAAATGTAACTTCTATTGCCGTAACGTTTGAATTTCTAACAACAACCGTTTATTTGGTAGGGGACACTTGACTCTAACGAATATTTTGCACGAAAATTTTAAATCGAAAAATGATGTACGGACATCCACAATATTTTTGAAAGACCCATCCAACGACAACCCACATTATATGGAAATCGAAAATAAAAAAAAATATCACGCGTTACATGTAGAGGAGGTACCCTAAATATTTTTTTTTCATATTTTTATTCTACCACTTTGTCGGCGTGATTAAGGTGACTGAGACAGACGGACATGGCGAAACTATGAGGCTTCCTTGTTTACTACGGGATCTAACTAAGCATCTACAGATGAGATTGCTAGTGATACCTATATGTTGTATGTATCGTCAGCAATATGTGAGATGACGGCGCCACAAACACGCGACGTATTTCCCGACGGTATTCATGCTCGAGATGCGTAGCAAGCTGTTGTACTGCAGTACTGAATTTCTATCTTTATTCACCGGAGAGCTGTACACGTTTATCTTCTATCAGCCAACATCAATACCTAATTAATAAAAGCTAAGAATTACAAACTGGAATCGCCTCTGTAGCCTAGTGGTAGTAGGCCACTACAACTACGCTGGAATTTTGAGTTCAATTCCCGGGTCGGGGGCTATCAGAGATAATGGTGTAAAATCCTGTATCTCTCGTGGTTTTGGGATTTTTTTTTAATTTGTAGTAGTTTTTCAGTACTTTGGAATTTGGTAATGTGCCCGGTGATCGCACGCCACCTCTTACATGGGCCAAAACGAAACCGGCGAATCGTGAGTGTTTGTCTGTATGTTTGAATTCGTGCACTGACCTGTCCGTGAAGGTATGGACATCGTTAATGGTGGTTAAAGAAAAAAACGTATTCGTTCATTTGTAAAACAGCTGGCCTGGTTATGGTAGTCGCCAAATAGTAGTGTTCAGCACTATTGTGTTGTGTTTAGATGGTAATGTAGGTCCATGTCACAGTACAAATATGAACAGTATGGAAACTACGTACAAAACGTTCGAACAGGCACGAACGGCACACTAACACAAACATGCGCATCGACGCTCGATGTAGCGAGTAATTCAGTACTGCAGCACCGCGAAAACCGCTTAGAGGCCTCATCGATGTGCATGTTTGTGTGAGTGTGACGTTTCAACGTTTTGAACGTAGTTTCCACACTGTTCATATTTGTACTGTTTCCATGTACTGTCGTAACTGACTGACATCCGTGGAACACCCACAGGGACCCAGATGAAAACATCAACAACAGATAGGTAACATCTGCTTGGCATAAGCTGATCTGGGTACCCATTCGGATCGACCTTGAGGCATACTTTTCGTCATACCTACTTACCTGTCGGTTGTAGCTTATAGCTTTTATCTACTGTCTAATATTGTTTGTTGTTACTTGTTACATGTTATACTTTGTGTCTCTGTGTTGTTATCCGAATAAATGAATTCTTCTTCTTCTATACCGAGGTCTAGGTCGACTATCACAGAGACATAACATATTAGGTCTCAGGAGTAGCAACGATTCTGCATTTTGACTTCAGATTTTTATGTAGATATCTACCTATAGGTTGCAGTCATCACTTAACATCAATGTGAGCTGCATGCTTGTTTGCCACTTTCACAACATAAAAAAAACATGTGTACAATACACATGGGGTAGGGGCCAAAAATTTCACAAGAGACACTGTATAATGATTCCTATTTCGTTTTGTCCCATGTTAATCTTGTGATTTCACGTCTCTGTCTCTTTTAACTGTTGCTTCTTCGTTTCATTGACTTTCAAACTACGAAGAGAGAAGTTCCACCCTCACCGACTGGACACCTAGCAGTGCTCAACGGTGCGGTTTTCACGTTCGTTCCTACCTAGAACGTGTAAATTGTGGAACCAGGTCTTCCCTCTGAGGTGTTCCCTAGGTGCTACAATATGGGGTTATTCAAAAATGGCGTCAAAAGAGTCTTTCAGGGCTGGCAGCGTGTTGGCAGCTCCCCTAGTGTTATTCCCGTTTGCTTGTCTGTCAACCTTCAGACATAAAAAAAAAGTTTTCACTTCGTAACAAAACATATTTGCCTTTATACAAAAGCAAATACCTTTCATAAAATGAGTTAAGCAACACTCCATATTTAGCACCAGTCTTCAGCCAAGCACCAAGCATTTACCGTTACATTATAATTATGTGAAGCCAACTGCAAGGTACAGACACGCGAACCCCGCATTTAGACCCCGCACGACAGACCGCAATCATTACCCAATATCATCGCCCTATTAATCACTGCTTTGCTTAACCGTGTTTTTAGGTTTTTTTTTGTAATGGAAGTGGCATACAAGCTTGCAGTTCACATTGGTGACGATTGCAACCTATCACTTATACAAAGATCAAGGTTGCATGCAGATGCGGTACCACTTCTGAGGCCTAAGGTGTTATGCCTCTGTGCCGGAATTTACAGGGCCGTACATTACCACCTGACCGGAACACGATAGTGCTGAATACTACCAAGTAAATTAGGTAATGCGGTGGTGCCTATACCAGTAAAAATATCATGGTCATGTTTCATCAAAATGACCCATACTTATGTGTGTATTTTTTTTTATGTAATGTAAGTGGCAAATAAGTAGTTCACATTGATGTTAAGTGATGACTGCAGTAGCGATGGGCGACTCGAGCTAAATTGCCCGCACGAACCGAGCATGTCAGCCAACCCGAAAATTCGGGTTCTCTTTGCGCTGTAACGGGTTGACCCGTGGCGCCATCAGGCTACCAGTCTCACGCGCGGGTCACGCTTTCGTCGTCGCCGCCGCAGAACAATTAGGTACCTTGCTTTCGGGCTGCGTAGCCCGCGTAGCCGCGTACTCGCCGCGCGGCGTGCGATAACCGAGATTTCTCATTCGCACAACCCGTACATACGATACGGTTAGGCCGTATCGTATGTACGGGTTGTGCGAATGAGAAAGGTTAATTGTTTCATTAGGTAATAGAACGAGAGAGAAGGTTTACGGGTTGACGGCGTGACGGGTTGCGTTATATAGTGTGTAAATGAGAAAGGCAAATTATTTCAGTAGGTGATTGAATGAGACAGAAGTCGGGCAGCAAATGAATGTATATAATGCATACGGTTTGACGGGTTGCGCATGCGCTCTGCTCCTCTGTCCGCTACTCGACGTTATGATGGATGAATAGGGAGATATATGAGAAAAATGTTTCTTGAGATTAAGAATTTTTTTTGGAACACTAAACCAAAAAGGTTGAAATTAAGAATTTGTTACACATCATCATACACGTCATCACATACATTATGGCTAACATGACATGTCGAAGTAGAAGAGTAATAGGTATTTCAATTTTGAAATGATTAATTCATTCAGAATTAAGCATACACTGTACATATTACTATTTTGGTAATAATACATATGTACATATTACTATTAGGTAATAGGCACGAACGGCACACTAACACAAACATGCGCATCGACGCTCGATGTAGCGAGTAATTCAGTACTGCAGCACCGCGAGAACCGCTTAGAGGCCTCATCGATGTGCATATTTGTGTGAGTGTGACGTTTCAACGTTTTGAACGTAGTTTCCACACTGTTCATATTTGTACTGTGTCCATGTACTGTCGTAACTGACTGACATCCGTGGAACTCCCACAGGGACCCAGATGAAAACATCAACAACAGATAGGTAACATCTGCTTCGCATAAGCTGATCTGGGTTCCCATTCGGATCGACCTTGAGGCATACTTTTCGTCATACCTACTTACCTGTCGGTTGTACCTTATAGCTTTTATCTATTGTCTAATATTGTTTGTTGTTACTTGTTACATGTTATACTTTGTGTCTCTGTGTTGTTATCCGAATAAATGAATTCTTCTTCTTCTATACCGAGGTCTAGGTCGACTATCACAGAGACATATCATATTAGGTCTCAGGAGTAGCAACGACTCTGCATTTTGACTTCAGATTTTTATGTAGATATCTACCTATAGGTTGCAGTCATCACTTAACATCAATGTGAGCTGCATACTTGTTTGCCACTTTCACAACATAAAAAAAACATGTGTACAATACACATGGGGTAGGGGCCAAAAATTTCACAAGAGACACTGTATAATGATTCCTATTTCGTTTTGTCCCATGTTAATCTTGTGATTTTATGTCTCTGTCTCTTTTAACTGTTGCTTCTTCGTTTCATTGACTTTCAAACCACGAAGAGAGAAGTTCCACCCTCACCAACTGGACACCTGGCAGTGCTCAACGGTGCGGTTTTCACGTTCCTACCTAGAACGTGTAAATTGTGGAACGAGGTCTTCCCTCTGAGGTGTTCCCTAGGTGCTACAATATGGGGTTATTCAAAAATGCCGTCAAAAGAGTCCTTAAAGGCTGGCAGCGTGTTGGCAGCTCCCCTGGTGTTGTTCCCGTTTGCTTGTCTGTCAACCTTCAGACATAAAAAAAAAGTTTTCACTTCGTAACAAAACATATTTGCCTTTATACAAAAGCAAATACCTTTCATAAAATGAGTTAAGCAACACTCCATATTTAGCACCAGTCTTCAGCCAAGCACCAAGCATTTACCGTTACATTATAATTATGTGAAGCCAACTGCAAGGTACAGACACGCGAACCCCGCATTTAGACCCCGCACGACAGACCGCAATCATTACCCAATATCATCGCCCTATTAATCACTGCTTTGCTTAACCGTGTTTTTAGGTTTTTTTTTGTAATGGAAGTGGCATACAAGCTTGCAGTTCACATTGGTGACGATTGCAACCTATCACTTATACAAAGATCAAGGTTGCATGCAGATGCGGTACCACTTCTGAGGCCTAAGGTGTTATGCCTCTGTGCCGGAATTTACAGGGCCGTACATTACCACCTGACCGGAACACGATAGTGCTGAATACTACCAAGTAAATTAGGTAATGCGGTGGTGCCTATACCAGTAAAAATATCATGGTCATGTTTCATCAAAATGACCCATACTTATGTGTGTATTTTTTTTTATGTAATGTAAGTGGCAAATAAGTAGTTCACATTGATGTTAAGTGATGACTGCAGTAGCGATGGGCGACTCGAGCTAAATTGCCCGCACGAACCGAGCATGTCAGCCAACCCGAAAATTCGGGTTCTCTTTGCGCTGTAACGGGTTGACCCGTGGCGCCATCAGGCTACCAGTCTCACGCGCGGGTCACGCTTTCGTCGTCGCCGCCGCAGAACAATTAGGTACCTTGCTTTCGGGCTGCGTAGCCCGCGTAGCCGCGTACTCGCCGCGCGGCGTGCGATAACCGAGATTTCTCATTCGCACAACCCGTACATACGATACGGTTAGCCCGTATCGTATGTACGGGTTGTGCGAATGAGAAAGGTTAATTGTTTCATTAGGTAATAGAACGAGAGAGAAGGTTTACGGGTTGACGGCGTGACGGGTTGCGTTATATAGTGTGTAAATGAGAAAGGCAAATTATTTCAGTAGGTGATTGAATGAGACAGAAGTCGGGCAGCAAATGAATGTATATAATGCATACGGTTTGACGGGTTGCGCATGCGCTCTGCTCCTCTGTCCGCTACTCGACGTTATGATGGATGAATAGGGAGATATATGAGAAAAATGTTTCTTGAGATTAAGAATTTTTTTTGGAACACTAAACCAAAAAGGTTGAAATTAAGAATTTGTTACACATCATCATACACGTCATCACATACATTATGGCTAACATGACATGTCGAAGTAGAAGAGTAATAGGTATTTCAATTTTGAAATGATTAATTCATTCAGAATTAAGCATACACTGTACATATTACTATTTTGGTAATAAATATTTAATAACATGTATTACCTTAATTCTGAATTTATTATCTCACTTCGAAACCCTAAAAATAATGCTTTCAAACCCATATGTTAACATCAAGGCAAACATCCTCAGGTATATCAATGCTCTAGTGGTCATTATTGCGTGCCATCTAATCTAAGTGAATTAAATTAGAGTTTTTTGGCGGGAACCTTGAAAGCGCATGCGGTATAATAGAGTCCAGTGCGCATGCGTGCTAATAGAGTCCAGTGCGCATGCGTGCTAATGACGCGGAGCGCAGCTAGGGATATCTCACTTCTATGCCAATTTTTTCTAATGACGTGCTGTCTTTTCTTCGGTTACCAGCGATGAGGTACTTAAAATCTTCAATTCTCTAAAATCAAACGCTATTGGACATGATGGGGTGAGCAGAACAATGCTTCAGATGTTATTGGATCACTTACTACCTATCTTAACACACATAATTAATTTCTCGTTTCAAACTGGGACATTTCCTTCCATTTGGCGAAATGCCTACATAATACCTCTACCAAAAGTAACCAACCCCAGCTTGTTAAACCATTTTAGGCCGATTTCTATTCTCCCATTTATGTCGAAAATCTTAGAAGCTACTGCTCACCTACAGTTTTCAAATTATGTCTTTAAAAATAATCTTCTTTCGCCCTTTCAGTCAGGTTTTCGACCTGGACATAGTACTACTACGGCTATGCTCAATATCCTTGAGGATATTAGAGCAAACATGGAATACTCTCAGTTATTTTTATTAGTTCTTATAGATTTCACCAATGCTTTAAATGCTGTCGATTATGATCTTCTTATCTCTGTACTTCAGAACATTGGTGCCTCATCGTTGGTGCTAGATTGTTTCTCATCTTATCTTCGTGGTCGTCAGCAGGCTGTTCGCGTCGATCGTGAAATATCCGATTGGTGTGAGCTGTTGGCAGGCGTACCACAAGGCGGTATCCTTTCCCCTCTGTTATTCTCTATATTCATTAATTTTCTCACATTACACCTCACAAGTTCTTACCATTTGTATGCGGACGACCTTCAACTTTATGTTCACACTGACCCCAATAATCTTAGCAACTCCATTCTTTCAGTTAATCAAAATCTTGAGACATTGGCTTATTGGTCACGTAAATTTGGAATTCATATAAATCCAATTAAATGTCAATGTATCATTTTAGGCAGTACTTATAATATTAATAATTTAAATTTGACTGACTTGCCTCCTGCACTTTTAAATAATATGATCATTCCTATATCACAAAATGTAAAGGACTTAGGTGTACATGTTGATGCCTCTTTGACCTGGAATGCACATATTACTAACATTTGCCGGAGTGTCACTGTCACATTGCGTTCTCTCTATAGGCTCAAAAACTTTCTACCTACTCAGACTAAAACCCTTTTGGTTCAATCTCTCATCTTTCCACTCATTGATTATGCGGATGTTTGTTACACTGATATTTCTCAAGATCATCTAAATAAATTGGATCGTATTCTCAACAACTGTATTCGTTTTATATTTGGTCTTCGCAAGTTTGACCATATCTCTCCATACCGTTCTAAGCTTAAATGGCTTCCCATCCGTCAGAGACCATCCGTTCGGATCCTCTGCCAACTTTTCGCAATCCTCAACGATCCATGTTCTCCCGATTATCTAAAGCGTAAATTCAAGTTTCTGGGTGATTCTCACGCACTTAACCTTCGTTCATCGAAAAACCTTACCCTTGATATCCCTCTTCACTGGTTTTATGTCTAATTCCTTCGCAGTCACTGCTATAAAACTCTGGAACACGCTTCCCCCTGAACTAAGAAAAGCTCAGAGTAAAATTGCTTTCAAAACCAAGCTTCGCCACCACTTTCTAAAATCAATTTCGTAAATCATGGCCAATAAATTATCTGTCTCATCATCGAAGATATCCATATTTTTATATATTATATGTATTTATATTGCTTATATTTATTATACTGTAACTTATTTACTATACATATATTAATGCATGTATATTATTTGTGTAAATATAGTTCATGTACATATTTGTACTTACATATATATATTTATTAGTGGCTACCGCTACACAATATTATGTTATTATGTTTATTTAAATTATTATTACTTTTCTTTTCCAAATTAAATTGCTCATTCTTTCATATTTATTTCTGCACCTTTTCGTTGCCTTTCTTTCCTACCCAATGGTTGACTGGGAGATAATGCCTAGAGGCATTAAGTCCGTCTTTTGTACTTTTTTTACGTGCAATAAAGTATTAATAAATAAAATGACATCACCAATCTTCTGCAAAAATATTTATTGGCTACTCCATCTACTCAATAATTGTCGCAAATCATCACCTATATATCAACATGCACCTCTAAATCCCTTTTTTTTTGGGCAAAGCAACATTTGCGCCAAAACACGTTGAACATAAGCTTTGTACTCGGCCTCTATCGACATAGTTCACTCCGCGTTCAAAACTGTCCACCGTGTAACAATATACACGAATTTATTTTTACGACACAAATAATTAATGCGAAAAAAGCGAGATTTTTATTTATAAACCCATATTATTTACGACGCAGTAGACGCCGTGTAGGGTTGCGAGATCGTAACGATATCGATAAAAATATCGATAATGAAATGCGAGGTATTAATTATTTATCGATATACTTTAATTTGTAAATTTTTGAACGATAATATTGACGAAATTCCAGTAAGAAATGGAAGTTTTTAAGTACCAAAAGGGAGACAAACACATAGATATTTCAGAATTGTCATTTTTTAAAATCATATAATTCTCACGCATCTATCATCTACATATTCCAATTAGGTAGAAACCCGAATATACCGTACGTGCCTTAAAATAATTATTTACAATATTCTACAAAGCATTAATTTGTTGATTCAATTTTGAATATTATATCCTAAATCTTTCCATTGCAATCGCGCTGATAACGCAACATCTAACATATCGATAATTAACCTTGGGATTGATAAGATTAGAGAAAAATAAAAAGAACAAACTTTGCCTCTGCCTTCTTCTCTTTTGCTTTGAACTGCCTCGGTAGCCTAGTGGTAGCAGGCCACTACTACTACGCTGAGGTCCTGGGTTCGATTCCCGGGTAGGGGGTTATCAGAGATAATGGTGTAAAGTCCTTTATCTCTGTTTCTATTGGGATTTTTCCATTTTCTGGAAATTTCCCAGTACCTCGAAGTTTGGTAATGTGCCCGGAGATGTCAACAGGCTCGCCACCTGTTACATGGCCCAAAACGTAACCGGCGAATCGTGGGTGTTTATATGTATGCTTGAATGCATGCATTTACCTCTGCCTACCCCTTCGGCGATTACAGGCGTGAAGTTACGTTTACGTAACAAACTTTTAATTCCGGCAGGGCCAAAACCTTCAGTTAAATATCAATCCAGCAAAAACATTAGCATAAACATCAAAATGTAATATAATATCAATATAATAATTTTTCCGATATATCATCACAACCCTAGTGCCTGATTTTAATATTGGATGCCGATGCCGGGCACTCAGCTGGCAGAAATAATATGCAATTGAATGAATATCGGCGTATACCATATTAATATCCGGCGGAGAGATCCGGGCGGCGTAGTGGGGCAAGCAATCGATACACTTCGCAACTTGTTCACTTGTCAACAAGGCCGCTCGAGGCATAGCTTAGCAGTTTCTGTTGAGTTTGGAATTAAATTCTGTAGATTTATTACAGAAGTTGAAAAACAAATGTTACAAATAATGTTATTGCTCCGGATGATGTTTACTATTTTTTTTTTATTTTACCACGACCTTTAAAGGAAAAAGAAAACGTAACTTTACGTCTGTAATCCCCGAAGGGTAGGCAGAGGTAAATGCGTGCTTTCAAGCATACATGCAAACACCCACGATACGCCGGTTACGTTTTAGGAAGAAGAGTACCCTTATATCAAGATGGATTACTTAATTTTCCGTCAATCTGTATGAATGTTTGTAAATCCCTTTTTATAGAAAAGACATGGTAAACTGTTATTAAAAACATCAAATACTCAGATCTACAATTCTTAAATGTGAAATTACTTTGTCTACTATGAGACAGCAAAAAGCAAGCTTATCACTAAACCATTGCACCATGAATAATAAGTATAAAATAATATAATCCATGAATATTAAGTATAAAAAAGTATAAAATAATAATTTCTAAAAAAAAGAAATTATTTTTCGACTGTATTTCGTATGAAAGGTAAAATTCAAGTATCTGCCTTAAAAAGGGTTCAGCTAGAGCTTTTATTTAAATAGGGATTTTGTAGATTATATTATTTTATTTTATTATGCAGTAGTGAATACCTACCTATTATATTCTTTTGTTAAAATTAATCAATTGTTACTTATTCACAGTCAAAATAACAAAATTTAAACACAGACCATCACTTATAAAAAAAAAAATTTATTTGATGGTGGTGGCAAATAAGCCACAGTTCACATGGATGTTAAGTGACGACTGCAGTCTATAGACATCTACACAATAACCAGAGGTCAATGTGCAGATGCGTTGCCACCCTTGAGGCCTAAGTTCTTTTGCCTCTGTGATAATTATTATGGAGCCATACATTACCCTCCAATCGGACACTATGCCATTTGGCGGCAGATAGATTAGGTAATGCGGTGGTGCCTACGCCCTCGAGCTTCACTGGAGCTCTACCACAAGTAAAGTGTTCTCAAGTTCTAACTTATCTATACATAAGAAAATCAATTGCTGTTCTTGTCTAGCTTAAACTCGAAAACGGCTGGACCGATTTGGCTATTTTTTTGTATTGAATCATTTTTGGAAGCCTAGAAAAGGTTTAAAAGTGAGAAATTTTAGTTTTTAAATTTGAAAAAATATGAAGAAATTGTAAGGGAAATAGTAAAAATAACAATTTTATTTTACCATACACAAAGTAAGTACCTACCAAATCTTTGACACAATAAAATTCTGAGGCAATACGAAGTTTGCCGGGTCATCAAGTAAGAAATGAAGATTTTTTAAACCAGAACCCGTTTCGTAAAGGTCCTTTTCTGAATTAAGGATTATTTTAAAATGAACGTTATTTTGACCCGTCGATCGATAAGAATGATTCATTTAAATGAGTCAGTAAACTCCAAACTCAAACAGTGTTTGGTAAATAGAGCGATAAATTAAAGTAATTCGCAAACTGAGCGAACTTGATACCGTTTGAACATTCCATTTATTAATTTGAATAATTCCAGTTTTATTGGCTCGAATAATAAGATCTTAGAGTTTGTCAAATTAATAGGCTGCTTAAATTATTCAGCAATGCCGGGGTCTGCTAAGACGGTCATGTTTTGTTGAGTAATTTCTGGGACAGAAGCAAAGATCCAGGGGCCACTTCCGACTCTTGTCCGAAATCAGAACTCTGAAAGAATTATGGCATGTTCTACAGATCGATTTGTGAAGAAAAAAATGAAATAGCTACAATGTAAAAGCAGCTTAGAAATGCTATCTAGAGAACCTAAAGAACATTTCCTGGTATTTAAAATGTATTTTACTCGTCGGAATATAATTTTCAAAGATCTTTCTATAGACACCAAATTTTTTAAAATTTCAAATCTGGTACTAGCCAAAGCCCTCCATATTTTTTTTTTATTGCAAGATTATAAAGCGATTTACAGAAAACATCTACCTACTGATTGTTTGATATTATTTTGCATTAACACATGCTTGTGAAATATATTTTATTTTTAAAGAAAAATGGAAAGAAAAATTTGACTTCAGGCGAGGCTCGAACTCGCGACCTACTGGGAATCTAGTCCAGCCGCTCTTCCAATTGAGCTACTGAAGCCTTGCCCGATTTGTCAAATCTTTCCTTCACATCTATTGCATTGCTTTATGGTAGCAGTAGCGCCATCTATTACCAACTATGCTAGTTAGGCAACCGATATAATAGACTTTTCAGTTTATTGAATATCGTAAAGAAGTCGCTTTTACCCTTAATAATTGTTTGATATTATTTTGCATTAACACATGCTTGTGAAATATATTTTATTTTTAAAGAAAAATGGAAAGAAAAATTTGACTTCAGGCGAGGCTCGAACTCGCGACCTACTGGGAATCTAGTCCAGCCGCTCTTCCAATTGAGCTACTGAAGCCCTGCCCGATTTGTCAAATCTTTCCTTCACATCTATTGCATTGCTTTATGGTAGCAGTAGCGCCATCTATTACCAACTATGCTAGTTAGGCAACCGATATAATAGACTTTTCAGTTTATTGAATATCGTAAAGAAGTCGCTTTTACCCTTAATAATTGTTTGATATTATTTTGCATTAACACATGCTTGTGAAACATATTTTATTTTTAAAGAAAAATGGAAAGAAAAATTTGACTTCAGGCGAGGCTCGAACTCGCGACCTACTGGGAATCTAGTCCAGCCGCTCTTCCAATTGAGCTACTGAAGCCCTGCCCGATTTGTCAAATCTTTCCTTCACATCTATTGCATTGCTTTATGGTAGCAGTAGCGCCATCTATTACCAACTATGCTAGTTAGGCAACCTTGAACTTATCTACCTACTGAGTTGTAAGTATGTAGTCTAAATGATTCGGAATAAAGTGGCTGTGACATACCGATGAACTGACTGACAGACTTACAAACAGACCGACAGACATAACGGATCTATTATGGTTCCATTTTTGCCTTAAGGGCCTTAAAAAAATTAACATCATTAAAAAAGTAGAAAATATAACAAAAGCGATAACATTATTGGTATCGTCCTTATTTCAACTGAATTTAGAAACACAAAAGATCTAAGCTAATATCTTCGAGTAGCCTTGATGACCACATGTGAATCAAGTTGCGAATTGTATCGATCACTTGCCCCACAACGCCGCCTGGACCTCTCCGTCGGATATTAATACTGTATACGCCGATATCCATTCAATTGCATTTTATTTTTGCCAGCTGAGTGCCTTATATTAAAATCAGGCGGTAGGGCTGCAACGATATATGAGAAAACGATAATATCAAAGTTCAGTTATCGATATTTTGCAAACTCATTCGATAGTATCGATCTTTAGTGTGTATTGATGGTGGCAAACACGCATGCAGGACACATGGATGTTAAAGTGACGACTGCAGCTTATAGATATACGAGTATACAACTAATAAAGATAGATTATCGATATAAACACAAGAACCGGAGGTCAAAATGCAGATTCATTGCCACCCCTGAGGTCTTAATTGTTTAGACTCTGTAGTAAATATAACGGAAACAATTTTTTTTTCTTTACGAATGGCTCACTTGTTCATTATACAATTAAATGTATCGAAAATGGTAAGGCGTAATATCTTATGACAGTAAAAGATATTAATTATACAAAAATTGGAAAACATCGTCTTCGGCGACAAAATTATTTGTATCGTCCATATTTCTTAACTTCGAAACTAACATAATTTAGTAACCAACTCAACAGAAACAGCTAAGCTAGGCCTCGGGCGGCCTTGTTGACAAGTGAACAAGTTGCGAAGTGTATCGATTGCTTGCCCCACTACGCCGCCCGGATCTCTCCGCCGGATATTAATACAGTACTCGTATATGCTTTCATTGCAATACTTATTATTTTTGCTAGCTGAGTGTCGGGCATCGGCATCCGATATTAAAATCAGGTAGCGCTGCAGTGATACAACAGATAAGCGTTGATATCGAAACTCGATAAAAAAAAATTACCATTTACCCAAAGGTACTTAAACCTCAACCTCACGCCCAAATAATGCGAGGCCAACGTAGAGTTCAATTTAATGGTGACACTAAAAAAAATAGGTCGAGTTCTGTCTGATGGTGAGGTCAAAAGTCTTAGGAATCGGCGTGCATGTATGAAGAGAATGATGAAGGTAGACGAGGCACGAGAGGTTTGTCAGAACCGGGATATCTGGCGCTCTACACTCTCTGCCTACCCCGTTAGGGATCTGGCGTGAAGATCCATACATACATACAAAAAAAAAAAACGCTTACACTCACAGCCCCACAGTAGGTATAAACCTGCGTCGTGGGTGCCGTTGTACACATACAACACATACACAAACACCCAGACCCTAAACAAATATCTGTAGGCCATACAAATATTTGTCCCGGTGCGGGGATCGAACCCGCGACCCTTCGAATCAAACGGTTATCTCACACCGCTGAACTAACCGGGTCGTCAAACACTCAGCTGGTGGACTTCCTTCTTCCACCAACGATTTGTACCACATTTCGTTGGTGGGTTTTACTAGTAGGTTAGTAACATAACTTTTTGTTGTCACCTGTTATCTATATGTTTTTTTTTTGTAATTAGGTCTTTAACTATTATGTTCATTTAATTATTTCCTTTTTGCATCTAGAGGCAAAAAGGAAAAATAAACATAGAGGCCTGCCTGTCCAAAGGCTGTAACAAAGTTTCAGTTTTTTTTTTAAAAAACACGTAACTTCACGCCTGTAATCCCCGAAGGGGTAGGCAGAGGTAAATGCATGCATTCAAGCATACATGCAAACACCCACGATTCGCCGGTTACGTTTTGGCCCATGTAACAGGTGGCGAGCCTGTTGACATCTCCGGGCACATTACCAAACTTTGAGGTACTGGGAAATTTACAGAAAATGGAAAAATCCCAATAGAACCAGATATAAAGGCTTTTTCATCATTATCTCTGATAACCCCCTACCCGGGAATCGAACCCTGGACCTCAGCGTAGTAGTAGTGGCCTGCTACCACTAGGCTACCGAGGCAGTTTTTTTAATATTGTAAATGGGACTTAATCGCGTAGGTACTATTTTAATCGAAGTATTTCCCTCGACAATCGACGTTTCGGCCGTAATGCAACGTCACGAGTAGACGAGTAGTCCCGTTTACAATATAAAAATATGAATAAAAATCGTGAAAGTTTAAAACGAAAAAAATAAAGTTTCAGTTACTTTGCCTCCAAAGATAATTAAGAAAATCAGCTCATTCTTGCAGATCTAGCAAATGTCTAGCAAACTCCATTAGGCGACACAGACACCGATCAAATAACCGAATCCCGCATGCAGCCGGGAGCCATTAAAAATGAATGAAATAAAAAAAGCACTCAGACTGCAGACGAAAGTAATTCGCCGAGATTCACCCCCGTCGTTTTCTTGAATGACATTAATCTATTAATTTAATCTGTATTAACCTTGCTGAATTTGCAATCTGATGAGATTATTCTGGAGATTTTGAACACTTATTACTGTTTTAATACTTTAGCCTACTTTGGGTACTATCTTATGTCATCGTTTAGGCATCGGGACTCACCATTGCACATTGCTTATTGTTTTACAGAGCATCGTTTATTGAGCATATATTGCTGTTAAGTGGAGACGTGACGCGCAACGTCTACCGTCCCTAATCGCATATGTTTTATGTATCCCTCTGCAAAGCCCTAAGCCGAGGTTCGGTCCCTCAAGGGTCTCTCTTATACAGTTGCGCTAACTTTTATTTAGACTGAGAGCGCCCTGTGTTCTCACCGATTGCTCAGTGAAACAGACTGTTTGCCACTTCCATTACATGAAAAAAAAAAGGGTAATATCGATCCGCGGTGCAAATCGCTCAAAAAAGTTCTCTTTTTTCGATGGGTGAATTCAAATAATAAAATATACCTATAGAAACAGATTTGAATTCAGAAACAGTACTCGGTTCAGTTGATTCACACCGATCGAACCAGTCTTGGTGCGGAACATCTAAAGACCCGATTTTTCACTCTATTTTTTATATTTTAAAGTGTCAAACAAGCATAAAGTTCACATTGATGGTAAGTAATACTGGAGCGTGACTGTAGCCTATAAACATCTACACGAAACCAAAGATTTCAATGTAGATGCGTTACGTCTCCTAAAGCCTAAGGTATTATGCCTCTGTGCAGGAGATCTATGCAGGGGCCTTAAATTACCACTTGACCGGAACAACATAGTGCTGAATACTATCACTGAGTGGCAAGTAGATTAGGTTATGCGGAGGTGCCTACGCCCGGTACCACCTACCGCTACCACCAATAAAACTGTTGTTTTCATGTACTGCGCACTTTAATTAAGCCAGACTTTGAATCACCGATGCCAATCAAAATAGAGCATAAATTCTACATCGTATAGCTTCTCCCATACGTATTTTATAGCAAGATTAAACTTCCTTTTTAACAGACAGAAAATCCAAGTTTCTACCACCGGCGCCACTCATTTAATTGAGTCATCGATAGATTTCTTATGAAAAATCTTATCCCCCCCCCCCTTTATCTCGCCCCCCTCCCTCCACCCTCTGTCCGATCAAAAGTTGACTGCCAGAACAAAAGAGCACCCAAAGAGTTTATCTCGCTGACCCAATTCCCGGAAATTTACGACGGCATGCGGGCGATCCGTGAACTTATTACAGCACCCGGTTTAATTATTCTACCTGGAGGTACACGACATAATCTTCGGTCGTCCATCCCCCTCACTCCCACCCCAAGTTGCTGCAAGTAAACAGGACGGCAGACCTAACTATCTGGCACTTAAAAACCATTCCATCTCGAATGGCTGGACACAGGATGCGACCAACTTAAATCAAGTTAAGGAGCTGCTGGATCGCAAAATCGATTTTAGTGCTCGTTTGATCGTTTCTGTGCATTACCTAATGATTTTTGTTATGTTTGTTTAGGTCACGTAGGTACTTTTGCGGCACGGTTATTTCTGGCTGGCAAGCGTAACAGCTAAGTACCGAGGTTTTCACAACAAATCTTAATTTAACATTAGTGGCCCGCCCCGGTTTCGCGCGGTTGCAATGTCAACCCTCTCCTATTCATCTTAGCTTGATGTTATATGGTCTAAAGCCTTTCTCAATTAATGGGCTATCTAACACTGAAATATTTTTTTTAATCGGATCAGTAGTTCCTGAGATTAGCGCGTTCAAGCAAACAAACAAACTCTTCAGATTTATAATATTAGTTTAGATAATACCTTCACATACCATTTGACTTTGGGCAAGTGTTTATTAAAATCCAGGAACATTAATTTATGCCGGAACTACCTCACTAGGTGGCAACACTGAGTCTTCATGTCCAGGGGCCATACCTACTTCTCTTATTGAAATCTTACTCTGTTTTGACGTATGACGAACGTCAACGAAAAGTAAGGTTAAGAGCTTTTGCCATGACTTAATGTCAAAATAAGATAAGATTGAAATAAGTCTGCCGTAAGAGATGGTGGTATTAACCCAGGTGTGGGAGTATAGTATAGTCCTCACATTCGTTGATATGATAATAATAAAAAAGTCATATAAGGATGAGGTGGGGAAAGATTGTTAATCCGGCTCGAAGGACCAAAAGAATGTGGAGGTTGTAAAGTCCTCATATTCGTTAATAATATGATAATGATACAAAAATTATGATAAGTATGGGGAAAGAATGATAAATAAACACCCTTTTAATGGAATAGAAAGAAAGGAATCGCCAGCGTGTGCAAACGCAGCGTCATCAAATACACGTCAACCGTGCATTTGCTGACGCTGCGCTTACGCCATCCCTAAGAAGAAACAAAATCGTCCACATCCCTTCTTTTAATCCAGCTTATACGTATGTGTTCCCAAACTTTATATATTCTGCAACTTTAGTAATTAAACAAGCTAATAGCTACTCGCGTAGCTTTCTTTAACTCCCGTATCTGGGTCGTCTCGAAACCTTTCAAACTACGTCGGACCGGATTGGTTGCAGACTAATCTCGATTCTAAGGAAATTTTCTTATTAAAAGACGCGAAACTTTGCAGTTTTCTTGCAGCTGTATAATTAAATATATTAAGCGCTATACGGGCCTATTAAGTTAGTTTTTTCCGAGTGGGTAAATATAATGTTAGCACGACTATCGGCATGTTTGAACTGTTTTAGAATGTTAACCTAATCTATACTAATACTAATATGTATCTTCACGCCAGGTCCCTAACGGGGTAGGCAGAAAGTGAAGAGCGCCAGATATTCCGGTCCTGACATACCTCTCGTCTACCTTTATCATTCTTTTCATACATGCACGCCGATTCTTAAGACTTTTGACCCCACCATTAGACAGAACTCGACCTATTTCGTAATGGTAGGTCAGTTTTGGTCTTCCTGGGCCTCTGCAACCATCCACAGACTAAGACAAATTAGACATCTTTCAATCTATACTTATATTATGAGGTGGTAAAGTTTGTAACTTTGCTTATTTGTTTGTTTGTAGGTGATAATCTTCGGAAATACTGATCCAATCACGAAAATTCTTTCACAATCAGTTAGCTACACAATTCAGGAGTGCTATAATATATATTTTATTATGATAGTAGTAATGTAGGACATTGCACCCGTGCGAAGCCGGGGCGGGCCGCTAGAGATATTGTAAAGAGAAAATATTTGTGTTTTTATAAGTATGTTTGTAACGTTTATTAATAACCTTTATTATGACGACCAAATTCATTCTTTCTTCTCTGAAATGGGGAAAAGGAATTTGTAAATAATTGATGCTTTCCATATTATACAAAATTGTTCAGTTTCTATTTAATGTATTATGTGTTTTTGATTATTATTAGTGGTTATCCACTCTAGGTTAGTTTCAAAAAAATGACGATGTAAAAGTGCTCTCCAGGAGCCTAATTATATGAAATAAATGAATAAACGTTTTCACACAAATACTACGGGACCAATTTCAAAAATTATTTCCCCATTATGCAGCTGCATCCTCACTGAGTGAGTGACACAAGATTAATCACATTTTTTTTAATTAATTTCATGTGATTAAATGAATTTTCAATATTGGATCCATTCCTCGATAAATAAAGTACATCCGGACGAAGTCGCGCACAAGTATTTAACAAAGGAACCACTAAATCAAATAAATATTTTTCAAAGATCTATCCACCGATACTTCACACTATAGGATACGCGAGAGGAAAATACATCCTATTTTGAGTGTAGAAGAGGGAGACCTCTACTTCACTACTTGAAAATATATTTGTAAAGGAGATGTTGAAAGCTCGGCTCTGGTTCGTACACGTCCTCAAAAAATGAGTAAATTAAAGAAGAACCCGAAAAAAATACAATTAATTTATTCAAGAATATATTTTAGAGTTACAACCACATTTAATTCAAACGATTTTATCATTTTCAACTATGTTCAACATAGCGGCGATACAGCCGACGCTTGGGATAGTATCTATGTAGATAAAACAAAATTAATGCTATCTGTATCTTACTAGTGCACTACATATTATCAAAAAAACGATGTATCGAGTTGATTAATTCACAGAAGTTCCGAATTTCTTTAAATTGGAAATCGATTAGTATTAAGTTCATAGTATTAACACATGAAATCGATTTCGATAGTATTTAGAAAATATTACTTTTTTCCTCCAAGTACCTACTATAAAATCAAAAACAATAAAAAAAATAGAATGTCAAAATGACATCGCCCGCCATATTCGCCATGTTGGTTTTGAGTTGCAATTCTAACTGTGAATAATGTTCTGTTACTGCAAACAAATCTAAATAAGTGAAAATAATCAGTTAAATACGTTTTTATATCGATCATGCCCGTTTAATGATATTGTGTACAATACATGGCCGGAGGTCCATACATTTGTGCAACATCTCCTTTTATTTTACCACTCTGTCGGTTCGACCCATATGTGATAACGTGACCATGTTCATGCCAAATTACATCTTTCTAGTACTAGGATTATCTGGGATGCGGTCAGACAGACGGACGGACGAACGATCATGACAAAACTTTAAGGGTTTTCCTGTCGACTACAGAACTCTAAAAACCGACTGACCTAAAAAACAAAATGGTATTCCACTTTTAAAATAATGTATTCACATACAGAAAACACATGAATACTTTTTTCATATAGAAAGCTTAATGTAAAATAGCAATAACTGGATATATAATTGCAAAGGTATGCCATAGAAGCTGCATTGAGTGCGCGTTTCATTAAACGCATTCAATGCCTCCAATGCGATGTACAGGGCAATATTTCTCTCTTTAATATTACTACTATACAAAAGATGTACATAAGACTGAATGGAATATGCGAAGAATAGGGGTATGGTTCGATGCATAAGAAATTTATGGAATAGGTTAGAATTGGAAAGCAATCTAAGGTTGGGGGAAAAGTCTTTTCGCATTATAGTATGTATGAACTTGTAATAAAATCTCTTTGGCTGTAGTATTTCTAAAATCTCTTTGGCTGGTTTTGGTATCATTGAAAGTTAAAATTTGAAAGAACATAATTCCAAATTCAAATTATGCAAATGTGTGATTTTCATTTGTTTTTCGTACTGTCAAGATGAGTGAATCTAATGAAGAAATTCGATACATTTTAAAATTTTACTACAAAGAGGTAAAAATGCAACGCAAGCAGCTAAAAAAATTTGCGATGTTTATGGACCTAGTGCAGTGTCTGTGAGAGTAGCACAAATTTGGTTTAAGCGTTTTCAATCCGGAAATTTTGATGTCAAAGATGCACCTCGCTCTGGTCGCCCTATTACGGATAAAATGGATGCCATTTTTGTAAAAGTGGAGCAAGATCGACATATCAGTAGTTACGACGTAGCTGAAGAACTGAGAATTGATCACAAAACAGTTTTTGCGCATTTGAAAAAAGCTGGGTACAAAAAAAATCTCGATATTTGGGTACCTCACGAGCTCACTGAAAGAAACCTAATGAACCGTGTACTCATTTGTGATTCTTTATTACGTCGTAATGAAACCGAATCATTTTTGAAGAAGCTGATAACTGGTGATGAAAAGTGGATCACGTACGACAAGAACGTGCGAAAAAGGTCGTGGTCAAAGGCCGGTCAGGCTTCACAGACTGTGGCGAAACCCGGGTTAACTCGCAATAAGGTGATGTTGTGTGTGTGGTGGGATTGGAAGGGCATTATTCATTATGAGCTATTACCACCAGGCAGGACTATCGATTCTGAACAACTGATGAGATTAAAGCAAGAAGTTGAGAGAAAGCGGCCGGAATTGATTAACAGAAGGGGTGTGGTGTTTCGTCATGATAACGCTAGACCTCACACATCTATACCCACTCAGCAAAAATTAAGAGAGTTTGGCTGGGAGGTGTTAATGCATCCGCCGTATAGTCCTGATCTTATACCTTCAGATTTCCACCTGTTTCGGTCTCTTCAGAATTCTTTATGCAATTTTAGGTTCACATCACGAGAGGACCGCCAAATCCACTTGTCGCGGTATTTTGATGAGAAGTCCCAAAATTTTTATAGCAATGGGATCATGTCCCTACCTACAAGATGCCAAAAAGTTATCGAACAAAATGGTACATACATACTTTAGTTAAATTTAAATAAACTATATTAAAAAATGTTTTGAATTATCTTAAAAATGCGAAGAAACTTTTTCCCCAACCTTATGTAATAAACAGTGTTTGGAATAGATAAATATTCTTTATGTTTCCTTCCTAAAGTTATGATTGTGACAATTTTCTGACAGGTGGTAGAGTGCTAGTGTAGGAGCTCGAGGCACCTCTGCAATCTATCCGCCGCCAAATAGTAGTGTTCAGCACTATCGTGTTCCGGTTATATGGTAATGCACCTATTCGACAGAATCATTTAACCGGTTGGCTAAATGAATCTGTCGAAAATAATTTAGTTAGGTTGGCTGGTAGAGAATACCACTAGGTATTAAGCCCGCCTTATGTACATCAAATTGTGCACAAAATAATAAATAAATAAATAATGTATAGCCCCGTTATAAATATCACAGAGACAAAACAACTAAGGTCTCAGGGGTGGCAACTTATCTGCATTTTGAACTCTGATCTTTGTGTGGGTGACTATAGGCTGCAGTCATTACTTCACATCAATGCGAACTGCATATCTGATTGCCACCTTCATTATATAAAATAATAATAAGGTAAAATACTAAAACATTGCTACCACCATGGCAGTTCAATATATCTTTACAATCTCATAAATTCATAGAAATATTTAGCTAAATGACACAGTGTAGCAGTAAAATGTGGTGGAATTTACTACATCCAGCAGAAAGAGGGCCACTGAATCAGGTTACTAGACTCAAGGAAAACATTCTGCGGCAGCCGAGTCGACGAAACTATTAGCATAATTAACTTCCATTCGAAATTCTCAAGAAATACGGCTGAGTTTTAGGAGTTGTAAACTAGGGTCGAGGAGCTAGCGGATTGTTAAATTATTCTTATACTGATTCTTATTAAAAGTTATGCGAGATCACTAAGCGGATCATCAACGTTTTTGAATAGGTAGACTTAGTTTTTTTGATGATACAAATTGAATTAATGTTCTCGGATTTTTAATGATTTGGGTTGAAAATAATTGCCGAAACAATCGAAACTGTTCAGTTTAGATTATCATCATCATCATTCCAGCCGATCGTTGTAAATATTCTGGTAAAGTAGCTATCGCTTTACTGACTGACTGATTCTAACTTTTACGCTGCTTTTATACGAATACGAAATATCAATTTATTTGACACTGGCAGTATGCGTAATAGCGATGCCATTTTAAATGGAAAAAAAAAGGTTCGTAGAGACAAATAGCTACGTAATCGTAGCGCTATGCTACGTGCGTAGCAAATAGTTCTAGCAGAAGAATAGAGATGCTGCAGATAAGCGTCGTTCGCGATTGATCGAATCTTAAGGGTGCTTTTCCACCAGAGATGTGCTATGCTATGTTGCTTTGGATGCGTTTGATATCCATTAATCATAATCATTGCACATAGCTTAGCACTGGTGGAAACGGATTCAGCTAAGATATGTTTTTTATATGGAAGGTTGTGAACTGTGGATGCGAACTATGGATGCCTTTCATAGCGGATCTTCCTCGTACAGCTACATAGCATAGCATCGGTGTAAACGGTCACATATTTTCGTAGCGTAGATTTCACATCTTCGCAGTATATGTGCATAGCATATCTCTGGAAAAGCACCCTAAGAACCGGGTCTTCAAATATATCGTCGTACATTTGGCTCATACCTGAAGAATATTAAAAATTTACAAATTAGACTACTTAAATGTATAATCAATAAGAAAACTAAACTTGAATGCGCAGGTGATTATGAAAAGTTATTTGTATTATATGAAATCTTACCAGTAAACCAGAAAGTAACTTATTTCATGGCGCTTGAACAATATTTTAATGAAGATAACAAAACTATATTGGAAAATAGGTATAATACCAGGCGGACTAGTCATAATAAATTGTTTCAACCATCTGCGGTCAATAACTATGGAGAAAGACAACTAAATACTTGGTCACAAAAATATTTAATAAACTGGATGTGCTAAGACAAGAACAAAAATATAGTCACACAATGATAAAGTTAGAACTAACAAATGTATTATTAACTTCAGTTTAAGTATAGCTGTTTTAAAACATATCTTTAAATTTATTTTTTTTTAATATTGTATATCTAATGCATAGATTTATTTTCTACTTCTAATGTAATTTAGTGTAGGGTTGATCTTGACAGCCGGTTCCAATGTTCCTACCAAAATTGAAGAATTGTAACCGGCTGTCCAGATCAAGTCTTACTAACTATGGTAGGTACATATAGTATAGAACTGAGTTTTACCTTGCCAACAAATTGCTTCGTCAGTTTGGCGAGATTTTAGTTTATAAGTTTACTTGATTATGTATCTGTGGAAAATTAAATAAATAAAAAAATAAAAAAACTGAGCGATCTTTTGGTTAATTTGACCCGATCGTTTGATGACCCACCATAGCATCGCAGGTCGCGGCGATCATAATATAAAGACGAAAATTAAAGGAGTCGGACACTACCTAAAAAGGGGCAAACCCATCGAAGAAGCATTACGGGCCCCATAAGTGAGGCCATTAACTCTGACCTCAATGAGGTCACATTACCACACAAACTGACGTCACCCCGCTGCCAACCGAACTAACTTTTTTATTTAATAAATGTTTCTATATATTACCGCTATATGACCTCTTTGGAATTGCAGCGGTGTGGAAACTTATTATGATTTTGATTTCAACGTTTTTTGGCAAGTGGGTCATGGCAGTTATGGGATGATGAGGAACTAGGGGAACAAAAGGTCGTGTTTCATCAATTACCGATTACACAAACTTTTTTGAGAGAGGAAAATAACACACACGCTGTTTACAAATGTGTTGCCATTCTTGTTAGACAAAATAATGTTTATTTGATTTTTCAGAAATAAAATCTTACAAATGGTGAGTACAAGACATAATTTATATGCTAAAGCTTATTTGTATGCTAACATATACACATGTATTATTAGATATATATACCCTGGACTGCAAAACGTACTAATGTTTCAATTCTCAAGGAACTCAAAGTGACTACAAGACTGTCATCCATCTGTTTAAAGCGAATACTGGAATACTTCGGGCACATTGCTCGAAAAGACGGAGGTAACCTTGAGAAGCTCATCATCACAGGCAAGGTCCAGGGAAAGAGACCACGCGGGCGCAGCCCGATGCGATGGTCGGATCTAATCCACACCACACTCGACAGCAAGATGCACGAGGCCATATACACTGCCGGAAACCATACCCGATGGCGCACTATCATCCGACAAAAAGTGATCCGTGGAGGGGGTCATGACCCTCAGTAGTGGGGAAAACGACGCAAGGAGGAGGATTATACCAGTAGAAGTATATGTATATATACTTCTACTGGTATAATCCTCCTCCTACATACATATACTTCTACTGGTGGTAGAGCTCCAGTGACGGAGCTCGCGCGCGTAGGCACCACCGCAATACTTAATATACTTGCCGCTAAATGGTAGTGTTCAGCACTATGTACGGCCCCGTAATTTCCGACACAGAGGCATAACATCTTAGCCCTCAGAAGTGGTAACGCATCTGCATTTCGACCTCTGGTCTTTGTGTGGGTGAATATGGGTTGCAGTCATCACTTAACATCAATGTGAACTGCATGCTTGTTTGCCACTACCATTACATTAAAAAAAAAGGAAAGCCCGTAATAACTATCACAGAGACATGAACAACTAAGATCTCAGTGATGGTAACGCATCTGCATTTTAACCTCTGGTCTTTATGTGGGTGTCTATAGGCTACAGTCATCACTTAACATCAATGTGAACTGCAAGCTTGTTTGTCAACTTCATTAAAAAATCTAAAGAATGCATTTTTTTTGTAGTCATGAAAGTTAAAAACACACACAGATTACATTGATGAAAGGCTAGAAATCTCAATGCAAAAGTGAGATCCTATCACTTGGAGACATTTTGTTTTGCCATAGTATTAAAATATACCTAATTTATTGAGACTACCATCTTTTGAGTGACTGTGATGCGTATGATCATCTGTCCCTTTGAGCTCCACTACGAGAGCTCTACCACCAATATTATAATCGAGTAGGTATAGATTATATAATCTTAGAAAAAATCATAATTTTATCAAGAAGCCCAAAAAATATATAAGAAGAACAAAAAATATATATTTTTACCATTTTACAAAACAAACAGTAAAATAATTGAGGCCGTTTGTATCATGGCACATAAAGCAAGTAAAACACGATGTTTTTACAAATAAAAGTAAAAACACTTGAATGGGTGGGCGGTTAATTTCTAAGGAGAATGGATTTTAAAAAGAAAGCTATTTCGGCATTTACAACGACCTTTTAAACTTTCTCAACTGTACACTTCTTTAAGTTTCTTATGCGATTTTTAATACATTGGGTGTGTCCGTTACTGCAGGAGTTTGCTTTAATAATTGCTAAAATAACTAAACATAACATGCATTCATATATATCATACATATAAACACCCATAAAGATAGCGAACCTGCTCACATTTAAAGTAAGACTAAAAGCTGAGGGTGGAAATATTGCACTGGCTCGTTGCAATATTTTTCGCAATAATATAGTAACACACGTCCGAATTTGGTACGGAGCAAACAGCGGATTCGGTACGCTCCAAACCAAATCTGGACGTGTGCAGAGGAGTCCGACGGACATAATTTTTATTAATCAAGTCCAATGCGGTACGCTTGCGCGTATTTGGACGGCGGATTTGGTCCGCCGTACAGAATAGCGTAGCGTAGTGGTAGCAGGCCACTACTACGCTGAGGGTCCTGGGTTCGAATTCCGAGTCGGGGACTATCAGAGATAATGGTTTAAAATCCTTTATCTCTGGTTCTATTAGAATTTTTCCCCGTACCTCGGAGTTTGGTAATGTGCCCGGAGATGGCAACAGGTTCACCACCTGTTACATGGGCCAAAACGTAACCGGCGTCAAGGATGTTGGCGTAAAGTCAAGGATGTTTGCATGTATGCTTGAATGCATGCATTTACCTTTGCCTACCCCTTCCAGGATTACAGGCGTGAAGTTACGTTTTTTTTTTAATAAAATGGAAAGAAAACTTTGTCTTCGACTTTGAATCGAAACTTTGAATCGAAGCAGCGACCTCAGCATAACCAGTTCAGCCGCTTCACCACTAAGCTACCGAAGACCACTAACTCAATTTAACTTACTCTGCGAGATATAAAGCATTTAAATAGGTCGAGTTCTGTCTGATGGTGGGGTCAAAAGTCTTAGGAATAGGCGTGCATGTATGAAGAGAATGATGAAGGTAAACAAGGCACGAGAGGTATGTCAGGACCGGGATATCTGGCGCTCTACACTCTCTGCCTACCCCGTTAGGGACCTGGCGTGAAGATATAAAGCATTTCAGTCAGGACCTGCTACTGCTATGTTCTATTCTATTCTAAACGCCTTTCTATTCTATGTCACTGTGGTAGTTGGGTTGTATCTAGAGTAAATATTATGTCCAGTTCATCTATACGTACACCACTGTAAGTACATTTCGAAATCTATATAAAAATCAAGAAATAAAAGGCTGTCGACAAAACATCTTACTGTCGAGAACACAACAGACTTCCAATAACATTATAACATCTAAAAATGAAATGAACAAAACGATAACAATGCTTTCGTCGCAACACGAAGAATTGTGAGCGTAGGTATATGTTCGATGTTTACCGAAAGAAAATCTTGGCTCGCTTTCAACATTACATATATTATAGTCATATTATTTTGCGCTTCGCAATACACGAGCAAAGTTGAAAATCGAAGAGGAAGTAGCACTTTAACATGCATAGAATACACTCATGTCTGAATTTCGCTCTCGCTTGCCAGTAAAGGATAAGGCACATAAAATACTCGCTTTACACTTTTCCATTAACTTACACTTAACCCTTGAACTTGGATATTGCTATACTTTATACAGTGGTGAATTTGAGATCGAATAGAAAATTAAACGTAACTTCGCGCCTATGATCTCAACGGTAGGCCGAGGTAGATGCATGCTATCAAACATCCACGATACGCCATCGCCGGTGACGTTTTGACCCATGTAACAGGTGGCGAGCCTGTTGATATCTCCGGGCACATTACCAAACTCCGAGGTACAAGGAAACTTCCAGAAAATGGAAAAATCCCAATAGAACCAGAAATAAAGGATATTACACCATTATCTCTAGTAGCCCCCTGACTCGGGAATCGAACACAAGATCCCAGCGTACTATAAGTGGCCTATATCAGTAGGCTACCGCGGCAGTCCAAAAAATAGAATTTAGAAAATTAAGGTTTTTAAAAAGAAGGGTTTTTAGTTTTAAGGCTTATTTGACGGAGTTTGACTACATTGACGACACTGCATTACCTAAATATGTATGACTGTATGGATTTGCACGCCAAATCCCTCACGGGATAGGCAGAGAGTGTGGAGCGCCAGATATCCCGGTCCTGGCACACCTCCCGTACTTTAACTACATTCATCATTCTCTTCATATATTGATTTCTAAGACTCTTGACCTCCCACCCTTATACCTAATATATCTGCCACCAAATAGTACCTACCACATACTCGTGTTGCAGTAAGATAGTATTAGTATGCCCCTAATAATTTCTAGCACAGACATTACGGGTTTAGGTGTAGCAATACATCAGTATTTAAATCTCTAGTTTTTATTTATTTATTTAAAGTTTATTGCGACAGTATAATACATAATGACAAATGGCGAACTTAACGCTAGAAGCGCTCTTTTCCAGTTAACCATCGGGAGTCTAGAGAGCTATCTGAGCAGCACAACAGTTATGGAATAAATAAGCAATTTGGATGATGATTTCTGGTAAGGATTCCCACTTAGGATTCACACGAGTTTGTACTCGTATAATTATCTTAAAAGATGTTTCTTTAAATTGTTTTTAATTGCAGCCTCGAACACGATCTTCGGATGACATCTGGCAGCGTATTCCACAAGCGAGCCGCTTGAACAGTAAAAGAGTTAGCAACGAAACCGGATCTATGAAGAGGTATAGAAAGAGTGAGAGATTCATTAGAGCAAAGATGTAATGAGTGAGAAGAGCAGAGATACTGGACATTATTTTTTAAATAAGTAGGAGAGGAAACGTCAATAAAAATTGAAAAAGTTGATACAGAATTCTGGATTTTCTTCTTTGGCGGATAGTTAGCCATTTAAGGTCGGTACGGAAAGCGGACACATGGTCAAATTTACGAAGACGAAAGATGAACCGGATCTCATTAGTTTTTATGTAGATATCAACATAATATGCCTGCAATGTTCACTTAGCACCAATATAAACTGTGTATTCGATTGCCGTTTTTCTTAAATAAAAACAAATATGTATAAAATAATTAGGTTATTATTTTAAATACAATGCGACATATCTATCTATTCCCTAATTAGCATGTGTTCAGTTCGTCAATAGTACACCATTGTTGCAAAGTCATAGACTCTTTATAAAGATCAGGAAATAAAAGGCTGCCGACAAAATATCTCGCTGTCCAGACCATAAGTGAGTTCCAATAACATCTCAAAATAAAATGTACAAAATGATAACAATGCTTTCATCGCAACATTCGCAACACGGAGAATTGTGAGCGTGGATGTTCGGTGTTTACCGAAAGAAAATCTTGGCTCGCTTTCAACATTACATCAAGTCATATTATTTGGCGGCTCGCACTACACGAGCTAAGTTAACATTCGGAGAGGAAGTAGCACTTTAACATGCATAGAATTCACTCATCTCTGAATTTCGCTCTCGCTTGCCAGTAAAGGATAAGACACATAAAAACCGGTCAAGTGCATGTCGGGCCACGCGCAGTGTAGGGTTCCGTAGTTACAGAGTAAGAGATGTAATGAAAAAATATATATATTTTCAATGGACATGTTCGAAATTTTCGAGTAAAATACATTTGGTCGACTATAACTCGCAAACTTGTAAGACCAACTTTAGTGTGATAGTTTTCCTTTTAATTTCGTTATAAGTAGCTACTATCGCCGTAACGTTTGAATTTCTAACAACAACCGTTTAGTCTGTGGGGGGGGGACACTTGAGTCTAACGAAAATTTGCACTTTAAAGCTTAATAAGTCACGAACAGTTAACTGAATCGAAAAATGATGTTCGCACACCCATAATATTTTTTAAAAGACCTATCCAACAATACCCCACACAATATGAAAATCGAAAAAAAAAAAATATCCGCGCGTTACTATTAGGGGTAGTATTTTTAGGTTACCCTAAAAAAATTTTTTTTCACGTTTTTATTCTACAACTTTGTCGGCGTGATTAAGGTGTGTACTTGTGACAAATTTGAAATCTCTAGTACTAATAGTATTTGCGCTAAACCGCGGACAGACAGACAGACAGACAGACAGATAGACAGGCAGACAGACAGACAGACAGACGGACATGGCGAAACTATGAGGGTTCCTTGTTTACTACGGAACCCTAAAAACATGCCTCCTGCACTATCACTTCCTCTCCACCGACCGATGCGCCTTGATAATAAATCAGTTCAATTCATAAAAGTATGGCATGGTTCATCAATGGTTTGAATGTTTTCTATGACTTTATCAGTGTTATCAAAATATTACACTCTCATATGATTCTGAAAAAATCAATTATATAAAACAATCTCTAGAGTTCTTTCTATAACTTTCGTATTGCCACCTATGGTATATTTAATTTGCATAATAAATGTTTTAGCACTGAAGAAAGACAGAGAACTTATAAGTGAAAAAACTTAGAAAACGAATGCAAGCTCCTCGTTTAATTAAACCGGACAACGGCGTTGTTTTAGCATCCGTCGCAATTAACATCCGACGTGGTTAAGGTGCTGCCATACTAGTACACAAGTATAGAAATTATAAATATTTATTTCATTAAGCGCGCATGGTTAAGCGATACGAGCGCGGTCAGGTGTGTGATGGGTGACCGGGAGGGCACGTTAAGCCGTCGGTTCCGGTTGCTATGGATAGATAACAGTCGTTAAACCATGTCGGAGGTCTTATGGGCGGTTTGAAAACAACCGACAGCGGGTTGGCCACTAATCCGTATCTCCACCAACCCGCATTGGAGCAGCGTGGTGGAGTAAACTCCAGGCCTTCCCTCAAAAAGGGGAGAGATTCGTGCCCAGCAGTGGAACGTTTTATGGGTTGCCATTATTATTTTATGAAAGTGGTAAATAGGAATGCAGTTCACATTCACAGTGCATACTGTAATCTATAAATATCTGCAGTAAAACCATTCGTTGCCACTCCTGAGACTAAGTTTTTGCCTCTGTGATAGTTAATACGGGTACAAACATTATCTTCTAATGATAGTGTTTAGTACTACCGTTTGGTGACAGATTGATAAGTAATACGGTAGTGCCTGCGCCGTCGAACGTCTAAAGTTCATTCATCATAACATTTATTATGAACAAATTCATTTACAACCCTAATATCGCAAAACAAAATCTGCTGCTCCATTCAACATTTTCATGAACGATGGACGTACGTCAAAATCACCAAAATATGTGCAAGTTAATTACTTTTGAATGTACTGATTTATAGCTTCTGTTTTTTTCCTTCTGTTATTTAATTAGTGATTTAGTGACAAAGTAACAGACAGAAAAAAGTCGAAACTACTAGTTGTAGGAAATTCAAATTAGATTTGTAGGTTCCTTGGGAAATAAATGCAATAAAACACGCATAAATCGCAAACAAAACATAAATTTTGAAACCATTTCAACTTACACCAGGGTGCCGACCGCCCTAATGCTTTCGTTAAGCTTTCGAATGTGACATCATTTTGTCAGTTTCGTACCGCCTAACTTTTTCCTGGAATAGTTTTCGTCCGCAAGTATATACTTAAGAGGAAAATATTTCAATAGGCGGTACGAAACTGACAAGATAACGTCATAATCGAAAGCATTAGAGTTAGGCGGCCCCCAGTAAGCCTATTTCCCAGCAAGTGTGCCAGCACCTCTCATGTTTCCACGGGCCCATCCGCTCAACAATTGTTTAAAAAACACTCTAATTGAATTAAGCTGAAATTCAGCATAATCCGGGCAAGTTAAAAGGTCTATTTTTGTTGGCAGTTTGATATGTGTTTGTTATTCGGTTTGTATTTTGTTTTGTTATGCCTTAAATTACTTATTCTGTTTGTTAAATAAATAACATTTTACGGTACAGAGAAAGTGTTTGTGTATTCCTTCGATATGTATTCCTACCGTGAAATCAAAGGGTTATTATTTATCCGTTATCCACGAAACTTCTTATTTGTGTGAGTATTTTACTTGTTCAGAAATTGTGCTGGTGCTTATATAATGAAAGCAGTAAAAATATCAAATGTAAATGAATTAGAAAAAAGGCATTAGAGTTTTGCAAAATGTTATGTTTCCAAACGATATTAACTACTTAAAACAGAGCAAACAAACTATACGTGGTTTCAGTGTGCATAAGTCCCCGCAAAGAAAGTCAACCTTATCGTAATACACAAGCCACCTTATTCATAAACGTATTTTAGCTAAAGTGTTGCTAATCTATCCTTTGTCTATTTCTATCCTGCACATTTGACAATGCAACTCACAAAGACAAAGCATTCTGTAGCTATAATAAATAAAAATAAAGTAACTTAGCACCTATTATCCACAAAAGGGTAGGCAGACGTGGCATGCATCCAAGCATACATGAAAACACTCATTCGCCGGGCTCGGTTTATCCCATACAATCGGTGGTGCATTGACATCTCCGAGCACATTACCAAATTCCTAATATCACTCTGGGCATTTCCAGAAAATTTTAAAAAAATCTCAATTACACTTATCTACCCTCTATACGTAGTATATATGTACTCGTATGTTTAGTTAAAAAGGGGGGGCCTTATTCTTGTAACATAATAGAATCAGAATCAGAAACTCATTTATTCATTTAGGGTGACAGGCACCTCTTATTACACGTCAAAAACAAACAAAATACATTAAAGAGAATAACAATTGATCTACATGTCAAACGAGATAAAAAATATATGTAAAGTCAAGAATATCACTAAGATAAAACTAAATGTAATAAGCTAATGTAAAAAGTATATCAGTAGAATGTCTTATTTCCCCTTTACATATAGTCATTGGATCGTAATTGAATCAGTTCCCTGTCTAACGCTGAACACTACCATTAAGTGGCAAGCAGATTATCACTGAGAACTTTTCGAATTGACAAAACAAACTTAATATAAATATCCGATCCTAAAAACCTAATCCAAGGATTCTGGCTTCAGGTTAGCAATAATGCTGTCATAAAACTTCACATAAAATACAATAAACACTCCATATTACTTAGAAATACAGACTTATATAAAAGTACCGAATAAAGAAAAGAAAACAACGCTAGGCACAAATGGAACAGGATATTAAGGAAGACTGACACGTAATTCCGGATCCCAAATCCATCAAAAGCTAATTTACCGCGGGTCATCTCTAGTTTAATAACGAAAAAAGTTCGTTAATGCCACACCTATAAATCTCAACTGAAACAAAGCCGCAAGTCTTGGTGATCGGCCATGATATAGCCGCTTTTGGGATTGAGAATCAGCGGAAACATAACCAGAGATCAATAAAACTTATTCATCATTTTGATATTAACCCTGCGTCCACAGCCGAAAGAACTAAGAGAATACTTTTAATTTAAAGACTCTGCAACAGAATAGTGTTTAATTATTAAGCTGCGTAGAGATTTTTTATGTTTTCAGTATATGTACAGTATTCAACAATTAATATTGCACATCGAACGAGACGATCGGCTCCTTTCGACTTCGTAGAGCGTTATCTTTGCTGCACACTGCCTACATGAGCACTGACAAACCGGTATTGGTTAAAACTTGATTAAAATGGTCGACAAATGTCAAATAGGTAAGGTGCGAAAGAGGTAACGCTCTACAGACCCGAAATAAACAGAAGTGTCTTTATAAACTCGATGTGCAATATTTATTGTTGAACACAAACTGACAAGTGATGATTATCAAAGATATTAGTTTATGTTATTAAATCTTTATACTTTCTTTATATATACATCGAAGTATAATATATCGTTCTGTATCCGAAAATACTTTACTCAGTAATAACCAAGAAAAAAGGTGGGTAAACAGTTTGAAAAAAAACTTTATTTTCCTTTATCCGTTTTATAATTCAGAAAATTATTAAACAATAAAATAAGCAATCGTTAATTTAACTCTTTTGCATTAAGTTTAAAATAAATCGCCAGTACAGTCAGCGCTCGCGTCACCCAACACCATAGCCCAGAAGTAATGAAATAAATTAATTAAAGCGTTGTAACACCTAGAGTTGTGAAGTGTTTTATTGCCTTGCAAACAGTGGCCAGGTGGGATGGGCGAGGTTACCCTTGTCACAGACAGCTATTTAAAAACTTTTTTATTTATCCCCATCTAAAATTGTGGATGCGCGCCGTGTCGCGAACACGCCACTTTGTATAAACCAATATTGTCTTTGTTGTGCTCGGGTTTTTGCTGGAGCCGCTAACGAGTGTGTAACCCAGTAAAACATTAGAAGTTTTCGTTATTTTTGTGACACAAGCCAATACCACTTTAATATTGGGTTATTACCGCAGCTACAGATTTACAAAATGAAAAGAGCTTTGTGACGCTCGAACCTCATATCGTAGTGACCTCTGAAGTTAATATACCTATTGGTTCAATATTTTCAGCACCTACTACTGTAAAGGGTTTAGCGACGGAAGATTAACAGTGATCAATAGAAAGAGGCAGGGCGTCTCTTTCCTTCTTCCACAATGCTTACTTTAAAAACTAACCACTGAGCAGTGAAAAGCTGAACGTGGACTATACACTCCTTGCATACTGATTATACATCGTGAGGAACCCCGAGAGGGTCGGACGAGGTAGGTAGCACAAAACATAATGAAAATATTACAAACTCAGCCACAAAGTCTTTGATAGAATAAAAATATCTACCATTACAATATTGCAGGATTAGCTTTGTAATTTCACATTGTAAGAGGTACCTATATGTACTAGACACTTATTATATTTGATGTCGTAATATGTATCAAGTACCTCGGCTACTGTTTGGTTGGATGTTTCGTTTTTACTGGCGGTAGAGCTCCAGTGACGGAGCTCGCGGGCGTATGCACCACCGCATTACCTAATATACTTGCCGCTAAATGGTAGTGTTCAGCACTATTGTATTCCGGTCACGTGTAATGTACGGTCCTGTAATTTCCGGCACAGAGGCATATCACCTTAGGCCTCGGGAGTGATAAAGCATCTGCATTTCGACCTTGGCCTCTGTGTAAGTGTCTATAGGCTGCAGTCATCACTTAACATCAATATAATCTGCATACTTGTTTGGGACTCCCATAACATAAAAAAAAAGTTCGAAATATTAATTAGTTATAATATTCTGCTTGACGAGATTATGTTATCGGTAGATATCTTTAAAAAAAACGACGGGCAATATTACTGGAATAATTAAAATATTTAATTCATCTGGTCACTGACAAAATAATCACTTCATTTTTTATGATTTGTCATCCCTAAATGCCAATAGAGGGACAGATAAAACATAAAGGAGTTGAATTGAATTCGAACTGTCCCCTTACTACTAAAAGGGGGACAGATAAAACATTTTTGTTAGAGCAGGGTGACTCATTCTGTACCCCATGGGGGACAGGGGACATAGCAGGGCGACAGATCGGAATAATTCATAGTAATTAGAACACTATAAATTGTCTCAGTTTTTAGTCCGCTACCGGCCCAGGGACGCTAATTTGAGATCAGTGTTGAGTGAGCTTCAAAATATATTTATCTCAATTCCAGTTATTGGCATTTGAGCTCAAAAGATATTACTTAAGAAAACTGAACTAAATTTGAAGTTCCCATTATAATCTAACACTACAGTCTACAGTGTTTCACAAAAGATCGTGATTACCGACAGTTCAATAGATTTCAACAAATCGCTTCCAAAAGATAGAATCATCGCTCGGCTCGAGTTAGTTTGTGTTCAAATAAAGTCAAAAGAACACGCGCTTTGGCCGCCAGCCAGAAATATGCTGCGCGAATAGAGATTTAGAGTGTTATATCCTCCCCCTGCCTTCACCCCCGGACGAGGTAGGTAGCATAAAAACAAAGGAAATATTCGAAAGTTAACGACGCAGTTTTTAATAGAATTAAATATGTCTCCTTAGTATAGTATCACAGGATTAGCTTTGAGAATTCACATTTTAAGGCAAGATTATTATAATTTTATATCGTAATATCCATAAATGTTATCAAGAACCTCGGCTATTGCTTTGTTAGCTTAGTACGTTTTATAATAGAGAAGAATCTGTGTTGGAATATTTCCTTTATTCGAAATCTATTGTATTGGCTCGTTATATTCTGCTTTATACATGAAGAGATTAATGAAATCAGTATCGATATTGTACTATTTTTTTACAAAATTATCAATTATTTCGGCTTCAAATCCAACACTACAATGTTTCACAAGCAATCATGATGACCAACACTACAATAGATTTCAACAAATCGTTTCCAAAATATAGAATCATCGCTCGGCCCGAGTTAGTTTGTGATAGATCGAATTTAACAATGTATCACAGAATAATATTACAGGAATACCTAGGTTTGTAATCCAAATCTAAATGGACTAGTGACGTTTATAAAGACGAAATTGGAAATGTTATCAATTACGTCTTCTGTTTAATTAAACTAAAACTAAATTATCATTGTTTTAGTGTTTTCTGTGAAATAAGATTTATTTGTGTTTGGAAATGTAACTGATCAAGGTTTTCCACGTGTTTCAAAGACAGAGTGAAAACGAGTAATAATTAGAAATATAGTAAAAAAAATATATAATATAAATCTCCATACATACATACAAATAAATAGAATTTGAGTGTCTCCGATTTTGATGGAACTTTCACTGGCAGATAGCTGATGTAATAAGGAGTAACTTAGACTACTTTTATACTAGCTGCGCCCACGACTTCGTCCGGGTAGATGCTGAACAATCATATTTTTTCTCACGTGGACGGAGTCGCGGGCATAGCTAGTAAATATATAAATATAAAGGCACCGAATGCGAGACAGAGGCACTAAGACACAGATGTGGAGATGATAATCTCAGAGAAAGAGGCGAAGAGCGCAAGAAAATAAATTATTCCCATTTTAGAAGGCCATAGTCGTATAATGAAACGAACTTTAAAATATACATCCTTTTCCCGGTCCCATACCATGTTTAGTCTAAGTATGAAACTACATACTATAAGAAAGAACTATAATCAAAGCATCGACAATCTAACACCACAATATTTCACAAAGAATCGTGATTACCGGCAGTTCAATAGATTTCAACAAATCGCTTCCAAAAGATAGAATCATCGCTCGGCCAGAGTTAGTTTGTGTTCAAATAAAGTCCAAAGAACACGCGCTTTGGCCGCCATCCTCCCCCTGCCTTCACCCCCGGACGAGGTAGGTAGCACAAAAACAAAGGAAATATTCGAAAGTTAACGACGCAGTTTTTAATAGAATTAAATATGTCTCCTTAGTATAGTACGACAGGATTAGCTTTGAGAATTCACATTTTAAGGCAAAATTATTATAATTTTATATCGTAATATCCATAAATGTTATCAAGAACCTCGGCTATTGCTTTGTTAGCTTAGTACGTTTTATAATAGAGAAGAATCTGTGTTGGAATATTTCCTTTATTCGAAATCTATTGTATTGGCTCGTTATATTCTGCTTTATACATGAAGAGATTAATGAAATCAGTATCGATATTGTACTATTTCTTTAAAAAAATATCAAGTATTTCGGCTTCAAATCCAACACTACAATGTTTCACAAGCAATCGTAATTACCGGCAGTTCAATAGATTTCAACAAATCGCTTCCAAAAGATAGAATCATCGCTCGGCCCGAGTTAGTTTGTGTTCAAATAAAGTCCAAAGAACACGCGCTTTGGCCGCCAGCCAAAAATATGCTGCGCGAATAAAGATTTAGAGTGTTATATCCACCCCCTGCCTTCACCCCCGGACGAGGTAGGTAGCACAAAAACAAAGGAAATATACGAAACTCGGCGACAAAGTCTTTGATAGAATTAAAAATATCTCCCAGTACAGTATTACTGGATTAGCTTTGTCATTTTACATTAGGACAGTACCCAAAGACGAGTGTTTGTTATAAAATCGAGATACGCAGTAGGTATTTAATATCTTTATGATAAGATTAATAATAATTTCAAAACCATAATTTCTGGCACATTTCTCTTTCATAGCCAACGTGGTTTTGTGAATGTGAACAGTTTGAATAAGAATTCCGGCAATAATTGTGGTTTTCCATGATTTTGCCTATTAAACATTTAATAATTTGATCGTTATTACGTTTTTTCAGTATGTAATAGGTTGGGGAAAAAGTCTTTTCGCATTATAGTATGTATGAACTTGTAATAAGATCTCTTTGGCTGTAGTATTTGTATCTGGCTGGTTTTGGTATCACTGAAAGTTAAAATTTTAAAGAACATAACTCCAAATTCAAATTAGGCAAATGTGTGATTTTCATTTGTTTTTCGTACTGTCAAGGTGAGTGAATCTAATGAAGAAATTCGATACATTTTAAAAATTTACTACAAAAAAGGTAACAATGCAACGCAAGCCGCGAAAAAAAATTACGATGTTTATGGACCTAGTGCAGTGTCTGTGAGAGTAGCACAAATTTGGTTTAAGCGTTTTCAATCCGGATATTTTGATGTCAAAGATGCACCTCGCTCTGGTCGCCCAATTACGGATAAAATGGATGCCATTTTTGAAAAAGTGGAGCAAGATCGACATATCAGTAGTTACGACGTAGCTGAAGAACTGAGAATTGATCACAAAACAGTTTTGGCGCATTTGAAAAAAGCTAGGTACAAAAAAAAGCTCGATATTTGGGTACCTCACGAGCTCACTGAAAGAAACCTAATGAACCGTGTACTCATTTGTGATTCTTTATTACGACGTAATGAAACCGAATCATTTTTGATAAAGCTGATAACTGGTGATGAAAAGTGGATCACGTACGACAAGAACGTGCGAAAAAGGTCGTGGTCAAAGGCCGGTCAGGCTTCACAGACTGTGGCGAAACCCGGGTTAACTCGCAATAAGGTGATGTTGTGTGTGTGGTGGGATTGGAAGGGCATTATTCATTATGAGCTATTACCACCAGGCAGGACTATCGATTCTGAACTCTACTGCGAACAACTGATGAGATTAAAGCAAGAAGTTGAGAGAAAGCGGCCGGAATTGATCAACAGAAAGGGTGTGGTGTTTCATCATGATAACGCTAGACCTCACACATCTATAGCCACTCAGCAAAAATTAAGAGAGTTTGGCTGGGAGGTGTTAATGCATCCGCCGTATAGTCCTGACCTTGCACCTTCAGATTTCCACCTGTTTCGGTCTCTTCAGAATTCTTTATGCAATGTTAGGTTAACATCACGAGAGGACTGCCAAATCCACTTGTCGCGGTATTTTGATGAGAAGTCCCAAAATTTTTATAGCAATGGGATCATGTCCCTACCTACGAGATGGCAAAAGGTTATCGAACAAAATGGTACATACATACTTTAGTTAAATTTAAATAAACTATATTAAAAAATGTTTTGAATTATCTTAAAAAATGCGAAGAAACTTTTTCCCCAACCTAATATTTGAAAATGAGGTTTCTGAAATTCAATAAACTCGGTCTCTATTATACCTATGGTGCCCTACCTGAAATAATATATTAAGTAGGATGTTTATTTGCGCACATGTTACTTTTTCTCACGAAGATTAACATCCGCGAACAGACACAAACAAATAAAAAATAAAAAGAAAATTAGATGGCAAACTTTGTAAGGAATTCCGCGCCTAAATGTTTCATATTACGAATTTAGAAAAATATATAAAATCATGCAACAATTTTATTGGATTGTTTGTGTATTTTAATATTTTATTTTGTTATGATGGTAGCAAACAAGATGCATTTCACAGAAATGGTAAATGCTTACACTAAAACGGGGATACGTTGCCACTTGTGAAGGTTATAGTGTCAGAATGCAGATACATTGCCACTTCTAATGGTAAATAAATTAAAAAAAAATCAAATTTCTATATTTAGTTAATTATGTATGTACAAATCATTACTTAAGAGTAGCTTAACTAATGACAATTTTGGGCTTAATGTCTAGGTATAAGAATACTTAATCCTACGACCCTATATGAAGCAAAGTTAATTAAAAAAAGTTAGTTAAATTAAATTATACAAAGTTATTTCACGGGTGTGAAGAAGCTATATAAACGTTATTTATTTATGTGCTAGGAAAACATAGGAAAACCTAGCTTGGAGCGTTGAGCTTAACCTACGACTAGATATATGATGAAGATGGTATGTACAGGTGAAGGGAATTGCTGTTTATAGCAATAACCTCTAATGGTAAAGTTGTTTTTACCATTTAAACAGAACACAATAGTGCTGTACACTAACCCCCTTATTCATAAACGTATTTTAGCTAAAGTGTTGCTAATCTCTCCTTTGTCTCTTTCTATCCTGCATATTTGGCAATGCAACTAACAAGAACAAAGCATTCTATTGTATACGTAATGATATTATAAAGTACAAGCTCATTGCTAAAACGTAACTAATGTACGTTTATGAATAAGGGAGTTAAGGTATAATTATATATTTTTTAGCTTGTTTGACATGTATAACAATTATTATTCACTTAAATTTATTTTGTTTGTTTTTGACGTGTCATAAGAGGTGCACCCTAAATGAATAAATTAATTTCTGATTCTGATTCTATCATTTGGCAGCTCTGCTGACAGATTAATGGGCGAATACTCAAATTTCAACTAAGCAACCCTCAAATATAAGCTATCTCTTTGGTTTGCATAAATTTTAAAGAGACGAAAGACTTTTAAGTCCCACTAAGTTTTAAGTGACATTTCAGTATTAGGCCGTAAGTGATGCAGTGGTGCCTACAGCCTACAGCCTCGAGCTCCGACACTGAAACTTCACCACCAGCGAATATAGTATTGCTTATGCTTTCGAGTACCTCCTACCCCGATAGAAATACCAAGGTTTATTTTTATAGTGTGGCAATACGCTAATTTTTATTCCCCAATTTGCATTAACAGATCAATAGCATTTGCATTAAACCTTTTTGTAGTTTTTAGAGCTCCGTATCTAAAAGATAAAAACGGGACCCTATACTAAGCTAGAAAGCTGAAATTTTCACAAATTATGTATTTATGTTGTCGCTATAACAACAAATACTAAATATAAAAAAATACGTGCTGACGAGAGACATAAAAAAAAAAAAAAAATATTAAGTAATGCAATCCCTGCAATAAACGTATTATTTCGTATTTTTCTCAATATTAAAATAATGTTAGCAGGTAGACTGTGACACAAAATATTTTGTTGTATATTAAAATAAAATAATAAAATAAAAATAGAGATGATATTAAAGTGGGGCTCCCGTACAACAAACATTATTTTTACTCTATGTTATGTTTTTTTTACTATATGTGATACTCTGTATTTAAAGGTAGAAACTTGAATATAACAAACGTGATTTTCTTTTATAGACTATGGTGCGGAACCCTTCGTGGGCGAGTCCGACTCGCACTTGGCCGTTTTTTTTTTTAATTACTCATACCATCGATAGCACAACAACGCTTGAGCCACATAAAAATGCCACCCACTGTGGAAAGTTTACAATATTTTAGTTTAAATAATTACACCGCAGTCAGCTTCGCTTTGTCATCCATAAATCATCCAATTCATCCAATAATGAAATAAAAATGTAGCTTCAGCATTCGAAATGAATAATATGCAATTTCCGCGCCCCCATCCGTAAAAATTACTGGAAGCTGTGAAGATCTGACTTATTTCCGAAGGAGGGGGGATGTTCAATTGTAAGTCAGTAAATTCAATTTAGGATTTCTTTTTGTAATGGAAGTAGCAAAGAAGCATGCAGTTCACATTGATGTTAAGTGATGACTGCAGCCTAATATAATGTGGTGGTGCCTAATCAGAGTCAGAATCAGAAATTAATTTGTTCATTGTGTACCTCGTATAACGCTGGAGCTCTACCACCAGTAAAATTATTATGGATTGGCCAAATTAGGAGGCAGCCTAAGTAGAGTTACTAAGGTTCCTAAGGTTGGTTCCGCAGAACCTAGAAATTCAGTAAAAACATAAGGTATGCAATTTTTTTGCAGAGACTACTTTACACGGATTTTCATCTGGTTTTCACCAATAGATAACAATAAATGTTGGAGGTGTCCGAAAAATAGGAAGCCGCCTGGGAGCTTTCATCTAAGACAGACAGACGGGAACCGACGGACAGATTTTGTTTTTTACCAAATAGGTATATGGAATAGATACAGACAGTTACTGCAAAGAATGAATGTAAAATATACTAATCGTATTACGTATTTAATGTCATCTGTCAACGACATTTAGTACTAAGTTCAGCGTCTGCTAAGGCCACTCAAATTGTACGAAGCGCCATCTAGTGCTAAATGTAAGTACTACGTAGAGAGAAGAAGGTATGCCGTGGTGGAGCCAAATTAAATCTTTTACATATTTTATTTCTAAGTAGATGGTTAAAAAAAAACCGAAACCTGATCAAACTTTGATAAAGTTTTGATTTTATGCTTTCGATTTTCACAAATGTCGGCAAACTACGGGCTGAAGCGTTATTCTGCTCATATAATCCAACGGACGCAGACTGCTGCCAAAAGTTTTCTTGCTTTCCCACCTCTTTCGTTTGGCTATCCGATACAAGAGGGAGCTATGGTTGTAATTAACACGTGATTATCACACAACCTTGATTATGAGAGCTTTGGCGGGAACCTTGAAAGAGGCGTGTGATGCTCTTAGTTTATTTCATTTTGTTGGTGTATTTTTGAGTTATATTGAATAAAGGAGGTGGCATTTTGTTTGATATAGGCTAATTACAGTGCTCGTGTATACTGAAAAAGAATAGCAGTGCGAAAACACGGCTTTTCAGTTTGCATCCAAAACTTCATTTTAAATGTTCTGGTAAAGTAGCCATCGCTTTACTCGAATTACTGACTGTGACTCTGACTGAATGACTTATAATTGACCGACTGATTCATAGTTTTATGCTGCTTACGAATACGAAATATCATTTTACTTGACACTGGCAATATGCGTAATAGCGATGTCATTATAATAAAAAAAGAAATCTTGATTACAAGTGAAACAAAGAGTTTTGGCGGGAAGCTTGAAAGATGCGTGTGGTGCTTTTATTTTATTTCATTTCTGTCTATTTTTAAGTTATATCGAATGAAGTTGGTGGCATTTTGTTTGATATAGGAAAAATAAAATAAATTCCCACGCTCGAAGACTGCCATCTTAATACAGTGCGCGTGTATGGTGAAATAGAATAACAGTGCGAAAACACGTTCTTTCGGGTAGCCTCCAAAACTTTATTGTAAATGTTCTGGTAAAGTAGCCATCGCTTTACTCGAATTACTGTGACTCTGACTGACGGACTGATAAATTGACTGACTGACTCTGACTTTTACGTTGCTTATTACGAATACAAAATATCGTTTTACTTGACACTGGCAATAAGCATAACAAGCGATGCCATTAAAAAAAAATAAAGTGAACAAATTCACTAATTTAATACATAATATGGGAGTTTTGGCGGGAACCTTGAAAGAGGCGTATGGTGCTCTTATTTTATTTCATTTTCTTGGTGTATTTTTAAGTTATATTGAATAAAATTGGTGGCATTTTGTTTGATATAGGTTTATTACAGTGCCCGTGTATAGTGAAATAGAATAACAGTGCGAAAACACGACCTTTCAGGTTGCCTCCAAAACTTCATTGTAAATGTTCTGGTAAAGTAGCCATTGCTTTACTCGAATAACTTGATTGTGACTCACTTGACTGACATATTATACTTGATAACTTGTATACTTGATACTTACATATTATACTTGATGACTATATTATACTAACTTTTACTCTGCTTAAATAAATACGAATACGAAATATCGTTTTACTTGACACTGGCAATATGCGTAATAGCGATGCCATAAAACAAAAAAAAAAAAAAAATACGTAATATGAACTCGACATATGACTATTACACGTTTGTTATCACAACATTAATTTTATTCTGTTTTTCGTCTTTGTTGTTATAACAGCAACATACGACATAGGTACCTACATACGACATTTATACGACATTCAGCCTAGACTAGTAGCCTAAGAGTATTTCCGCTAGTTTTCAGTCAACCGAAAAATGATAGTCAAACCATTCGAAGAGGACGGTAGTAATGCGATAACGCGAGAAGGGCAGCAGCGTCTCGCCATTAACTACCTCCACCGTGATCACCAATCCGTATGCTATGTATGCCGCTTATGGCATATCCCACTAATGCATAACCCGCTTTTCTCCAGGCTCTTTTTTACTGGTGGTAGAGCTCCAGTGACGGAGCTCGCGGTCGTAGGCACCACCGCATTACCTAATATACTTGCCGCTAAGTGGTAGTGTTCAGCACTATCGTGTTTCGGTCAGGTGGTTATGTACGGCCCTGTAATTTCCGGCACAGAGGCATAACATCTTAGGCCTCAGGAGTGGTAACGCATCTGCATTTTGACCTTGGTCTTTGTGTGGGTGTTTATAGGCTGCAGTTATCACTTAACATCAACGTGAACTGCACGCTTGTTTGCCACTTCCATTCTTTAAATCGACATAACTTTTTTATTTCTGAACCGATTCACATGAAACAAACACTAAATGTTAAGTGAAACTTACCACAATATATAAGTGAAAACCGCAAATCGAATAAGCCGTTTCTGATATTAGCGTGCACAAACACACAGACAAACAGACATTTTTCCGAGATAAAAAGTACCCAGTGTTGTGCGCCAAAGGTTAAAGTATAATCATACCAAGTTTTATTGTAATCGGACCCGTAGTTTTTATGTGATGCTTGAACAAACACACAGACAGACAGACAGACAAAAAAAATCTAATCACATATTTGTGCTCGGTATCGATCTAATAACATCCCCTGGTATTTATTTTTTCAATATTTTTAATGTACAGAATTTACACTTCAACAGATTTATTATAAGTATAGATAACTTAAAAATACACCAAGAAAATGAAATAAAATAAGAGCACCATACGCCTCTTTCAAGGTTCCGCCAAAACTCCTGTTAACGTATTACTTACTGTTCAGAGAAGTACAAACCGGCTTAACTAATGCAGGTGTTTCTTCAAAGTATAATTAGTATGGAAATATAGAATTACACAGTTCAACAACAAACATTTTATTCAGGAAACTCATCCTCATTTAATGTTTCAGAATGATATTCGGGTCTTGTACTCCGGCTTATGTAGAATCCGGGTAAGATGCGTAGGGAACAATTTTGCTGCAGAATGAGGTCTGTCGCTGCCTTTAATTTTCGTAGAACAGGAAATCCTGAAACAGAAAAAAAAACATTTTTTTTTTTAAATGTTACTTTGTGTGAATTAGAATATCGGTTTCCCTTAAAATGAAAAAACACATTATCATTACCATTATTTTTGAAGAAAAATGAAATAAAAATTGTTCCAACTAAAGTGAAAAAAACAATATTTCAATTACTTAAATATTTTGATATGTAAAGTAACTTTTATACGTAACTTCAAACGTAACTTCACGCCTGTAATCCCCGAAGGGGTAGGCAGAGGTAAATGCACGCATTCAAGCATACATGCAAACACCCACGATGACATCTCCGGGCACATTACCAAACTTTGAGGTACTGGGAAATTTCCAAAAAATGGAAAAATCCCAATCCCAATAGAACCAGAGATAAAAGCTTTTTCACCATTATCTCTGATAACCCCCTACCCGGGAATCGAACCCAGGACCTCAGCGTAGTAGTAGTGGCCTGCTACCACTAGGCTACCGAGGCAGTTTTATATAAGAGTTTATTGCGGTATAAAATTTTAAGTAGATTGACTGTTTATGTCTCCGTAGCTTAACCGTGCTACAAAATCGTAGCGTAGATATCTATTTCATTAAATTAGTTCCATGAGTCTATGGGCACATTCCATTAAGGAATTTATCCAATTAAATTAACCTACCAAACATTTCGATAAGAGTTATGATTTTTTATGAAACGAAGTTGGCAAACAACATGCAATTCACTTTTATGTTAAGTGATTACTGCAACCTTCTATAGGTTTACTCATCTACACAAAAAACCAGAGGTCAAAATGCAGATGTCTGCCACCCCTGAGACCTTAGTTGTTAACTTCAAAAAATCATTCAAAACCAAAATTAGCCAAATCGGTCCAGCCGTTCTCAAGTTTTAGCTAGACTAACAAACAGCAATTGATTTTTATATATATAGATATAAGCGGCTATATTTTGATGGGTAACTATGGATATATTTAATCTCTAGATCAAAAATTGCGTAAAAAGGTTTGCATCATAATTATGCATCGGGATCCTAACCTATCAGACCTTTTTAGATAATGTGAGAGTATAGACTCACATTATCTAAAAAGGGTATCGAAAAATACCAACACTTAGGTTTTCCTATTTTACCCGCAAAAATCTACATATAAAAAGATAAAGCAATTTGTTTTTGGTACCTTTTTAGGGATCCGTAGCACATTGGCAAGAGATGGAACCATTATAGATACGTACGCCCAGTCTGAAGTTTTGATTCGAAAAAAAATGATTGTTTGTTGGAGTTTTGGCGGGAACCTTGAAAGATGCGTGTGGTGATCTTATTTTATTTCAGTTTCTTGGTGTATTTTTGAGTTATATTAAATAGACTTGGTGGCATTTTGTTTGATATAGGCTTATTACAGTGCTCGTGTATAGTTAAATAGAACAACAGTGCGAAAACACGTTTTTTCGGGTTGCCTCCAAAACTTTATTGTAAATGTTCTGGTAAAGTAGCCATCGCTTTACTAGAATTACTGTGACTCTGTCTGATCTGACTGACGGACTGATAAATTGACTGACTGAGTGACTGACTCTGACTTTTACGTTGCTTAATACGAAATATCGTTTTACTTGACACTGGCAATAAGCATAAAAAGCGATGCCAAAAAATAAAAAAAAAATAAAAAAGTTTTGATTCCCAACTCCGCTGCACGCAGCAGAGCTGCGGCGACATTGCTCCGCAACAGTCCTGCCTGCCGCGCTGATTTCTAGCAAGGCGGCAGTGTTGCAATACGCCGCGCTGCAGTGCTGCCACTTCATTACTGCCGTGACTATGACGCGTAGCTCGGAATGTCATATAAACTTATAGAGAATATATGGAGACCAGTAGCACACCGCGGACACTCCGCCAAAATTCCATACAAACGCTTAATTTGGTTTCTATCCATCAGTGACGTGTATTTACACGCGCACCTGTGTGCGTAGCACGTACAAAATACCAACCGTCGCCCATAAGAGAGGAAGGGGTTGTGTATGTATGCAAATCGGGCGGAACGTCGAAATGTCCATTCTATACGTAGTATTATTACATATTCTCTGCCAGTAGTGCAGCGGCAGCACAGCGACGGAAGCACTGTTGCGTGCGGCGGAGTTCGGAATCAAACCTTGACTATCTCTACGTCCGTTCGTATCCCAGCCACTTTATTCCGAAACTATTGAAATTCAAACTAGTTATCCTGGTGAAACTTGACAATATAATATATTTTCGTAAACCACTTTACGATGTTTATTCAAAATTAAAAAAAAACTACACATTGTGGAATTTTTAATGTTTTTTTTGCCTCATCTTAATTTATTTGTCTTGGTAGAATTATGAGCGTATAAATATGTTTTTTATGAGTGTTTTTATGTAATAGAGTTGGCAAAGCAACATGCAGTTTATATGGATGTTAAGTAACGACTGCAACGTATATACATCTACACAACAACCAAAACTCAAAATGCAGATGCGTTCCCACCCCTGAGACTTTAGTTGTTATGTGTCTGTGACAGCTACTTTGTGTCATACATTACCATCTAACGGGAACACGATAGTGCTGTACACTACCATTTGGCGGCAGATAGATATGCCTACGCCCTCCCATCCGTACACTGAAACTCTACCAGTAAGAATGCTTGTGATGGTAAAAACGGTATTTTTTAAATATCCATTGTATTTTTTTTTATGTAATGGAAGTGGCAAACAAGCATGCAGTTCACATTGATGTTAAGTGATGATTGCAGCCTATAGACAACCACACAAAGATCAAGGTCAAAATTCAGATGCGTTACCGCTCCTGAGGCCTAAGATGCTATGCCTCTGTGCCGGAAATTACAGGGCCGTACATTACCACCTGACCGGAACACGATAGTGCTAAACACTACCATTTAGGGGCAAGTATATTAGGCAATGCGGTTGTGCCTACGCCCGCGAGCTTCGTCACTGGAGCTCTACCACCAGTAAGAAGTGTATTCATGTCTATTCATATTTTTAGCTGTACTTACAATCAAAAAGCAGGTGCCAATGACAGCAGCCTTATAGCGCACGTCCAAGTCTTGAGGGAAGTGGATGACGAAGCTGTCCCTATCAGCCGCTGGTGACCTGGACATGCCGCACCACTTCTTGCTGATGGCACCCACTCGCTTCTTGTCGCACGAGTACAACTGTAATTGGTATTTAAATTCAGTTATCTATACATCTATACAAATAAATAAAATTGGAGTGTCTGTTTGTAATATTGAAATAACCGCTTTTTACTAAATGCATATGTATTTATACACGGTACATATACCAAAACAACATTTTTTACAATTTTTGTCTGTCTGTCTGTTTGGTGGGGCTAATCTTGGGAACGGCTGGACCGATTTTGACAGGACTTTCACTGTCAGATATCTGATGTGACAAGAAGTAACTTAGGCTACTTTTATCTCCATACATCCATACATACATCCATACATCCATACATACATACATACCTACACACAAATAAGTAGATTAGAGTGTATCCGACTTTGACGGAACTTCCACGGGTAGGTAGCTGATGTAATAAGGAGTAACTTAGTCTACTTTTATCTCCATACATACATGCACACACACCTACATACAAATAAATAGAATTTGAGTGTCTCCGATTTTGACGGGTCTTTCACTGGCAGATAGCTGATGTAATAAGGAGTAACTTAGGCTACTTTTAAACTAGCTGCGCCCACGACTTCGTCCGGGTACATACTAAACAATCATATTTATTCTAACGTGGACGTAGTCGCGAGCACAGCTAGTCTTCAATATAAGTGCTGGTTCAGATAGATATCATTACACACTGAAGAGACCTAGATTGGTTCTCCTACCCCTTGTTTACATTCGCCATTTTTTCTATCAAATCCATGGCAATATTATCAAACTATGGCGATGTCGACAGTATGGCGGCTTCGGGACGTGATGACCCCACCGCCCACTAGCGAAAGAGTTCTCTTCTAGTCGTGGTCAAACTATTCCAATGGGGTGGTAATAGGTAAGTGCAAGATGGGCAACAGCGTCCTGCTATAAAACAACCACAATTGCAATCACCAACCCGCATGCCAAGCGTTACAATTATAGCAGAATATTCCCCTTATCCTCAGCGGTCAATGGAAAGGGCTATGCTCGGCATTGCTCTTCGTTTCCCTACTGGATCGAATCAGAAATGAGGAGATCCGTAGGCGAACGAAAGTCGCTGACATAGCCAAGCAGATTTCCAAGCTGAAGTGGCAATGGGCAGGGCACATAGCTCGGAGAACCGATAGCCGCTGGGGCAGAAAGGTTCTCGAGTGGAGACCACGTAGGACGTCCATCTGTAAGATGGACCGACGACCTGATCAAGGCTGCAGGTACCCGCTGGATGCACGTCGCTTCCGATCGGTCGGCATGGAGGTCATTGAGGCAGACCTATGTTCAGCAGTGGACGTCCTATGGCTGATTTGATGGGATCATTAAATCAGCCACAGGACCTTCCATCAGATCAGCCATGTCACCTTATCGGAGACACCAAATCCGCTTTCGGTTCACTCGACCAGATTCGGTACGGCGGACCTATATACCCGCGCTAGCGGATTGCATCGGACCTGATTAATAAAACTCCAGTTTTCTTTCGGAGCGTACAGAATCCGGCGTCCGCTCCGTACCAAATCCGGACATGTACTATTATTAGACAATCATTTTGTGTAGCTCCTTGATAAAAAATCAGGTGCAGGTTTAATTTGAATTGATTATAGCTGACACAAATAGCGTGAAAGAAGAATGCTCACTCAAATAATTTGATATCTTTCTTGTCAATACAACTGCTTCAGTACCGTTTTATCTCCAACTTGATACATCATCATTTTACTCATCAAAATGAAGAAAATACACATCATAAACACATAAAATTAGCCCTAGTTCAACAACCATAAGATATAATAATCTAAGAGCCTGCGACGCCCAGACCTTCGTTATATTATAAAACCTGGAAATTCTTCTATATATGTCCCCTATACAGGTATAAGCAAAACCAAAATATACAACCTGGGTCGCGGTGGCTTTGGCAGGTAACAGGTAGTAAATGTGAGGAAAATTGTGTTTCAAATTTGTGATAGTATAAAACTTAGTTTTCATGTATTTTAACTTACAATCATATTAGAAACCGCCTCGTCTATCGGCGGACACTTTGGACGGTGACAACCCCTTGCCAGACACCCTCACAGTCTAATTATTTATAAATCTACTTTCGTCATAGTATAAAATCTGACTTTTATATATGTTATTCAGAAAACTATACGAATAATGTTTCCACAATTCCCAGTCACTTTCGATGGTTCCCCTATCTTCCCAGGCACATTGAAGTCTACTCCAGGCGTGCGCGCGATGAATATACATGTACGTTGGTACGAGTGAAATAGCATGATCGGTCCACGGCGATCTCTTTCTGCGCATCAGCTGTCTCGTACTCCGTAATATATATTGTGAAGTGTGAACGTACAGAAACCGTTGAATAATTAATTTGTAAGAAAAGTGAGGGTAAATTAATTTTGCTTTCTGAAAAGACATTAAAGAAATGTCAAACTGACGATCCGCTTAGCCCAACGGTGTGAGATGACCGTTTGATTCGAAGGGTCACGGGTTCGATCTCCGCACCGGGATCAATATTTGTATGGCCTACAGATATTTGTTTCGGGTCTGAGTGTTTGTGTATGTGTTATTTGTGTATAACGACACAGGTTTATACCTTCTGTGGGGCGGTGAGTGTAAGCGTAAGCGTATTTTTATAACTCAAAGTCAGAAAAAAACATAACCTTAAATATGCGAACATTATTTTACCTGATAAATATACAGATGGAGGTTATCACCGGAAATGCCATAAAACATTCACAGGCGTACTACAATTCTGAGCCTGCAGATTTTTAAAAAGAAAAAAGAGTAAATAAGAAGTCGTTCAGTGTAGACAACTCATCGCCAGATACACCGGTAGTACCTGAGTTAACTACTGAACTCACAACAAAATCTGCGACACCATTAAACCAAACTTTATTTTTTTACTTTGTTTTGTAATGGCTATAATTAAAAGAATTAAATTATACTATCTAAGTTATTTTCCCTCCTAATAGTAAAACCAACATACGTAAAAATTGATCTCCTTAACTTTAAACTTATGTATGTATGTATCTTGACGCCAGGTCCCTAACGGGATAGGCAGAGAGTGTAGAGCGCCAAATACCCCGTTCCTAACAAACCTCTCGTGCCTCGTCTACCTTCATCATTCTCTTTATACATGCACGCCGATTACTAAGACTTTTGACCCCACCATCAGACAGAACTCGACCTATTTGGTCATGGTAGGTCAGTCTTGGTCTTCCAGGGCCTCTGCAACCATCCACATTCGCATTGTATATCTGTTTAGTCATTCGCTCCTTCGACATTCTTTCTATATGCCCGAACCATCGGAGCATGCCTTTTTTCATTTTTACACCGATACTATCATTCACACAAAGCCTCTTTCTTACATCTTCATTACGAACGCGATCGGTGAGTGATACACCACAGATCTTGCGCAAAGATCTCATCTCGACCGCTTTTAACTGCTCTTTCCTGCATACCCAGCTCTCGCTTCCATATAAAAGCGTTGGAGTAAGTACAGCATTATGTACAGCTAGTCGAGCCCGCTGGCTGAGATGTTTAGATTCTAGCAGGTTACCCAACGCTCCATTCACGCAATTCCCAGCAAGCACTCTTCTTTCTATGTCGGTGGTGTACCTACCATACTTGCTAAAAGCACATCCAAGATATACAATTTCATCCACCTGTTCTTACACTGCATCATCTATTACTACCCTTGCATTTGTTCTCTGTTCATCTATTTCAAATACCTTATTTAATAAGGTATAATACCTTAGTTTTATCCACATTCAATTGTAAGCTTTTCTCCATACAATCCTCTTTCATGACTGTGACTAGTGCTTGTAGCCCAGATGGTGTAGAGCTAACAATTACCGCATCATCTGCGTTAAGCAGACAGTTCACCACTAAGTCACCCATACGAACTTCCACATCCATCTACTTCACCCTCTGGAGGCATTTGTCCAGATATATCATAAACAGCCTAGACGAAAGCACGCAACCCTGTCTGACACCGATGTTAACATCAAACCACCCGTACACTTGCTTTAACTTTAAACTTCTAGAATTTTATCATCGACTGCCGATTTTTCTTATTATTTTCTGCATAATACTTAAAAAAAATTGATTGATATTTTTTTACAACTTTCTTAAATCACAACTTGATTCCATAAAATTCACTTGAAAAAATTCAAATTTTAGTTAAATGCAAAATTTAATGATAAGTTGCAAAAGTTAATAGCGTAATGAATCGCATTCAATTGTTGACTAGTTGTGCCCGCGACTTCGCCCGCGTGAGAATTTATGATTGTTCAGTACCTACCGGGACGAAGTCGTGGGTGGGCGTAGCTGTTATAAAAGTAGCCTAAGTTACTCCTTATTACATCAGCTATCTGCCAGTGAAAGTCCCGTCAAAATCGGTCCAGCCGTTCCCAAGATGCCCCGCCAAACAGACAGACAGACAGACAGACAAAAATTGTAAAAAATGTTATTTTGGTATATGTACCGCGTATACATACATATGCATTTAGTAAAAAGCGGTTATTTTAATATTACAAACGGACACTCCAATTTTATTTATTTGTATAGATTTCATATTTTGTTGATATAAAAATATCATTATTTTTTTTTTTAATTAACTATTTTAATCGGTTATAAATCTACATAATATTTTTTTTTTATAAATTTAGAGTAGATCGCGCTATTTCACTCGCACCAACGTACATGTATATTCATCGCGCGCACGCCTGGAGTAGACTTCAATGTGTCTGGGAAGATAGGGGAACCATCGAAAGTGACTGGGAATTGTGGAAACATTATTCGTATAGTTTTCTGAATAACATATATAAAAGTCAGATTCTATACTATGACGAAAGTACATTTATAAATAATTAGACTGTGAGGGTGTCTGGCAAGGGGTTGTCACCGTCCAAAGTGTCCGCCGATAGACGAGGCGGTTTCTAATATGATTGTAAGTTAAAATATATGAAAACTAAGTTTTATACTATCACAAATTTAAAACACAATTTTACTCACATTTACTGTCTGTTACCTGCCAAAGCCACCACGACCCTTTTGCTTATACCTGTATAGGGGACATATATAGAAGAATTTCCAGGTTTTATAATATAACGAAGGTCTGGGCGTCGCAGACTCTCAGAATATAAAGTTAACCCTAAGATGAACCAACCTCAAAATCACATTCACCCGATGTCGACACAGGGCCCTTAACCCTGATGAAAGGTCGGTCGGCAGCGTCATTGATGTTCAGCACTGGCTTGAAGAAGGTCACCTCCTTGCGGACCACTGCAGCCGGCTGCCCGCACACCGACACGTCCATCTTGTCTTGCCCCACGGTGTACGGTCGCCGGAGCTTGATCACCTGCCACATGGTCAGAGAATATGTTATAATACTACGTATAGAATGGACACTTCGTCCAGCCCGATTTCCCGGCCTCACACATCACCGCTCCTTGAGAGGCAGTTGAATAAATTTTAACAGTGAGGTTGCGAGCGAGCGGCGACTTATTTCACGATTGTTTAAGGTCATAACCCTACGTGCTACATTTCTGTGTGCGCGGGTACTGATTGATGTCTGTGTAATAGGTAACTAGAACAAGCGTTTGTATGGAATTATAGTCGAGTGTCCGGAGTGTGACATTGTGGACGGATTAATACCGTCGAAGTCAGAGTCTTGGGCACATAATATGTTTCCAAGACTTGAAGGCTAAGCTAGTCGAGGCTTTAACTCATTGAACCTGGCGATTCACATTTCTTTTATGTAATAATAGGTAGGATAGTATTTATCAACTTCCTCAGTAGTGGTAGCAGGCCACTACTACTACGCTGAAGGTCCTGGGTTCGATTCCCGGGTCGAGAGCTATCAGAGATAACGGTTTAAAATCCTTTATCTCTGGTTCTATTGGGATTTTTCCATTTTCTGGAAGCTTCCCAGTACCTCGGAGTTTGGTGATGTGCCTGGAGATGGCAACAGGCTCGCCACCTGTTACATGGGCCAAAACGTAACCGGCGAATCGTAGGTGTTTGCATGTATACTTGAATGCATGCATTTACCTCTGCCTACCCCTTCGGGGATTACAGGCGTGAGGTTACGTTACGTAAATAGTATTATTTTATTTTTCAGATGTCAAAATGCAGATAAATTTTGTCTGCATCTGTTTTTTTGTAGTGTCTATAGGTTGCAATATGCACTTAACATCCACGAGTATGTTCTCTATCTTATAATCATTTATTTCATATAATTAGTAGAGGTGTGCGTTATATTATATAGTTGATAAAATAACATAATATTTATTTGTAATCATATTACATATTATTTATTTTAGTTGATATTAATTAGTTAAGGTATTATTTTATATATGACCGCCATCGACCGTTTGCCGAAATATCTACAATTAACAAACGCACAATGCGTAAGTTGAAACGTGACGACGAGTGACAGACGAAAGGAAAGAAACGTCTCTTCGCTTCAAATCAAATGTCAATTTCACTTAGTTGCATAATAATTTTATGCCTTGCCAAATTAAGCTCTACGGTACCTATATAAGTACTACATTCAAATTTATTTATTTATTTATTTAACTTCAATGCACACGAATAAGGCACATAAGGCGGACTTAATGCAACCAGGGCATTATCAAACCAGTCAACCTTCGGGTTGTAATGAAAAAGGAAGAATAGGTGCTGAGAGGTTACAATATATACATATTAAGTACGTAGAGAATAAATACATAATATAAATAATAAAATAAATGAACAGAAAATAAACTGAATTCATAGATATGTAATATATAAGTATGTATATAACTATAAGAATATATATACACATATGTATATGTCGGAGAAAGAACGTTAATCTCGACATCATCATTAGTGGTTATGTGTTTAGTGGGCGTCTTGAGGGTTAAATGCTAGCACAAAACAATAAGTCACTATTATCAGTCAGATTTAATCACTTTAACAGAATATCACTGCTTAACTTTACACTCAAAACTCTTTGATATAATTACACTTTTAAACTTTTAAGTACAACGAGCAGCGGGTTCGCGACACCGATCTTATTTCGCCAAATCAAATAGTACTCCACTGTCCAACCAAAGAATGATCCACCTCGATCAACAACGACACATTTTATAACCTCCGTTAACGGCGATCTGTCAGATGGCGCCTCGACCCCGCTCGAGGCGTACCCTCAACTCGGTAATGTACTTTTATAATACAATTACTCTTTAAATGAAATAATGATTTTAAACGATAACAAAATCTAACAAATCAAATTAACTTAAAATAATATTTTTAGCAAGGTATTTCTATAGCCTAGTACTTTACAGAACCAACAATAAACTTCTTGCTCCGACATATATATATATATTATATATATATATACATATATATAAAAATATAAAAATGTATAAATATAAAAAATACATAGATATATACGATGTACAAGTCATAGATTAAATAGTTTGTTTACTTTTAAATTACCAACAAACATTAACTAGCAGATTTTAAAAAAGAAGTCGCGAAGCTTACTTTTGAATGTAAATTTACTCGGAGCTTTTTTAATGTCAATAGGCAGCGTGTTCCAGAGTTTGATCGCGGTGATAGCGAAGGAATTGGACATAAAACCAGAATGGTGAGAAGGAATGTCAAGAATGAGATTAACCGAGGAACGAAGATCAAGATGGCGAGAGTCACCGAGAAATTTAAATTTACATTTGAGATAAGCAGGAGATGATGGATCGTTAAGTATAGAGAATAATAGACAGAGAATTCTTAAGGATCTCCTATGACGGATAGGGAGCCATTTAAGCTTAGAACGGTAGGAAGAAATGTGGTCATATTTGCGGAGGCCGAAAATAAATCTGATACTGTTATTGAGCAAACGATCCAATTTAGATAGAAATTCTTGAGAGAGATCGGAATAACAAACATCGGCATAATCGATTGCTGGAAAAATGAGCGATTGCACCAACAGTAGTTTAGTTTTCCAGGGAAGAAAATGTTTGAACCTATAAAGAGAACGAAGCGTGGCTGTTGTGACCTTACAAATGTTAGTGATCTGAGAGCCCCAGCTTAAGGTTGAATCCAGATATAAACCCAGGTCTTTCACCACACGTGCTAATCTAATTGGTGTGTTATTAAAAATTAAAGGGGATAAATTGTTAAGGTCCAATTTGTTCACAAAATACGTACTTCCCAAAATACACGCCTGACATTTATTGATGTTCACAGAAATACCAAATTTCTGTGACCACAATGATAACGAAAGGAGATCTTTGTTAAGTGATGAGATAGCGTAGTCCATATTTTCGTAATCAGTTTGCACATACAACTGGAGGTCATCCGCGTACAAATGGTAAGAGCATTTAAGGAAATAAGTGACAGAATTAATGAAAAGTGAAAAAAGTAAAGGAGAAAGAATACCGCCCTGTGGTACGCCTGAGGACAATTTACTCCAATCGGAGAAATCACGATCGATGCGAACCGCCTGTTGACGACCACGAAGATAAGATGAAAACCATTTCTGAACTAGTGGCAAGGTACCCAGCTTCGAAAGAATGGCAATTAGAATGTCATAGTCAACGGCATTGAATGCATTCGAAAAATCGATGAGAACCAAAACTGTCAATTTGGAATGTTCCATGCCTAACCTGACATCCTCAACAACCTTGAGCAGAGCAGTGGCAGTACTATGACCAGGTCTAAAGCCAGATTGTAATGGAAAAAGAAGGTCATGTTTGTGAATGTAATTACTAAATTGTGTATGAACTACCACCTCTAAAATTTTTGATAAAAAAGGTAAAATAGATATGGGTCTAAAATGGTTAACAAGACTGGGATTAGACATTTTAGGAAGTGGGATAACGAAAGCTTTACGCCAAACATCAGGAAATATCCCAGACTCTAAAGAAAAGTTAATGATGTGAGTAAGAGAAGGGAGAATAAAATTGATTAAAGGTAATAACATGGTTCTACCTACTCCATCACAACTGCTTTAGAATTTAATGTCTTAAAAATTTTGTGGACCTCGTCACCAGTAACAGAAGAGAAAGAGAAAATACTGCTAGTAAGATTTGGTATGGAAGTCAAATAAATGAAGGTATCAAGTTTTGTAGCATGATCAAGAGATACTGTTTTAGAAAAATGTAAATTGAGATCGTTAATAGATAGGTTCAAACTATTTATGTTTAGGAGAGGCTTTGTGAAGCCTAATGATTTCAAAAATTTCCATACATCAGCTGGTGAAGAATTTTTTACGTTATCATTGATATAATGGCGTTTCGCTGCTCTCACCATTTGATTACAACGATTTCTAGCACGCTTATATAGGTCCCAATTTGCCACGCATCGATCCCTTTTATAAGTCCGAAAAGCCCTATTTCTACGGGACATCGCCATCCGAACTCCTCTATTAATCCAGGGAGCTGGAGGGCGTTTGACACGAACAGCGTGAAGAGGGGCGTGGGTATCAAATAAACCTACAATTAGCGTATTTAACACTGAGACTTTTTTATCAATTGTCGCCGCCTCCTCAACTTGACACCAATCGATCGAAGAAGCATCAGCTTTTAGGTTTTCAAAATTAATTTTTGAAAAATTTCGCATATAGATAATTGAATGCTTTATTTTGGGCGCTTTAATTTTATAAGATAGATACAACAAATCGTGCCTTGATAGGCCTGGCACAGCAAGTTGGCCATAGTGACAAATCTTATCAGCATTAGCAGTAATTATCAAATCAATCCAAGAGTCGTCAGATCCAATGTTATGGTGTGTGGGACAAAGATTCAACATAGTCAGATTTGACGACTCCAAAATTGATAACAGCAAACGAGACCTAGAGTTACATTTGAGCATGTCAGTATTAAAATCGCCCATAAATATGATATGTTGATATTCCGAGGAGAGGGACATGAAGAGGCTCTCTATAGAGGAGAAATAATCAATAGCTGGGGGACAATAGAAGACTCCGAGAACCGCTTTGACGCCTTTGACAGTCAATTCTATGCAAAGATATTCGGGACCAGCCGAATATAAAGTTGGAGAAGAAGAAACAGTTTTAAATGGGATGTTGCTACGTAAATAAATAGCAACACCCCCGGCTCTTTTACCTATGCGGTCATTGCGAAAATGAATGTATGTATAGAAAATATTAGTACAAAATAAAAGACAAACTAATATATTTTGGTCGGCTAATATATTACTCGTCAGATTATATTATTATACTAGTTGAATTATATCAGTGTGAACTAATAAATCGCTTCATATCGTTGAACATAAAATTTAAATAAAAGTGATAGGGACAATTGTGCATTTGTCAGTGATTTTTAATTAACTGTTTGTTCACTTGTTTATGTTTACTAGTAAATAGACTTTTTATATTAAAATAATGAAGTATTTTACGCTAAGTTACATTTAAGTATAAGTAGGTACATTTTAATAAGTAATTAATAAGTATATACATATTTAAAAAATAAATGTAAGTACTGTCATAGTTAAGTATCCAAACAGGGCACAGCCTACTTCTACGACGATCTTCAAAAATAATCAAAATGCGTCGATCTAACGAAACGAAGTGATATATTTAATATTATATCAAAGCAATAAATATCATAGCAAAGTAATATAATTAATAGCAAACTAATATATTTAATAGCAAACTAATATATTTAATAGCAAACTAATATCATTATTATAGCGTAAAAAATAATAGACTTTTTTAAATAGCTAAACGTTATGTTGTGTTATTGATATATAGCCGTTGCGAACACCTCTAATAGTTAGGCTCCTGGAGAGCACTTTTACATCGTCTTTTTTTTTAAACTAACCTAGAGTGAATAACCACTAATAATAATCAAAAAACATAATAAATTTAATAGAAACTGAACAATTTTGTATAATATGGAAAGCATCAATTATTTACAAATACCTCCATTTCCCCATTTCAAAAGAAACTGAGAAAGAATGAATTTGGTCGTCATAATAAAGGTTCTCTGATTAATATTATCGAGGACAGAGTCAGCCTTCACGTCTATAGGATACATAATATATATACATCTCAAAGTAAATCTATCCGGAAAGTTGAACAACAGTTGAAGTAGCATTCAATCGATAGCTCGCAACGTATATAGAGAAATCCAACACTCAGTTTGCACACACCCTAAAGCACTGAGTATCAAATGGTAGAATGCCGTCATGTAGAGAATGGATTGATAGTGTTTACTGTAATTAACGTTTATTTTTATCGAAGGAAACTGCAGACCATAGATGTCTATAGATATCTAGCACTCTTATGATCTTTGTTTATGTAATGAGGGTGGCAAAAAGCATGCAGTTCACAAGGATGGTAACAACTGTAGTCATATACCCAAAATCAGAGATCTAAATGAGTGCCTTTGTGATAGTTACTACAGGGCCATACATTACCATCTAACCGGAACACGATAGTGCTGAACACTACCATTTGGCGGCAGATAGATTAGGTAATGCGGTGGTGCCTACGCCCTCGAGCTCCTCCACTGGAAACATATTATCATGATACTTGTGCGTTAGAACAGGTGGTCTAACGCACAAGTATCATGATAATATGTTTTTTCCCGAAGTCCAGATAACACGTCCTTTACTTACTACTTTTATGGTAAGTATACCCATTTTAAAACACATTTACGACACAAAATATGGCGTGACGATAATTATCGAAAAGAAAAATGGTAATAAACACACGCGAATAGGCCTATGTCAAGGTCAATGACCCAAATGTACTGAAAATATAATAACTTAAATAGAAACATTTGAATAAAGACCCAGGATTAATGGCATTGAGATAAACGAAATGGAATAAGAAAACTGGTTGCCTGTAAAGTCGGTTTTACGGGCGAAGATTTTACGTGACAACGTCTTTTTCTCGGTAGAAAGGCATTCGCCGGTCCGGCAGGCCTCTCTCTCGTTCGGTGACTCATCGTTACGTTACCGGGCGTTACACTTTTTCATGAGTGACTCCGAGCCGCAACCTAATTTAAGACGTTGTCACGTCAAAAAATGGATTATTTACTCCGTTACACGAATATTATTTTAATATTTTTTATATATCTATCTCGCAAACTTGTGGTGGTTTTCCTATTAATTTCGTTATATGTACCTAGGTACGATTGCCGTAACGTTTGAATTTCTAATAACAACAGTTTAGTTGGTAGAGGGGAGGGGCACTTGACTCTAACGAAAATTGGCACTTTAAAGTTTAATAAGTCTACTGGTGGAAGAGCTTCAGTGACGGAGCTCGCGGGCGTAGGCACCACCGCATTACCTTATATACTTGCCGCTAAATGGTAGTGTTCAGCACTATCGTGTTCCGGTCAGGTGGTAATGTACGGCCCTGTAATTTCTGGCACAGAGGCATAACACCTTAGGCCTCAGGAGTGGTAACGCATCTGCATTTTGACCTTGGTCTTCATGTGGGAGTCTATAGGCTGCAGTCATCACTTAACATCAATGTGAACTGCATGCTTGTTTGCCAAGCCCATTACATAAAAAAAAAAAAAAGTCATGAACAGTTAACTAAATCGAAAAATGATATTAGAATACCCATAACATTTTTGAAAGACCTGTCCAACGATATCCCACACTACATAGAAAACTAAAAATAAAAATATATCCGCGCGTTACATGTAGGGAGGTACCCTTAATATATTATTTTTTTGCATGTTTTTATTCTACCACTTTGTCGGCGGGTTTTAGGTATATACTTGTGCCAAATCTCAAGTCTCTAGTATCAATAGTTTTTCCGCTAAACCGCGGACGGACGGACAGACAGACAGACGGACATGGCGAAACTATGAGGGTTCCTTGTTTACTACGGAACCCTAAAAACCTAGACACCTAAGGCCCGGTATCCACCAAAGCGGAGCGGAGAGGAGACATGAGGAGATATGCTGCGAAGATGGCAAGTTATTACAAGTACAGCGGAGAGATGTGAGCTTCAGAGATGTGATGTGAGCTGTGAGAGATCGAAACTAGTCAAGTTCGTTGGGAATTTGGAATTTCGGGTGCCTGACATTTTGAAACCGCCTAACATTTTGGGAATTTGACATTCTGGATTGAAACGGTTCAGTCGACCGGGTGGCAGTCGCCGCGCCACTTGGCCGTCCGACTAGACACTTGACATCTCCTCTCCGCTTGATCCATTTCCACTCGAGCTAAGTGGAGAAGAGATGTGAAAATAACGAAATCGGATTGGTTTATTCAATCTCATCTCCTCCCCGCTTTGGTGGACACCGGGTGTTGGGTTTTCATAAGCAATGCCAATCCTATCACCAACCACCACCGGGGCGCGAATTCAAAACATGCGCCATCGAGCTCCGTGTCGTGCCTAAACCAAGGAGTTTGTTGCACCTTCATACGTCGAGGCGACACTAGCGCCACGCAGCTAGCGGCGTCGAGAGAAAACACTTACTTGCCTGAAATTTGCCGCCAATTCGAGATGCATTTTTTGTGAATTTTCATTTTATTAAGTAAAAGCCTAAAACCAATGACTCTGAAGTGTCTGTGTAAAAACGGAGTTTAATTAATGAACTTTATTGAATCATATAACTGAAAAGGTGGTCTTCCAGAACTTTTTGGTGAGTTGCATTTGCGTCTTTCAATACAGTAATTATAGTCCTAAACTGGACATTTTGGTCCTTTCGAACGCGAATGACCCAGTTACGTTATCATTAAGCATCAACATAACTGAATAACATACCTTTTTTATCTATTTATTATTAATTTAATATTAATTGTTGTCGGCACAAACTCGTACATGTGCTATACAATTTGAATACCTATATTTCAAAAAGTACATTACCTACACGTATTAACAGTACATAGATCCTATTTTTACATTCCTTTTCCCCTGTTTTAACTGCTAAATTTGTACTCGATTTGTAGTTGTGAGTACCAAATTAATTACGTAAAAGATACGATTTATTCGCACGGCGCCATCTTACTTTCTTTGTTGTACACTTTGTATACTTTGTAAGTTGCAATCGTTACTATATATTGAACATAACAATAATGCCTCCTAAAAAAGATGTAGCCGGAATAGAGAAGTTCGAGGATGGAATGGGTGAATATGATATGTTATTACAGCCTCACATAACCGTGAAAGAAATGTGTTTCTTACGATTACAAAATCTGTACGAAATTTCCAACAAAGTTAGTGACAATTCCGAGTTGTTAGGCGATTTCAAAGTTCGATTGAGTGATTTACCAGTCTGGCGGGAAAAGTACGAGGCTAGTGTAGCAAGTATTATTGTGCTTAAAAAGAAGTATGAACCTAATTTTATCCCATCATATCACGAATTAGAAAGTTTTGATAAAATTTATTTCCATATTCTTAGGGTGTCCGAGTTATTTAACAAGGAGGTACCTAGTACGCCTCAGTCTCAGAAAGTCGCAGGTGGTAGTAAGGTAAAATTACCGAAGTTGGAACTTATCGCATTTGATGGTAAACGCGAAAACTGGCCTACTTTTCGCGATACTTTTGTGCGATTAATTCACGAAAATAATCAACTAGCTGATGTTGAAAAGTTTCACTATTTATTGACGGTGGTAAGCGGGCCTGCGTTGACGATTGTCAAGTCGATGCCAGTGACGTCAGATAATTATGAGATTGTATGGAGTAGTTTAGAAAAACGTTACGAGAACAAACGGGCGTTAGCAAATACCTACCTTGATAAATTATTCGAATTTAAACCTCTTCTAAATGAATCCATTTCGGAACTTCACAAGTCTTTGGAAACATTTCAAGAAAATATTAAGGCCTTGTACACACTTCAGATTTCAGATTTGTCAGGGTTTATTCTGTTTTATATTGCGTTACAAAACCTTGATCCCGTCTCTAGGCGTGAACTAGAGAGGGACTTAGATAAAAGTAAAATACCTACTTATAGCGATTTGATAAATTTCATTGAAATTCAAGTTGAAAACCTCGAAATGGCAAAGTGTGTTCCTAATTCCACAAATGCTAATAGTGTACGGCACACTCAGGGTAAGTCGAAGGCGATCAATCGGCCTTCTACAAAATCGATTTATACAAGTTCGCAGCGACCAACGTTGTCGGTCACTGCTGTTACGACAGACCAAGCTGTATCTACAAAATCCATGCAATGTCTGTACTGTAACAAGATGCATTCTATATATCGATGTATCGACTACATCGACCTTACGCCGGCGCAGCGGTTAGAGAAAATTAAACAAATGAATTTATGCGAAAATTGTTTACGCAAACATTCTCTCGACGACTGTCCGTCTAAGGTACGTTGTACGATCTGCAAAAATAAGCATCATCATACGCTGCACATAGATTCTTTTACAAACTCGAACGCTAGTGCAGTGGCGTTGACTTGCTCGGCTAATTTGACAGTCTTGCTCGGCACCGCGGTCATCCACGTCGCAGATTGTTGGGGCCAGTACCACACCGTACGTGCTTTGATTGACAGCGGCGCTATGTCGAGTTACCTAACTCAAGACTGTGCGAATCGCCTAGGGTTGTCGCGCCGCAAATGTAAATTTGAACCAGTCGGTTTGGGTGGCAATTCAATTCAGCAGTTCGGGTTAACAACTTGTAATATTAAACCACGACACTGTAATGGTCCTATCATGTCAACCGATGCGGTCATTGTTTCAAGCATTGCGGGTAATATACCTACAGTGTCATTACCAGAGATAATCACTAATGAATATCAACATTTGATGTTAGCAGACCCTGGTTATTTTAAATCGGCTCCTATTGAAATGCTAATAGCCGGAGATTTATTCCCGTATATTTATGACGGTCAAAAGATACTGCCAAATAAACCTGGCCTTCCTGTAGCTATGAATTCAGTTTTTGGATATGTTATACTTGGACAGATTAAGCTCCCTGATTGGGATAGGGATGTCTCATCGAAGTCAAAGAGTGTGTTCTGTGGTTTCACTACAAATATTGATGAAATTGTACGTTCATTTTGGGAGGTTGAGAACATACCGGTTGGTGTAACTCGTAGTCCAGATGATCAGCTTGCTGAGCGTTTATTTTCGAAAGAATATAGTAGTGGCGACTCTGGTCGGTATATTCTGAAGTATCCTATTCGACGCGATATCGAATTGGGTGTTTCGAGCGCTCTGGCTAAGCGTCGGCTACTGAACCCCGAGCCGAAATTGGAACGGGACCCTGAACTTAAATTACAATATTATAAATGTATGCACGAATATGAGGATTTGGGCGATATGACATGCCTTGGTGACGCTCCGCACATGACCTCCAAGCACATAATTCCACCCTTTTGTGTTATTAAACCGACTAGTACCATCACTTCTCATCGTGTCACAGTCCACTACGAAAGAACGTCCTTTCCAAATATGACAAAAAGATCAGTCTTGTCTCAAATAGGTCGCCTCTTCGACCCCCTCGGTTTTGTAGCTCCAAGTATTTTTTACGCCAAATGTTTCATGCAGGTACTCTGGGCGCGTCAGTTTGGCTGGGATGAAAGCCTGCCACCAGACTTAGCGTCACAATGGAAGACCTATGTTAGCGAACTTCTTTTTTTATCAAATATACGACATGATCGCCATATCAAAGTAGTTCGTCACACCTACTGTCAGATTCTAGGGTTCTGTGACGCACCTACTCTTGGATATGCCGCGGTAGTGTATCTTTTATCACGCAATGCTGATGATGAGATAAAAATCAGTTTAGTCATGGCTAAATCTAAGGTTGCACCCTTAAAGACTATAACTGTTCCTCGTCCAGAACTAATGGCTGCCCATCTATTAGCAAAATTAGTGAAATATGTTCAGTCAATATTAGAAGTTCGACTTAAAGTCAATGAGATCGTATTGTTTACTGATTCATCTGTCGTTTTGGCTTGGCTTAGTACTCCAAGTTATAATTTAAAAACCTTTGTTTCGACCAGAGTGTCTAAAATCCAGGATAGCGTTTCTACTGATTGTTGGAATCATGTTAGTGGTGTTTTCAATCCAGCCGACATCTGTTCTCGTGGCGCTTTACCATCTGCATTACTGGTCAATCGTGAATGGTTCAAACTAGATCGATCACAGTGGCCAGTCAGGTCAATGAATGAGTTTCGGGATTGCGAGCCTCCCGAGTTAAAATGTAAAAAAACTATTGTAGTCACTTCAGTGTCGGAACCGTCAGAGATGTATGAACTGACAGAAAAGTTTTCTAATTTTAATAAACTGGTGAATGTTGTAGCGAGGTGCTTTCAATTTGTTTGTGTTTGCCGCATTCGTTCAGTTCAACCAAGACATCACACCATTACCGACTCGCGCAAGGCACATGATGCATTAGTCAAACTGGTACTAAAGCATCATTTTCTGGATGACATAACGGCGCTATCAAATAACAATCAGTGTACTCCTTCTTTGCGAAAGCTTAACCCCTTTTTGGATGCCGATTATTTCCTCAGGGTGGGGGGTAGACTTTCGCACTCAACTCTTTCATTTCAACAAAAGCATCCTTTGGTGCTACCAAAGAAATCTCATTTTACTAATACATTAATTGATTATTATCACAAACTTTACCTGCATGTGGGTCCAAGAACTCTCCAAAGTTTGATTGTCCAGAAATATTGGATCATTTCCGCTTGCAGTGCTATTCGATCACGCATCACAAAATGTATATCCTGTTTTAAAGTGTCTCCCTTGAAGGCTCAACCTATAATGGGTGAACTACCGAAATATCGGTCAAGCGATGTTCATGTTTTTCACACTGTCGGTATTGACATTGGCGGACCATTTCCAACCAAAGAGTCAAACCGAAGAAACGCGCGTATTTCTAAATCATACTTATGCGTCTTTGTATGCTGTGCCACCCGCGCCGTTCATTTAGAAGTCTTATCTTCTTTAAGTGCGGAGTGTTTTCTCGCGTGTTTCGATCGTTTTACATCACGAAGAGGCTTATGTTCTTCTATTGTCTCTGATAATGGTACTGACTTCGTTTCTGCAATTAAGCAGCTGCAAGAAGTAACTCAATTTTTAAATATTGACTCTGATAGCATAGCCAGAGGTTTTGTAGAGCGTGGTGTAACCTGGCGCTTTAATCCGCCCGCGGGCAGTAATTTTGGTGGTCTTTATGAGGCATTAATTAAGTCCGCTAAACTACTGTTGAAACGAACGGTAGGCACCCGAGCCTTATCTTTTGAAGAACTAACAACACTCTTTTATAGAGCAGAAGCTGTACTTAATTCAAAGCCACTTTGTGCTGTGTCTAGTGATCCTAACGAATTTGAGATATTAACTCCGTCGCATTTTCTCATTGGCAGAGAGCTTTTATCCGTACCGGAATATGACTTAACCGACTTATCGAACTCTAGATTAAATCGTTGGCAATCGATCCAACAAATGTCACAGCGATTTTGGAAACTTTGGAAACGCGATTATTTACATACATTACAAATGCGTCAAAAATGGTGTATTAAGCGTCCCAATATTCAAATTAATGATCTGGTTCTCATTCATTCTGATTCGGCTCCACCTCTGAAATGGGTTTTAGGCAGAGTTATGCAATTACATTATGGTCCAGATGGTGAAGTGCGAGTAGTCAGAGTACGTACCGCTAATAACAGCGAGATTACTAGACCTGTTACTAAATTGAGTATTCTTCCTTTGGAGGAACATTAAGTTGATATTACTTATAATTCTCGTACCTACTATCCTACCTATTCCTATCTATATTTATTATATTAAGTTGTATTTTTAATAATATACATTATAATTTAACACATATACAGTCCACTAACTCTTACACTATTAATTGCCTAACTATTATTATTTCCTGGTGCTCTCTTGGGAACGTAACCGGGAAATCCTCGCGGATTTCGGTGGGGGGAAATGTTGGGTTTTCATAAGCAATGCCAATCCTATCACCAACCACCACCGGGGCGCGAATTCAAAACATGCGCCATCGAGCTCCGTGTCGTGCCTAAACCAAGGAGTTTGTTGCACCTTCATACGTCGAGGCGACACTAGCGCCACGCAGCTAGCGGCGTCGAGAGAAAACACTTACTTGCCTGAAATTTGCCGCCAATTCGAGATGCATTTTTTGTGAATTTTCATTTTATTAAGTAAAAGCCTAAAACCAATGACTCTGAAGTGTCTGTGTAAAAACGGAGTTTAATTAATGAACTTTATTGAATCATATAACTGAAAAGGTGGTCTTCCAGAACTTTTTGGTGAGTTGCATTTGCGTCTTTCAATACAGTAATTATAGTCCTAAACTGGACACCGGGCCTGAAGCTAAATACTTAAAAATAAAATAATGAAGTGTGCATTTTTTATCTTACCGGTGGTAGAGTTCTAATTTAGGGACTCGAGGATGTAGGCACCACCGCATTACCTAATTTATCTGCCGCTAAATGGTAGTGTTCAGCACTACCGTATTCTGCTTAGATGGTAATGTATGCCCCGTGATAACTATCATAGTGACAAAACAATTAAGATCTCAGGGGTGGCAATGCATTTGAATTTTGAACTATGGTCTTTGTGTTAGTGTATAATAGACAGTATAGACACCTATGTCTATAGGCTGCAGTTATCACTTAACATCAATGTGATTTGTGTCACCTTCATAACTACAAAAAAATATTCGTCAAGATCAAAGTTATGGCATTTTCTCTCCAAATAAGATTTTACTGGTGGTAGAGCTCCAGTGACGGAGCTCGCGGGCGTAGGCACCACCGCATTACCTAATATACTTGCCGCTAAATGGTAGTGTTCAGCACTATCGTGTTCCGGTCAGGTGGTAATGTACGGCCCTGATTTCCGGTACAGAGGTATAACACCTTAGTCCTCACGAGTGGTAACGCATCTGCATTTTGACCTTGGTCTTTGTGTAAGTGTTTATAGGCTGCAGTCATCACTTAACATAAACGTGAACTGCATGCTTGATTGCCACTTCCATTACATAAAAAAAGGACCATACCTCCTTTTCGTCAGTATCAAAGACGTCGATGTCGAAGGCTCGGCTCTTGCCCACCAGCACGCGGTTGAGGAACCCGGAGTCCTCCTTGGCGTGCAATATCACTGAGCCATCGGGTGCCACCACCACGTACTTGCTGTTGGTAAACTGCGCCGTCTTTTCCCGTATCATCACCCGCTCCAGGGGTTTAAGGCTGGTCAGACCTGAGGCGAAAATAGAAAGTTTTTGTTCTTTATTAATGAATCTAGATATTGTTATTATGTGTAGTATAGTTTTTTAACCATTCCTGAGGCCGAAGGTGGTATGCCTCTGTGCTGGAAATTACAGGGCCGTACATTACCACCTGACCGGGATACGATGGTGCTGAAAACTACCATTTAGCGGCAAGTATATTAGGTAATGCGGTGGTGCCTCCGTCACTGGAGCTCTACCACCAGTAGAGACTATCTATTCTGTAATGTATTCACCTATGTATTTTAAATATTCTGCAAAGCATGACGAATCGCGGGTCAAATACATTTACCTCTACCTCTACCTACCCTTCAGAAGACGTATTCGTGAAGTTACGACATAAAATTTGGCCGCCAAAATGAAAGAAACATGTGGGACTGAAGTGTTCATTTAACTGTTCAGATTTATGTATTATCAAAACACTGCCGACATCATTGGTTCAGCAGTTATTAACTAACAGATAAATAAACATCGGACCGCACCTGGACTTGGCCTAGAAATCTGCAAATGATATTCTTAGTCTCTAAATATTTTAGTGAATAAATATTCTATCAGACAGTATAGTGTAATTAGTTAATGAGCTAGAACTTCAACTGAGGAAGATTTTTTTTTAATGTAATAGAAGTGGCAAACAAGCATGTAGTTTACATTGGTGTTAAGATGATGACTGCAGCCTATAGAAACCAACACAAAGACCAAGGTCAAAATACAGATAGATGCGTTACCACTCCCGAGACCTTAGGTGTAATGCCTCTGCGCCGGAAATTACAGGGCCGTACATTACCACCTGACCGGAACACGATAGTTCTGAACACTACCATTAGCGGCAAGTATATAAGGTAATGCGGTGGAGCTCTACCACCAATGTAATGTACCTTTATATTTCTTTACAATTCTATTTTCCTCAATGCATTAAGGCGTCGTGACGTGATGGCCCATCATCCTCTAGTGGAGGAATTTCTTCCTCCATTGCAGAGAGCCACACGGGCCACCGGCCTACTGGAGAGGATATAAAAGATATTTATAAAGTATCCATAAGTAGCCATAGCGTTTATTGCCGATGCAAAACAGTCTGTCATTTTTGCGGGGGTAATGTGTGTGACACACAACAAAATTAAATTTATTTTTACAAAATACATAAACAATTTTACGCATATATAAATAATTATAAATAAACCTCATACATTGTTACTCACTTCACATTAAAAGAATTATCTGAATATTACTATACATACTATACTATATGAATATAATATTATATATACTATACTATATTATTATTTTACTGGTGGTAGAGCTCCAGTGACGGAGCTCGCGGGCGTAGGCACCACCGCATTACCTAATATACTTGCCGCTTAATGGTAGTGTTCAGCACTATCGTGTTCCGGTCAGGTGGTAATGTACGGCCCTGTAATTTCAGGCACAGAGGCCATAACACCTTAGGCCTCAGGAGTAGCAGCGCATCTGCATTTTGACCTCTGGTCATTGTGTGGGTGTCTATAGGCTGCAGTCATCACTTAACATCAATGTGAACTGCATGCTTGTTTACCACTTCCATTACATAAAAAAAAAAAATTAAAAAAAATTACAAATACATAAACAATTTTACGCATATATAAACAATTATAAATAAACCTCATACATTGTTACTCACTTCACATTAAAATAATTATCTGAATATTAAATACAGTACTTACCCAAAGGTTCAGCATCCATGTTGTATCCAATTTTTTGATGTAATAAAAAATACTTTTGCAGACGTTTAGAATTTCACGCTTCTAGTGATGCCATAATCTATGCCGATGCCGATATGATGAAAGGTTTATAGAAACTATTTTTATTTATTTTATTTTTAAAGAAAAATGGAAAGAAAAATTTGACTTCAGGCGAGGCTCGAACTCGCGACCTACTGGGAATCTAGTCCAGCCGCTCTTCCAATTGAGCTACTGAAGCATAGTTGGTAATAGATGGCGCTGCTGCTACCATAAAGCAATGCAATAGATTTGAAGGAAAGATTTGACAAATCGGGCAGGGCTTCAGTAGCTCAATTGGAAGAGCGGCTGGACTAGATTCCCAGTAGGTCGTGAGTTCGAGCCTCGCCTGAAGTCAAATTTTTCTTTCCATTTTTCTTTAAAAATAAAATATATTTCACAAGAATGTGTTAATGCGAAATAATATAAAAAACTATTTTTATTTATTTATGTAATGGAAGTGGCAAACAAGCATGCAGTTCACATTGATGTTTAGTGATTACTGCAGCCTATAGACACCCACACAAAGACCAAGGTCAAAATGCAGATGCGTTACCACTCCTGAGCCCTAAGGTGTTATGCCTCTGTGCCGGAAATTAAAGGGCCGTACGTTACCACCTGACCGGAACACGATAGTGCTGAACACTACCATCTATAGGCTGCAGTCACTTAACATCAATGTGAACACGCATGCTTGTTTGCCACTTCCATTACATAAAAAAATATATATGAATTGTTTCTCGAACTTTCTCTCGTATTTTTGGTTCGTCTTTGTCACAAAAGCCATCTTTATTTCGGTTGTTATTTCTCTATCAAATATTATCCTCGTTGTTGAAAGATAGAATACTCGTAGATTCCCCCAGTACAACATAAATAAACGACAAAGCTCCCTTATTTTCTTTCGTATGTGAAGTAATTGGTCATGTGTAGGATTGCCAATAGTATTACATTATAATAAAAAGATTGCGGCGAATTGAGAACCTCCTTTTTTGAAGACGCTTAACAAAGCTATACTAATGTATGGCTAAAATAATCTATACAAATGAATAAAATCATAGTGTCTGTTTGTAATATAAAAATATCCGGTACATATACCAAAACAACTTTTTTTTCAATTTTTCTCTGTCTGTCTGTCTGTCTGTCCGTCTGTCCGTCCGTCTGTCTGTCTATCTATCTGTCCATCTCTGGACGGCTGGACCGATTTTGACGGGACTTTCACTGGCAGATAGCTTAGTCATAGTCATATTCGTTTATTTGCTTATGTAATAAGAAGGAACTTAGGCTACTTTTATACTAGCTGCGCCCACGACTTCGTCCGGGTAGATACTGAACAATCATAAATTCTCACGGGGTCGAAGTCACGGGCACAACTAGTCGATAATAATTGTACTTTTGTACGTCACGAGAGTGGCAATTAAGCATACAGATTACATTGATGGAAAGTGAATACTGTAGCCTATAAACATCTACATACATTTACTGGTGGTAGTGTTCCAGTGTAGGAGCTCGTGGATGTCGGCACCACCGTATTACCTAATTTATCTGCCGCCAAATGGTAGTGTTCAGTACTATCGTGTTCCGGTTAGATGGTACTGAATATAACGTAAGGTTGTGTGGTGAGGTGTATATTTTAGCTTTTTTTTATTACGGCATCGCTATTACGCATATTGCCAGTGTCAAGTAAAACGATATTTAGTATTCGTATTAAGCAGCGTAAAAGTCAGAATCAGTCAGTCAATTTATCAGTCCGTCAAGTATTCGTATTAAGCAGCGTAAAAGTCAGAATCAGTCAGTCAATTTATCAGTCCGTCAAGTATTCGTATTAAGCAGCGTAAAAGTCAGAATCAGTCAGTCAATTTATCAGTCCGTCAAGTATTCGTATTAAGCAGCGTAAAAGTCAGAATCAGTCAGTCAATTTATCAGTCCGTCAAGTATTCGTCTTAAGCAGCGTAAAAGTCAGAATCAGTCAGTCAATTTATCAGTCCGTCAAGTATTCGTATTAAGCAGCGTAAAAGTCAGAATCAGTCAGTCAATTTATCAGTCCGTCAAGTATTCATCTTAAGCAGCGTAAAAGTCAGAATCAGTCAGTCAATTTATCAGGCCGTCAAGTATTCGTATTAAGCAGCGTAAAAGTCAGAATCAGTCAGTCAATTTATCAGTCCGTCAAGTATTCGTATTAAGCAGCGTAAAAGTCAGAATCAGTCAGTCAATTTATCAGTCCGTCAGTCAGTCACAGTCATAGTCAGTAATTCGAGTAGTAAAGCGATGGCTACCTACTTTACCAGAACATTTACAATGAAGTTTTGGAGGCAATCTGTTTTCGAAATGTTATTCAATTTTACTATACACAGGCACTGTAATGAGACTATATCAAACAAAATGCCACCAACTTTACTCGTATTTAATATAACTCAAAAATACACCAAGAAAATGCAATAAAATAAGAGATCTAAACTGTGACCACACGCCTCGTTCAAGGTGCCCGCCAAAAAAACATTTTTTAGCTTAATTTGAGATATTCTTACTCGAAATGCTTAAGAAATGTTGAGAACAACATTAACTCCAAGTAATTTGCGTCTAATATTACCTACAGGTATATTAAGAGACCATTATGCCGAGAACTTCTGCACTTTAAAAGTGTGCCTTCGGGGAATACGCGTGAAGTTACGAAACTAAGTGAAACCGGCCAAGTGCAAGTAGGAGCCGCGTTCACAGGATCTTGCACAATTCAGAGATTTTCATTTTATCTAAGGAAGATGGCAAGCTAAATTGCAGCTCACATTGAGATTATTATGACTGCAGCCTATAGACATTTACACAAAAACCAGAGGTCAAAATACAGATGAACTGCCAGCCCTGAGACCCAAATTGTTATGTCTCTGTGAATCTTACATTTTTTTTATGTAATGGAAGTAGCAAATAAGCGTACAAGCTATAGACACCCACACTAAGACCAAGGTCAAAATGCAGATGCGTTACCACTCCTGAGGCCTAAGGTGTTATGCCTCTGTGCCGGAAATTACAGGGCCGTACATTACCACCTGATCGGAACACGATAGTGTTGAAGACTACCATTAAGCGGCAAGTATAATAATGGGGTGGTGCCTACGCCCGCGAGCTCGGTCACTGGAGCTCTACCACCATTAAAATAATTATACCATTTCTTTAATTTCTATAATTTTTTGCACTATGAGGCTGCGCTAAGCTGCGGACTGGACAGACGGAGATGGCGAAACTATTTTTCTTTTTTTTTCGTTATTATGGCATCGTCATTACAAGTAAAACGACACTTCGTATTCGTATTTATTTAAGCAGCGTAAAAGTTAACATAGTTAGTCAGTAACATTTACAATGAAGTTTTGGAGGCAACCTGAAAGGTCGTGTTATCGCACTGTTATTCTATTTCACTATACACGGGCACTGTAATAAACCTATATCAAACAATATAACTTAAAAATACACCAACAAAATGAAATAAAATGAGAGCACCTTACGCTTCTTTCAAGGTTTCCACCAAAACTCCAAATTATGTTCCTTGTAATCTGCTGAACCCTAAAAAGGCTATATAAACACACTGTCTAACTATACCAACGCGTTCTCCATAAACTACACCAACAAAATGAAATAAAATGAGAGCACCTTACGCTTCTTTCAAGGTTCCCACCAAAACTCCAAATTATGTTCCTTGTAATCTGCTGAACCCTAAAAGGGCTATATAAACACACTGTCTAACCATACCAACGCGTTCTCTAAGAAGCAATGTTTATCCCAAATAGAAATATATAATATCGCCGCGGCTAGTGTTTATTTATTCATCATATCGAAATTTTACGATTTCCGAATCAGTATACATCTTTATAATATTTGTTTACATATTTCGCAATGTGTTAAAAACTGATACTGACATATTTAACAAAATTTTGATAGGTTCATTTATTTATCATAGTATGTTCTTAGGTTTTCACGAGCTTAGTCATTGAAATAAAACTAGTTTTCGTATTTATTTTGCGTAAGAATCATCTTGCGGAAGCGCGCAAAGCCCCGCGGCTGGTGTAGATCGTAAGCGATCTACTCGGTTAAGCGATGTGGGCGCGGTCGGGTGTGTGATGGGTGACCGCTAGTGGCAAATTAAAAGTATCCGTGCTTCGGAGGGCACTCGGACTTCGAAGGCCGTCGGTCCCGGTTGCTATCGATGGATAGCAGTCGTTGAACCTTGTCGGAGGTCTTATGGGCGGTTTGAAAACACCCGAGAGCTGGTTGGCCACTAACCCGTATCTCCACCAACCCGCATTGGAGTAGCGTGGTGGAGTAAGCTCCAGTCCTCCTCCCGAGGAGGGGAGAGACTCGTGCCCAGCAGTGGGACGTATCAAGGGTTGCCATTATTATTATGCGAAGCTTATCAATTCGAATAATAGTTGTATTTCAGGGGTGAACGTTTGTATATACTATAATTAATTAAATGCCTCATCTAATTTAATTGCATGCTATACCCACCCGGGGGGCGGTACTCTTCTTCTTAACACAGACTATTGTAACAAATAGCCTAGCAAGAAGAATGGTACAATGCCCATACTATAACTAATGTGCACCTGTATGTCAATTTGTTCTGAAATATGTACCTATTCTAAAAATTGTACTACATGTGTTAACGTCAAATAAAAATTTTATTGTTAAAAAATATATATATATAAAAATAATTATGAAGCACATTTCAGCGTTTTTGAATATTCAATCCTCAAGGGTGAAAATAAGAACGTTTATATATTATGAATTCCAGGCGCAGAAGTCGTAAATCTCGTAAGAATGAGCTTGTAAGCCTATATAGGTGTATCATTTTTCAACGCACACAATGTAACTTAAAGCATAAATAAATTTGCACTTCCCCACTAATATTATAAATGCGAAAGTAACTCTGTCTGTCTGTCTGTTACCTTTTCACTTTTCTTTCTTTCTTCTTTCTTTCTAATTAAATTTGGTACAGAGATAGAGTTGACTTTGAGAAAGAACATAGGCTACTTTTTAAACGACATCCACGCGTGCGAAGCCGCGGGCAACAGCTAGTAAGAAAAAAATAAAATAAGCGAACACTCACAGCCCCCCCCACACTAGACATAATCCTGCGTCGTGGGTGTCGTTGTACACGTGACACGTAGGTGCAACATATTCTCACAAACACCCAGACCCGAAAAAAATATCTGTAGGCCATTAGCTGTGCTGTAGGCCATACAAATATTTGTCAAAATAAATATTAATTTATAGACTACGCTTAGGACTTACCACCATTTAAAAACTATAAAAAACAACAAACGATTCAAATCTCAAAATTAGAAAAAGTCAAAATTATCAAAAATGAACTAGGTAAACAGGTTATGACACCACTTTCGTAAGAGTTCTTCTTAAGTAAGAGGTTGAGATTATATTGAAGTTAGTTTTTACAAATTAACTGAACTTTTTCTTTCAAGTTTAATATTAAAATCTTCAGTTCAACACTGTTACGATGTAGGAAGGGTTCGTCTCGCTCCGGGAGCGACTGAGTTATCGTTAACTCTGACCGTCACTGAAGAAATGCGCTGGACTGAAACAATGAAAAGCTGTTTCGAGTTGGATGATGTTATGCAATAAAGATGATACATAATTCATATTTAGTTTTAAAAGCACAAATTTTAGGCATAAGCATTATCAAATCTATTTAACGATAAATGGTAATGTTCAGCGGGTGTTCCGATCAGGTTGTAACGGCCAATTTAATTTCCGACACAGACATAACAGGACGGCAAGTGGCAACACATCTAAATTGCAACTTTTCTGGAGAGTTTTGGCGGGAACGCGGAAAAGAGCTGTGTCGCTGCGTGATATTATTTTCGAATTTTGTGTATAGTCGCATATTTATGTGTAAAAATGGTTTTTATAACAATTTTTATTATAAAGCATTCGACAACGTTCATGAGAGTAAGAAAGTGATATTATGAAGTGAAAAGTGATTTTTCGTATTGCCTCCAAAACTTCGTAAAACTCCTAGTAAAGTCCCCTTCGCGTTACTGGAGCCATCTTATCATATTCCTCATGGAAGCATTTAATCATCGTCATCTTCCATGTGGATATTCATTAATTTAAAGAAATGTGAAATTCAATATGTATACGACTGAAAGACTCTGTATCTATGGTCATGAATAGACTATTTATTAAAAAAAAATTTAACTTTTCTGTTGCCAAACTTGTCAAGTTTCGCGGGGTCCTGCCCCTGTGGAAACGCAGAGTTAGAAGACGTACACCACGTCTTGTGAGAGTGCTCTATGATAGAGCACTCTATCTCTCTCTATAGCTTAGGGACGACCTACTGAACGGCGTGACTCAAGACGGGTCCGATATATTTTTGCGATCTTGTGGGTTCGGCGACGAACTTCAGGCGGCTACGCGACTACGCGCGGTTGCCATAAAATTAGAAGAAGACTGGAACGAGAGGAGAAAGATACTCGGAGACGGAGGGCTGAGAGCAGAAAGAGGAAGAAACACAAACACAGGACGACCGGAGACAGGAGCCAAAGGAGTGGCTGTGGCGTCATGCCCCAGAAAGGGGAGAGGGATCACGAGGGACGCATATAAACAGAAATAGTAAAATGACTTATAAGGAGTCAAGAACACATGCGCGTGCGACAAACCTTATAAGGGTTTTGTGGGTCTTGTGGTATCCATATACATTTATTCGTAACAAATCTTAATAAATAAAATAAATATTTTGGTGTGCGCGCACATCGTAAAAATACCAATCACGCCAATAGAAGTATAACTTTAAAAAACTAATTATCAATGTAAAGATAAGAAAGAAAGAAACAAACAATTTATTCAGACATGCAGCGCGGAGACATAAACAAACCAAATAAAATAAATGGAAAACAATTAACAAACAACACATAATATATACCTATACATACAAAAAAAAACAAGGGTGGAATATAATATGTCTCATAGCTGGTCTAAAAGGGTGCCCAGATCAGCTTCATATCGATTATAAGATATTATCTTATAATAATTATAGCGTCCGTTATTGACGCTGGTTTTCGTCTGGGACCCAGTGCTGCACGGATGTTAGTCAGCAACAAGTGTGTGTACCTCTACTATCTACTCTCTAAATGTGAACTGTATTCTTGTTTGCCATTTCATGACAAAATAAAATATTATAAAGCCTTACAGCATAACACCGTCCATTTAAGTACCGTTTACACCTACTATTGGTTACGGCCCCACAGGCCCCGCAGGCCCCACAGCAAACAGGGTGGCAGCCGTGGCAGGGCGAGGGCGGCCCCAACATGCCACATTATTATGACTAGTGCTCACCCATTACCATTATTGAACATTTGAGGAAAATGTTTTGATTTTTCGTCTATTTTTCCTTTTATTGGCGGTAGAGCTGGTATTGGGGTTTTAGTGTCGCAGCTCGAGGGCGTGGCAGCAGCATTACCTAATCTACTTACCGCTAAATGGTAGTGTTCAAAGCTATCATGTTCCGGTCGGGTGGTAATGTACGGACCTGTGATTTCTGGCAACAACTTAGACCTCAGAAGTGGTAACGCATCGTACATTGAAATCTCTGGTTTAATATTGAACATCAACAAAAACACCAGTGCAGATAGATATACCTACGATACTAGATGTTTATAGGCTGCAGTATTTCACTTACCATCAATGCGAACTGTATGCTTGTATGTCACGAAAGTGGCATAAACCTGCCATGTGTGACAAATACATTAGAACATATTTTATATTCGACTCGCACTTGGACAGTTTTTATCTCTTTATCCATACTAAACCATCTCGCTGCGACCATTTTATACTTTATTTTATTTACTATACCTACTGGGTTTATACGGTACCTAATAACTGTATTTGAATGTCTCTTAGCATGTTAAAATAACAAGGGTAGTAAAATGAAAGCCTCACCAGTGTATGTTACGTCCCTTTTTTTATATAATGAAGTTGGCAAACAAGCATACAATTGAGAGTTTTGACGGGAACCTTGAAAGGGGCGTATGGTGCTCTTATTTTATTTCATTTTCTTGGTGTATTTTTAAATTATATTGAATAAAATTGGTGGCATTTTGTTTGATATAGGTTTATTACAGTGCCCGTGTATAGTGAAATAGAATAACAGTGCGAAAACACGACCTTTCAGGTTGCCTCCAAAACTTCATTGTAAATGTTCTGGTAAAGTAGCCATCGCTTTACTCGAATAACTTGATTGTAACTCACTTGACTGACATATTATACTTGATAACTTATATACTTGATACTTACATATTATACTTGATGACTATATTATACTAACTTTTACGCTGCTTAAATAAATATTAAATATCGTTTTACTTGACACTGGCAATATGCGTAATAGCGATGCCATAATAACAAAAAAAAAAAAAAAACAAGTATACAATTCACAATGATGTTATGTGATGACTGCAGCCTAAGGCGGCCAACCGTCCCGGATTCTGCGGGACCGTCCCGTAATGCTGGATGTAATACCGCTTTGCAAGAATTAATATAACAGTCCCGCAAAACGTTGGATGCGTCCCGCATGTCCCTCATTCGATGCATTGTACCTACCATGGCTATTGTTTTCAAGCTATTTCACAACCACACAGTCACACACACACATAAAACATACACTCTACACTACACCCACACACGCATGCAAACAACAACGGTTCGTGTGTGTGTGTGTGTGATCGCTTTGTTCCATTTGTACTAAGTTTGTAAGTTATGTGTTTTTATGTAATTTTGGTACGTATACAAACAAAACTTCATACTTCGCATTCACCATACCCTATCGTCCCGCATGCTATTTTCAGAAAGTGTGCCGCCTTACTGCAGCCTATAGTCACCCACACAAAGACCGGAGGTTAAAATTCAGATGCGTTGCCGACCCTGAGTAGCCCTGAGAAACGTCTCAGGCCTCGTAGTAACTCGTTAGTTATGTTCCAACTAGGAATTTCCAAGCTAAGTATGAAGGTACGAAGGACGGTTATATTACATTTAGATCTTGTATTTATCTTGTACTCATGTTCTACAATAAATGTGAATGAATGAATGAAGTATAGCCAAGGAATTCATGGAACCCAGTATAGTTTGGTTATGTTGGCGACCCAGTTGGTCCAGCGGTGTGAGACGACCACTTGATTCGAAGGGCCGCGGGTTCGATCTCCGCACCGGGACAAATATTTGTATGGCCTACAGATATTTGTTTCGGGTCTGGGTGTTTGAGTATGTGTTGTATGTGTACAACGGCACCCACGATACAGGTTTATACCTAATGTGGGACTGTGAGTGTAAGTGTAATAAAAATAAAAGTCCGTCCTTTGCTATTTATTAGTAATAATTAATTTAATTACATACATACTAGGGGTGGACGATATACATCGATGTTTTATAAATACTCGATGTATATTAACGATACATCGAATCGAACCGATGTATTTTTATATCAGAATCAGAAACTCGGCATCTCTTATGACAAGTCAAAAACAAACAAAATAAATTAAAGTGAATAACAATTGATATACATGTCAAACGAGATAAAAAATATATGTACAGTCAAGAATATCACTAAGATAAAACTAAATATAATATACTAAGTAGAATGTCTCATTTTCCCTTTACAAACTGATAACAAGTAGTAAAAAGAAAAGAAAAAAGAGTCATTCTTTGTCATTCACCGGCAGAGTTCCAAAGTCCAATATGATCTGAGAAAAAACTGAACAAAAAACTCAGTCGGCTCTTTTAAAAATATCTCTTAGGCATAATTTTACAATTTTCCATAATTTAAACAAATTTAAAATTAACAATATAATATCAACATTACACTTTGATTATTACATTTAAAACCCTTGTGGAGCTAGATCAGCATTTAGACATTTATATATTTAAACATTTATATCCTTGAGATAGTCCTCGAGTTTATAGTAAGCCTTTTTACATAGAGTGCGTTTAATTAATGCTTTGAATTTACAATCGGTGAGTTCAACAATCCCGGATGGGATCTTGTTATCAAATTCTACATTATATCAGAGAATATGTAATAATACTATTTAGGAAAGATATATTAGTATTCGTCAGTCGAAAACTTGGCAGAGACAACTTGTTCTTATTCCTTGTATTATAACTATGCCTATCGGAGATTTTATCAAACAGATATAAATGTATCCTCGCGAAAAGTATATTCTCATAGATGTAATGACAAGGGACTGTCATTATATTTATTTATTTAAATAGTTCTTTCAAAGAATCACGACTACGTAATGGCCCTCTTCTGTAATACAAAAATTGTTTGTATGTTAGCCGCTCGACCCCACAATAAAATACCATAGGACATGACACTGAAAATAGCTAAAATATACAAGTCTTGCAGTGTCTATATAAGTTAATTGCCTAATTTTCCTAACAGCATAAGCTGCGGAACTCAAACGTTTCGCTAACTGCCTAATACGAGTATGTGGTCCCCATTGTAACTTCGAGTCAAGCGTTATTTCCAAGAAGGTAGCGTCATCAACAAATTGAATTTTGTATATATATATCTTCTTCACGCCAGGTCCCTAACGGGGTAGGCAGAGAGTGTAGAGCGCCAGACATCCCGGTTCTGACAAACCTCTCGTGCCTCGTCTACCTTCATCATTCTCTTCATACATGCACGCCGATTCCTAAGACTTTTGACACCACCATCAGACAGAACTCGACCTATTTGGTCATGGTAGGTCAGCCTTGGTCTTCCTGGGCCTCTGCAACCATCCACATTCGCATTGTATATCTGTTTAGTCATTCGCTCATTCGACATTCTTTCTATATGCCCGAACCATCGGAGCATGCCTTTTTTCATTTTTACACCGATACTATCATTCACACAAAGTCTCTTTCTTACATCTTCATTACGAACGCGATCGGTAAGTGATACACCGCAGATTGAATTTTGTCATTGCTTATAAAAATGTCTCCTTCTTTACTTTTTACATTAGGGAGGGTAAAACCGGATACATTTGTCTTTTTTACTATTCAGTGCAAGATTACTGACTTGATTACTGATTATCTGATATATCAATATTACATCGATGCCCCATGCCGACGCATTATATCGAATAAAACATGGATGTTTTTTTTTCAATGTCCATCCCTGAATTTCTTAATACATACCAAATTACCAATGTTTTTTAACTGTTCTTATTCTAATTCGATTAGGGACGAAACGATATGAGTAATTACAAGTACATACTCGATACTTTTGTTCCGATACCAAGTACTTTTAGGATCGATTCTTTGAAACTAGGTATCGAATAAAGGGTCCAAAGTACTATATAAGTACTCAAATGTACAGAGATATGAGTACTTTGTTTAAAAAAGCTACTGCTGTTTTTTTTCTCATTCATAATATGATTTCACCGATACCATACGTGTAAGTATCGATACTTGACGTCCGATACGGTATCAAGTAAAAGTATCGATATCTCTATGGTATCGTTTTGTCCCTAAATTCGATTAATGCGATTTTTGTTTATATTAAACATTTAATTTCATTACATCATATGTTTAATGTTAATATTGTTAATTAATAAAGAAATTTAATATTAACAATGTTAACTCACTCACTACACTAAATTCAGTTCAATGAAATTCATTTAATTTCTCTTTTCTAGATTTAAGATCACTTATTAAGTGTTAGCTAGTTACTAGCTTCCACTTTCAAAAATACAATAGCGTTGAACACTACCATAGGCAGATAGATTTTTAAGCAGTTCACATTGATAACACATACTAACAGTTGGGCGTCTATACAATGTCAGTAGAAAAAAACGATAACATGATGTAAGTACGAGCAGCGCCATCTATTGCGCTTTCTTGAGTAACTTTATTTTCTAACAACCCATTTTGAGACTGGTAGGAAGTTAGGTACCTATATTTTCATAACTTATATTCGCGTTTATATTTTAAAATTAAGTTAGTATATTTTCATATGATTATTATTAAATAACTTTACTTGCACTTTTTTGAAGAGTTGTCATTAGAGGCGAATGACGAATTAAAATTTTCTCCAAAAAATAATGTATTAATTTATTATTATATTTTATTACTACATAGTAAAAAAAGAGATATTGTTTCACATTAATTTTAAGTGATTAACGGCCAAATACTCAAACGTCACTTAAATATAAGTGGAACTTAAAAGTCTTCTGTCTTTAAAGAACACGTTCAAACGATAGAGAGAGCGCACATTTGAGGATTGCATAAAATTGAGTGACGTTTGAGTATTCGGCCATAAGTAATTCTCTATATAAGTAGTGTACTTCACTAATTCTATACCAATTCGTAAACCAATTACGGACCAACCATTATCGAATGTTTACGAATTTTACAATACTTACCAATGCAGGTCAATTTTATATAGTTTTATGTTTTTATCTCAAAATCTCTGGTTTGAATGTAGTATGAAATCGTTTGAATTAAATGTGGTTGTAACTCTAAAATATATTCTTGAATAAATTAGTTGTATTTTTTTCGGATTCTTCTTTAGCTTACCAATTTTTTGAGGACGTGTACAAACCAGCGCCGAGCTCGCAACATCTCCTTTCAATTCTTTCAGAACTACACAATCCCAAAAGAATGATGCCACCAGCAACCAACAGCCGAACGTATACCTCTGAATTTATTAGACATATCAAAACTCACAACAGTATAAAAAACACAATCGCCCACGTATTAAATTGTTGTATGAAAATAAACACATATTTTATACCAGGTTTAAAACTTAACGTGTATGGCCTTGGTCAATAACAATGGATTAACATTCTGATGAGAAAAACGCACGCGTTATTTGTAGATGCTGGTAGAGCTCCAGTGTAGGAACTCGAGGGTGTAGGCACCACCGCATTACCTGATCTATTTGCCGCCAAATAATATAATATTAATAAATCATTTATTGATAAAACAAAAATGGCACATTCTCACTGCACTCTAAACTATTTATCATGTCACTTAAAATTCAATAAGATGAACGTTGGTATCTGTAAAAGTTAAAAACTGTGGTAACAGATACCAGCGCTTCCCTTGATAAAATACACAAAGAATTGTGACGTGGACTTTTCTTAGAACATGTTTTTGTATTTTTTTGACAGTAATAAAATTATAATTACGTAAGTAACGGAAATACAAAAGCATTCATAACATAAATAAAAACATTAAAAAAGAGAGTAATGGCCGAATACTCGAAGAAGGAAGGCTGATTGGTCTGTGCTCAAACGTCACTCAATTTTAAGCAACCCTCAACTATACGCTATATCTGCCGCAAAATGATAGTAGCTTCACGCCTGTAATCCCCAAGGCGGCCAGACCCAATATTCGATCTCAATTCATTTGATGACCGAATTCAGTTATCGATTACCTGAATTCATCAATTTATTGAGCGTCATCTATTCAATGACGCTCCTTCAAATCCATACAAATCTGCGTTTAGTAAGAGTAAATAAAATCTCACACTGGGCACTCTGGTGGCGAGCCTGTTGACATCCCCGGGCACATCAAAGGATCAGCGATTAATGGTGCAATATTGGGAGCCTTTAGAGCCCTTAGACAAATAGAGGCGTGACGTCTTAAAATGTTTAAAATGCTTTCAAACTTTCTATAACAATCTTGTCACAGTCACATCAATTTATACACAACAGACATTCGAACTCGAACTTTACCGACCTGGAAATAACCGACCTTCAATTTTACGACTGCTCCGCCGGGGTCACGGACGAACGGTCGGCAGGGGTTGAGGGGTCACATCCCTTTATGGTGCCACTGGAGACTGCCCTTGTTACGTCCGATCACAATTCATTAAAAAGAAATGACAGAAATATGTACAAGGCCAAATGTTGATTTCAATGTTCATGTCGTATCTAAAAGTTACAGTTCAAATAAAAACTTACTGGTGGTAGAGTTCTAGTGAAGGAGCTCGAGGGTGTAGGCACCACCGCATTACCTAATTTATCTGCCGATAAATGGTAGTGTTTAGTACTATCGTGTTCCGGTTAGATGGTAATGTATGGCCCCGTAATCATTTTACAGAGACATGATAACTTAGGGGTGGCAACGCATCTGCATTTTGACCTCTGGTTTTTGTGCAGATGTCTATAGGCGGCAGTCATGACTAACATCAATATGAGCATACTTGTTAGCCACCTTCCGTACATAAAAAAGGTTATTTTCGAATTCACGACTATATTCCAGAATGGATACGCAAAGAAAAACAACTTAGGCTTCACGGCTGGCTACATGTCTGTATTCTGACGTCCTGTTTTCGTGTATATGTCTATTGACTGCAGTATTCACTAACAATTCATGTGAACTGCGTGATTAATTTCATTCATTTTTGCATACATAATTACATACATTCAAAATCTACAATTGGCTAATAACGTTTTCTGCTCATTATTGGCTGGTCCTGGCACATGAAAAAATCTATGTAGCACAAACTTCTCGACCCGCGGTTCGAACCCGGAACCTCAGCCTAGCAGTAGTAGCCTGCTACCACTAATCTCAGAAGTTACACACGAAACAAGCATATTGGCCTAAACGTAGAGCTACTAATGGTAGAGCTACAGTGACGAAGCTCGCGCTAGTGTTCAACGCTATCGTCAGCTATCGCCTGTATTAATTGTTAAAAATAACTGATTATGCCCCCTGGCCCCCCCTTTCACTTATGGAATTGTTCTGGAATGTTCACACTAGTTCCATTAGGCAGTTCCATGAATTCCATTATGGAACTGGAAAGAATGACAGGAGATACTTTTTACCAATATATATAATCTTATATATTTTAATGATAGTTATTTATCATTGTGCAATTCGTGCAATAATTGTGCTCATATTGCATCAGCAATGAAAAATAATTTAAGTACACAGAGGTATAATGTCTCAAACCACGATTGTACATAAACTGATCTCTGCCTAACTATTTATTAATTTACCATTGTGTATTTTTAAGTAAGTACCTACATCTATGCAAATATTGTTTTAATCTAAAACAAAAAAAAAGGTTACCTATTTTTTCATGGGCAATGCAGTACAATAAAATAAACGTAATGTAAAAAACAAATATTTATTTTGAAATGGCATCTTTAAAAATCATCTATCGTAATCAGTCTGAAAGTAATAAATACACTACTAAACCGTAATATCTACGACGCAAATAATAACATAAAAAATTCAAACATTTTGTAGAATTCATCACCGAAATAAAATCAAATGTTTATTAAAACGCACCTATCTTGGATATTTATGTTATTATTTTCGTAAAAGGCACAGTGATGTGGAGAATTTATCCGGATTTTTCACCATCAGATTTCTCTTGTATCGGCACTTTCCTCTCCTCAATAGGCTGAGCCCTGAACGCAATCAACTTCAGCTTTCCCTTATCCAGATGACACTCCACCCGCTCCGGTGGAAAACCTTCCGGCAACAGGAACCGACGCTCGAAGTGACTCCTAGTCCAACCATCTTCTCTTTTCACCTCCTTTTTCCCTTCCACCATGATCTCATTCCCGATTGTCTTCACTTCGATTTGTTCTGGACTAAAATTCTTCACATCCAAATGTACCTCAACCTTCTTCCCGTCAATCTTCACTTCAGAATCCGAATACACACCTTCGATACCATGTTCTTCCGGCGCCGTCGTCTGCTTGATGTATTTAACAGGGTCCCTGAAGAACGGATCTTGGGAGAAGACAGCGAAGGGATCCTGAAATACGCGGTAAATGGGATCCCGGTTGGCTAGATTCCTCAAATGACGCGCCCAGTACGGCATTAGTGACATTTTGGCTTTTCTTCGTTGCTGTAGTTACGAACGATTTGTTTATTTACACTGACAAGCGGGCGTACTCTCGGCCTTTATATAGTATGGCGACAGCGCTATCTCGTGTCGAGAAGCAACACGAATAATCGCGAACGTTCTGAACAATTCTAGAAAAATATGGTATCAGTGACATCTATTATTAAATGTGAGAAAATCTAGAATGTTCCTTTGGTTTGGGGTTTCTTCCATTGAACATATATGCGTACAGAGACATCTAGTATAGATATAAAGAACTGAAAGACCTAATTACAGAAAACTTGAAAATATTTTTAATTTCTTTTGTAATATTTTGGCTGATTTTATACAAATTCATCCAAGTTTTTTTTTTTACTTTAAGACGGATATTAATTAAATTTTATATTTGTTCTAGGCAAATAATCTTCACATCCAAATGTACCTCAACCTTCTTAACTTAGCATCAATTTTTAACTTATGTATTGATCAGGGAGTCTTTCCAGATTTATTAAAGTTTAGTAAAGTTATACCGCTATTTAAATCAGGTGACAATAAAAACCCTAATAATTATAGACCGGTATCTATTCTGCCCGTTCTCAGTAAAGTGTTCGAAAAACTGATGCTTACTCAATTGCTGCAACATTTCAATACAAATAACATCTTACACGAACAGCAATTTGGTTTTACAAAAGGACGTTGTACAACCGATGCCGGTATTGCTTTATTAAAACATATTTTTGAAGCTTGGGAGGATTCACAAGATGCTATAGGTATATTTTGCGACCTTTCAAAGGCGTTTGACTGCGTGGACCACAATACATTAATTGGCAAACTTGATCATTATGGACTTGAAAATAAAGCTCTTCAACTTGTTCAATCATACCTTAAGGATCGGGAACAAGTAGTTCAAGTGAATGGAGTAAAATCTCAAGGTGCAAAGACAGGAATGGGTGTCCCACAGGGCTCAATATTAGGACCATTTCTGTTTTTAGTCTACGTTAATGATTTACTTCATTTGATGCCTAATAGTATGCCCAAAACAATTTTATTTGCAGACGATACTTCAATAGTTTTTAAAATGAACAGACGGAATCCAGATTACGATACTGTAAATAAGGTCATAGGAGAAGTACATAAATGGTTTACTGTCAATAATCTTGCACTGAATAGTAAAAAAACCAAATGTATCCGTTTTACCCTCCCTAATGTAAAAAGTAAAGAAGGAGACATTTTTATAAACAATGACAAAATTCAATTTGTTGATGACGCTACCTTCTTGGGAATCACGCTTGACTCGAAGTTACAATGGGGACCACATATTAGGCAGTTAGCGAAACGTCTGAGTGCCGCAGCTTATGCTGTTCGAAAAATTAGGCAATTAACTGATATAGACACTGCAAGACTTGTTTATTTTAGCTATTTTCACAGTGTCATGTCCTATGGTATTTTATTGTGGGGTCGAGCGGCTGACATACAATCAATTTTTGTATTACAAAAGAGGGCCATTAGAGCGATGTATAACTTACGTAGTCGTGATTCTTTGAAAGAACTATTTAAAGAAATAAATATAATGACAGTCCCTTGCCATTACATCTATGAAAATATACTTTTCGCGAGGAAAAATCTACATCTGTTTGATAAAATCTCCGATAGGCATAGTTATAATACGAGGAATAAGAACAAGTTGTCTCTGCCAAGTTTTCGACTGACGAAAACTAATACATCTTTCCTAAAATATAGTGTAGAATTTTATAACAAGATCCCAGCCGGGATTGCTGAACTCACCGATGGTAAATTCAAAGCATTAATTAAACGCACTCTATGTAAAAAGGCTTACTATAAACTCGAGGACTATCTCAAGGATAGAAATGTTTGGCTAAATGCTGATCTAGCTCCACAAAGGTGTTAAATGTAATAATCAAAGTGTAATGTTGATATTATATTGTTAATTTTAAGCTTGTTTAAATTATGGAAAATTGTAAAAATATGCCTAAGAGATATTTTTAAAAGAGCCGACTGAGTTTTTTCCGGCAAGTTTTTCTCAGATCATATTGGCCTTTGGAACTTTGCCGGTGAATGACAAAGAATGACTCTTTTTCTTTTCTTTTTACTCTTTGTTATCAGTTTGTAAAGGGGAAAAGAGACATTTTACTGATATACTTTTTACATTAGTTTATGACATTTAGTTTTATCTTAGTGATATTCTTGACTTTACATATATTTTTTATCTTGTTTGACATGTATATCAATTGTTATTCGCTTTAATTTATTTTGTTTGTTTTTGACGTGTCATAAGAGGTGCCTGTCACCCTAAATGAATAAATGAGTTTCTGATTCTGATTCTGATTCTGAATAATAAAAAGGCTATTTGTGCGCCATCTATTGTTGAGTAGAAGCACTAAGTATTTAGAAATTAAAGAAAAAACTGAAAGAAAAGTCAAAATTATCTAATAATAGGTAAGTATTTAAATTGAAAAATATTTAAAAAAAAAACAATAAATGTTAATCGTAT